>OZ010582.1:97493105-97498105 GCA_963932145.1 Acanthosepion lycidas | reverse complement strand
CAGTTTTGAGACCTAGGCAAGTTTTTCTCTTTGGTGGCATGTCTTAGGCAATTATGAATTGCCAAATGGAATGCGTGGGCAAGAAGAGAACGCTGTAATGCTACAGGGATCGCTAAGCTGGAATAACTTTAGGAAAGTTTGGAAAAAATAAATGTTGAGTAAGAAAAAAGCAAGCTTACTTATTACTACGGTGGATGCAAGGCAAAAACTGGCAGGACAATAAAAAATTAAATTGGGAACGGCTATAAACGACAATGAAAGTAGGCTTTATGCAACACAAAAGGTAACCTCATATGAGAGAGATTGAATGTTTGGCCAAGAGGTGGGGAATGAGTAATTTGAACTCAAAACCGGCACTGAAGAATCGCACACACGCACACACAGACAGACACAGACACACATGCACACAGACACACACACAAAAAAATATCACAATCGGATGAAAACCGTGGAAACACATAAACCACATCCGATCATACATAATCTAAAAGAAGATGAAATCCTGAGAGCTCAAGTCAGAGCGATTAAATTAATATATATATATATATATATATATATATATATATATATATATATATATATATATATATATATATATATATATATATATATACAGGTAATAGATCTGTTGGTATATAATCCAGGTGGAACCTAGTCATATCAGATATTAAAACTGATCTACATAGAGACCTCAATGTATTTATTATAACAGTACATATTTTATTATACAGCAAAAAATCAAAAATTAGCTCCTGTGGGTATAGTTCTGTTTCAGACCGCACTGCGAGGAATAATATATGCTGTATAATATATATATATATATATATATATATATATATATATATATATATATATATATATATATATATATATATATGTGTGTGTGTGTGTTCCCGAGAGGCTAATATTTTATAATTGCGATCAATATGCATGCAAGTATAGTGGTGAGTTTTTGAGTGTTCAGTTCCAGTCTACTCTAATAAAGCGAGTAAATAAAAATGCTTATAAAATGAATAATGACATTATTCTGCATTTAAAGAAAAATGACAGAATATGCACCTTAACGTAAAAAAAAAAATCTATAATATATACTGGGACAAAATGTCAAGGAGAGTCATAATATGAGCAAAAATTTCTGTCAATAATGGTCGACAGGTTTTGGCAAAATGTTTTAATTTGTAATATTCCCCACAAAAAAAAATCATGATATGCACGTAAAGTGACGCCCGCTAAAGCTGCAAAATGGCTACAAGTATTATTCGATTGATCGTATTGATTTTGAAAGAACGGAATCAAACATATGCTGCAGTGCGTCTTTGTTATCCAAATTCGTTGAAAATGGACGACAGTTTGTAGTGAGTGAAAAGGTCAGTTCGACGTGGTACAAGCTTGTCCCGGAATATCATTTACGATAGAGTAGTGAGTTCGATCCTCACTATCTTCCGCATACATTTCGCCTTGTGCCACGTCTAAGCTTCGCTTAGGACATCTCTAGAGATTAAACGGGCACTTCAGCGTGATACAATGCTTAGCAAACCCGTCACGCTAGATCAATTATGATTCAGTAATGACTTCGATCCTTGCTGGGTGATCCATACCTACGGCATTGTGCCACATCTAAGGTAGGCTCAGTAAATCGTTACAGAGAGCAGAAGTTTGAACTTTGATGTGTCCCGCATTAATAGAATACCCATAATCTCTGCGTCTGCTAGTCTGTCTGTCTGTCCTTCTTTTTCCATATATATGGATTATTTTGGATAGGAGATGATAAGTAGATATTAGGTAGTATTATATCTGTTTTTATCTTATTTATTTTAATTCTTCTTGTTGTTGCTAATGTCAGTATCATTTTGGCGGTTTTATGTTTTGCATGGCCGAAATAATGCAGGTATTGTAACTTTCTGAAAGCGTTTTCTATGTATATTTCTTCTTCAGGTAAAGCATACAGAATATACAACCGCAAAACAGATAATTTCATTTGATGCCATTTATATATATATATATATATATATATATATATATATATATATATATATATATATATATATATATATATATATATATTTACATATTAAAAAGAAGAGAAGAGAGGTGCCGCAAACGTTTTTGGTTGTAATGTGGATTTATTTAGAAAAAAATATTATGCTTTGTTTTCCATAATTTTACTACACGTGCTTCTGGTCTCGCGATGGTCTTCAGGTAAAAGCGGAGATTTCCACATATTATTAAAAATAATTAATTTTTTTTCCTTATGTTTTTCAATGTTAAATATTCTCGATATGAGACATTTTCTGTTTTTGTGTTAGTAATCCGAATTTCTTTCTTGAATTGGCAATGAAGAGTTCTGCGTGAAGGCTCATAAAACAATTAAGGTTGCTCCAAGCGAAATGATGAATTACTTATCGGCATTTTATCTTTTAATGTTTTACTGACCCCTATGTGTTCTTGGATCTGTTTCCATGTTCGTGTGTTTCTGTCAGAAGACGTGTATATATGCGTGCGTATATTCCTCCTCCATACATATACTGTCTTACTACGAGGAATTAGTAAACTCATTTGTACATATACACGCATACACACACATACGTACATACACACCATCCCACCACAAGGAATCAGTAAATGTATGTACGTATGTGTGCGTAGTAAGACAGTATATGTATGGAGGGAGAATAAGGAAAAAATTAATTATTTTTAATAATATGTGGAAATCTCCGCTTTTACCTGAAGACAATCGCGAGACCAGAAACCCGTGTAGTAAAATTATGGAAAATAAAGCATAATATTTTTTCTAAATGAATCCACATTACAAGATCAGATAGGAGTGATAGAGGAAAGGATGAGCAGAAGGATAGTGGATAGATCAAGGCAACTGGAGATGTCGATTGACATTACATTTGAATAGTTAGAGATCATAGCTCTCAGGGAAACTGGAATAGGGAAGAGAGTTCGACAGGCAAAAGGTGCGAGACATGAAGCTATTGGAGTAGAAGAGACGGCTACATTTAGTAGTTTCGACAGTGAAAGGGTGAGAACGGGATGCCAGCCTCGTAGGACGCTTGAACTCATGAAGTCTGGGAACCATCGAATGCAGCTCCTCGGAGCAATTACCATGAAAGTATTTGTAAAAAAGACAGAGAGAGGCGACGGCGCGTCTGTGAGAGAGTGACTATGGACGAGATGCCAGAACAGGGCCAATTATATTGCATATCCGCCTCTGGATCTTATCAAGAACCCGAGGCAAACAGAAGGGGTACCAGACCATATATGGCAGCAATACTCTATGCAAGGGCGAATTGTTGATTTGTAGATCTGGGGGATCGATTCCGGGGAGAAAATTTTCCTGGCGCGACACAGGGAGCCAACTTTCCTTGCGGTGGACGAAGCAATTGACTCAGTGTATTTGTTTCATCTCAGGTCAGCAGTCAACGTGAGACCGAGCAGCCGCATAAAGGTGCTCTCGAGAAGTTGAGCGTTAGACATTCTGATGGAGGGCAGGGAAAGATCTCTGTGGTGATTAATAGAGAGCAGTTTTGTTTTTGAGGCATTAAAGTTGACCGACCAGCCAATTCCTGCCCCAGTTCACAACCGATTGGAGGTCCTTTTCGAGACGCACGGCCAGGTTAGTTTTGTCAGCGACACTAGATTTATTTTTGAGGCAGGAGTAAATTGTGGTGTCATCCACGTAGATGCTAACTTGGGAATTTATGGCGTCAGGAAGGTCATTTATGTAGATAAGGAATAGAGTGGGGCCTAGGATGGAGCCTTGAGGAATACCTGCTTTCGTGGGATAGGAACTGGAGGAGAATCCGTTGAGAACGACCTTCAATTCACGATTTGACAGGGAGGATTGTATTAGGTCAAACAATCGACCCGTAATGCCATAACCCTGGAGCTTGCGAAGAAGGCCGGCATGTCAAACCCTATCAAACGCTTTGGAGATGTCTAGGGCAACGGCACGAGCTTCCCCGTTATTTTGAAGGGCTTGGTAGACGGTTTCAGTGATGGCGGTAAGCGCATCAGCTGTAGATCGCGCAAAGCGGAAACCATATTGCTTGTCTGAGAGCAGATCTTTGCCGAAGAGGGGTAGGAGACTGATAGGATGGTAGTTAGAAGGGTCAGAGGGGTCGCCAGAGTTCTTGAAGACGGGAAAAATCGAAGGGGACTTCCAGCAGTCAGGAAAACAAGTTGGAGCAGTTTAAGTTTAAATTCAGCCCACCCGAAATCAGTATTAGTAACAACAACTGGGTACAAGTGAGGCAGATTCCCAAATGGGGGCTAACAATTTGAATGGGGGTTGAGTGGCCGTGAAAAGGGTCGCTTCTCCGTTCTCAATCTTGTTTCAGCCTCACGCGCAGCAGCAGCTCAAGAGGCATTTTTCCTCAGCTGTTGAGTCCTTTGATCATCATTTTCAGCGTCGCGCGCAGAAGCTTTCAGGTATATATATATATATATATATATATATATATATATATATATATATATATATATATTGCCTGTGTGTATATATGGTGTGGGCAACTTATTCCCATTGAATAAATGAGAGTTTTCTCGTATATATTCAGTTCGTTTATTTTAACGATCGATGCTAAACTTTCAACGCTTTTATATTTTAAATGGGATACAAAAATATTGGAGATACATATAATGTATGTATATTACACTACAAAACCATTCAATATATATGTTGCATCTAAGCGTGACCAAACGCAAAGACTCCAACAGTGGGACAAGCGGGTAGCAATTACACCAGCTCTCAACAGTCGAACCAGCGGATGACAGACAGACTACTGAAGCTGCCACTAGAAATTATAATAGAGTCAGCGGCAGTCCGTTGCAGTTTCGCAACTGGATTTTGTATATCTAATTCCACATGCAGAGATAGGTCATAAAATCACTTGTGTGGGTCACATCCTGGCAAGATAATGGCCACTTTAAACAAATTCTCGCCATCGGCACGTTCTTCTACTCTGATGTTCTTGCAAAAACCAGACGGCATT
>OZ010582.1:97448105-97490605 GCA_963932145.1 Acanthosepion lycidas | reverse complement strand
ATATATATATTTAGAGAGAGAAAGATGCAAAAAGAAAGAGATAACTAGGGAAAAAGACAATGCTAGATAGGTAATTAGAAAAGGAAAAATTAATGTCAGCTGGGACAGTTAATTCGTGTACATTTCTAATTAATTTGTCATTGAAAAGAAACATGACACCTTTCAAGGAAAATGTATGGAAAAATACGTTGTAAAACAATTCCATCATTTACTGCAGGAATAAAATGTTGATAGACCGATTTTTCATTTTTAAACACGTATTATGCATATACCTAAACAAACTCTGCAAGAACTCGATACGTTTTCTATTTTGTAATGAAATTTTTTGTAAGCATTATTCTTGAAGAATTCTTGCCACAGAGAATAAATATTTCCGTTTCAGGGAAGCACCTTGGGCCAGAGTATATCAATTGCCAACAGTTGAATAATATTGAAAGGAGAGACGCCATTTTGAGGGATGCTTTCTCGTTTATAGAAATCGTAACCTGGAACAGTTACTGAAAGTATTAATCATATTCTTACGCTTTAAAATAATAAATCATTTCACCCCATACAAGGCGTTAAATTTACTAAGACACAAGGGGTTACTGAGTTTGAAAGAAACCGAGAGAACGTTATTGAGAAGAGAGGACAATAAAAGAACAGGTTTCCAAAAAACTGAAGATGGCGATTGACGTTGCATTTAAATTTTTTATCATCCAGGTTTACAAGAAAGCACGAAACCGAAAGAGAATTGTCCTAGTGAGAAGTTATTATCATGTTTGCCATGTATTCAATTATCAATTTTAAGATTAAACTGATGAGACCTAGCTGACAATCAAGTACTTTGCTTAAATTTTAAGTCAAGGAACCACAGAGGAAAGCACATGAGAAAAATTACCATGAAAAGATACACTGCTTTACAGCGCTAGGAAAGGCATTGAAACCGAATTCAGGAGTGATAGCATTGCAAATTCTTCTTTGGGTTTTATCAAGGATCTCTAAATATATAGCAGAACCACCAGACCAGATCTGGCAGTAATATTCAATGCATGGCCAAATGGCAAACTTGTGATCAAGAAAAGCATTGTATAGAACGAAACAAATTTCCTGGCAGCAGACCTAGAAATTGGTTTGATATAATTGTTCCTCTTCATGTTGGTAGAAAACGTCAGACCGGGAAGCCGAAACAAGTTACTCTTCTGGAGTTTAGCATCAGTCAGTCATGTTGACAAAATATAGCCGATCAAAAGAAAACAGTTTCGTTTCGGAGGCGTTACAATTAACAAGCAATTTCTTGCCCCAATTAACAACAGATTGAAGGTCATTTTTAAGATCGGCTTCCAATTTTAAAATTTCATAAATTATGTAAATTATTAACCCTACGTAATTTAAATGAGGACGGTAATGGACGAAGAAACGTTTTAATAAGCGTTGCAGCTTACGTACAACTGTGATTCATTCTATTATGAATTATGTTATTTTTCTTATCATTACTATTTTATTGTTGTTGCTAATTTTCTTATTACTTGTTTTCATTTATCAATAAAATTGTTATAGAATCCATTATTTATGAGAGTTTGTCTAATATGATTGGCTTCTGGTAAAAATTTCTTGTCGATATATGTTCTTGCGTAAGGAAACATGAACAATTAATAAATCGAGAAAAAAGATAAAAATTCACCTTAAGTCAATGTAAATGAAAAATTGCTGTTGAAATACATCTCTCTTCCGCTCGTTCTCTCACTTCCTCTCTTTCTCTCTCTCTCTCTTTATATATATATATATATATATATATATATATATATATATTCACACACTCATACACACACACACATGTATATATATATATATATATATATATATATATATATATATATATATATATATATATACATGTGTGGGCGTGTGTGTGTGTGTATGAGTGTGTGAATATATATATATATATGAATAAAATGACAATTGGAAAAAAGATCTTAGATTTTGCCGACGCGTTTCGTCTTCCGACTTTTTCAAGGCAAAAATGAAATCGAAATGTTCTTGTTGTTATAGTTACATTAAAAAATCCAAATTTAAATAGATAGACGCTTCTGTCTAAGCCTTTTTTTTTCCTGGTTAATGTAAATTACCTTTATACTAAGAGATTTTTTTTTTTTCCATGTCAACAATATAGATAAATTCCCAGATCAATTCTGTGGACAAGACAGATTGGTATAAATAAAATGACAATTTTTTCCTTAAAAAAGACGAAACGCGTCGGCAAAATCTAAGATCTTTTTTCCAATTGTCATTTTATTTATACCAATCTGTCTTGTCCACAGAATTGATCTGGGAATTTATCTATATATATATATATATAAAATAAAACAATTTTTAAACGAAGGATTGCTGTCTAAATGCCAAATATGTTACGTTATATATATATATATAACGTAACATATTTGGCATTCAGACAGCAATCCTTCGTTTAAAAATTGTTTTATTAACATGAGTGTAGTTTTATCCCTTGTTTCCTGTTTATGATCGTGTTTCCTGTTCCTTCTGAAGTCTACTTCCGTTTTATACGTGAAAGTCTTCAAGCCTGGGAATTGCGATTTTTGTCGCTCGGTGTTGACATCAATATATATATATATATATATATATATATATATATATATATATATATGGAGAAAGAGAGAGAGAGAGAGAGAGGGAGTGAGAGTGAAATTGTGAAGAAATGTGAAATCATATAACCGTACTGGTTGAAAAGTTTTCGACCTGAACTACTTCCCAATGTCTGAGCATTTGACTATATGTATTTTTGGTGGGACTGAGAAATTTTCAGCGACCTTCGTATTAGGTTGGTGCAAAAATAATGACGTAATAATGTCGTTTTTTGACCTATTTTTAACGTCACAAAACGACATTATTACGTCATTATTTTTGCACCTACCTAATATTATAAATTTCGTACCAAACACATAGAGTATAAACAAAATGATCTATCTCTCTGTCTATTTAGACATATGTTTGCAACACGAGAAACCCAGTCTCGCAAAGAACGTTTATTCAGTGCATTTCTATGATTTAAGGCTTATATTTGGCATCACAAAATATTCGCCATCATACAGTTATATGTATATTGTCTCCTTGGTCAATTATGACTGAATAGTGAGTTAGATCCTCAATAGGATTCCTTATGCTTTCAGTTTTGTGACACATAATCTACGCTTGGAAAACCACCAAACGCTTATATGCATCAATGTTTCGTAAGTGCTTATACATTTTACATATTGATAAATTTAATTCGCGATGTACAGGTATATATTTTTGAAAAGGTTATTGATACCCGCATGTCATTTTTATTCAGTTTATTCTGATAAAACGTTTTATTAAGTTTTTGAAAAAAAAATTTTAAGTTTCTATTTTCATCTCTCCATCATAGCTTTCTTAAAAGTTGCCTTTATTTGTTAAAAAAACAAACAAACAAACAAACAAACAAAAACAAAAAAAACCCCAGCAAAATCCATTATTTATAGATAGTTCCTAATTAGAAATTTCCCTATCTTCAGGGCTCACACCCACCATGCAACGTATACTGGGGTGAATATATTGGGGGCGAATCAACATGAATTTCCCATTCCCCAGATTAGTGTAAAATTTCAGACCTCTCTTCGCTATCTGAAAATCAGCATCTGGATTAAAAAAAAAAGAAAAAAATCTTCTTCTTTGGTGTGATCGGGTTGTGGGGTGGTCATATTTATTCAGTGAATATAAAAGGGGGGTTAATTCTTGCTATATCACATCGTGCAGTTTATCGAGTCATCATTCTTATTCGATTTTCATGAAGTTGTACTGCTCCAGGTCGAGATTGATATGGCGATTTCATTTGTATGCATTAGAAGATCGACAGGAGATAGATTGATCATTCGGCCGGAAGGTTTATCTAAGAAAAGCAGGAAGAAACAGAATGAAAAGAGATTTAGCCACAGACAGAAGATATTTATATCGAATGTAGAAAGGGAGAATATTTTAAAGAATTTAGATAGATAGAGAAAAAGAGAGAGAAAGAAGGAAACCAGTCGTGGTGAGAAGCTGCACAGATAAGACAGAACGAGTATTGATACACACACACACACACACACATATATATATATATATATATATATATATATATATATATATATATATATATATATATAAGGCAGGATGTGAGTGTAACGAATGCACGGCCGTAATTTTCGACGGATTTGCACCAAAATTTACATGCACATGCTCCAAGTTAGCGGGAAGGCCAAGACCGACCTTGCATTTCTCAACTCCCATCGATAGTGGAAATAATAAATATTTTCATGCTTCTACGGCAGTTTTCATGTAGTTTGCGGCCATTTTTTACTGGCCTGAGTGAGAGCCAATAGCTGGCTGCCAGGAATAGGCAGGAAGATTCTATTGGACAGCATGTGACCCAACAGCCGACTGACATAAATGTTAACTAGCATACTAGCATGCAAAAAAAAAAATCGATAGCTGCATTCGTCACAAGTGGGAAAAATTTAAATCTGCATGGTACTTTAATCCAATTGGCTCATTCGCTTGCTTAAACTCAACGTTGATTCTGATTCCGCTGAACTGGGTTGGGTGTGAAAAAGTATTTGTTATTAACATTCTTTTTTCATTCGTTTTTTCCAGTTACGAGTCCTTTTTTTAAAGCTGATCGTTTTGTGTCTATTTTGTTTAGTTCTTTTTCTTTTTTCGTAAAAGATTTAATGTTTATTATAAAGCTTAGAAAAAATTCGCAGTGTGAGATAGGCAAGAAGTAAGGCATGTAGCAACATCAGCACAGCAAAGGGCACTCCTTTAAAGGCAAGGAAGGGCAAAAATATTTTAAGTCAAGTGATAGCGATTGCTGTATGAGTCGTACGATCTTTGAATCAATCATGCTACTAGTATATATATATATATATATATATATATATATATATATATATATATATATATATATATATAAGCGGATAGTTAACGCCTAACAAGACACGTAGTCCAGCCAATTACTGGAGTTTAAAGGGGCGCAGTTACTATAAATAAAAGGCTCATTTTAGAACTATAGAACAACGGTAGTTAATGGATAAAGGAAAACTTCAAATCTCTATATGTCATCTTATTTTTAATCAAATTTCGAAGATACTTCCTTCGTCTGGTTCAGATCTGATCCATCTATCTCGTCAGGTTCAGAACTGATCATTTTTAATTTTATCTGACCATTACGCATATTGTAACCTCGGAACTTGAAATCGTATAGATATGGTTTTTAAAAATTTACCACATACACACACAGATATATGTATGTATATATATATATATATATATATATATATATATATATATATATATATAAGGTTGGTGCAAAAATAATGAAGTAATAATGTCGTTTTTTGACGTATAACGTCAAAAAAGGACATTATTACGTCATTATTTTTGCACCAACATTTTATATATATATATACATATACATATACATATATATATATATATATATATATATATATATATATATATATATATATATATATATATATAATTAATTAATTTTTGTATCGAGCACTATTTTTTAAAAATAATAACAAAAATACTAAAGAACTTTGGATTATTTACCTAACCAGTTCTTTCCTATTTTCTATATATTTTCACACACACACACACACACACACACATATATATATATATATATATATATATATATATATATATATATATTTATATATATATATATTTATATATTTAGAGAGAGAGAGAGAGAGAGAGAGAGAGAGAGATGCAAAAAGAAAGAGATAACTAGGGAAAAAGACAATGCTAGATAGGTAAATAGAAAAGGAAAAATTAATCGAAAGAGAGAGAGAGACGATGAAAGAGCATTAAAAAGAAAGAAAGTACATGAAAGACAGAAGAGAAAGACCGAATTAGTGAAAGGGAATTTAAAACTTGGATGAAAGATAGAGAGAGAAAGAAAAAGAGTGAAAAAAAAAAAAAGATAATCCTTTTCCGTGTTTTTTTTTTTCTTTCTATTTCTATATTGTATCTTTATCTCGTGTTTCAGTTAATGACGTTTTCGCTTGACTGTTGTCAGAATATTTTAGGTATACTTCCCCCCCCCCACATCGGAATAGTGTCTGTGATTCTGCCGTGTCCTTCCTTTACCATACTTCATACGTGTACTGATTTCGCAGCGTCGTTCCCGTATTGTATAGAACCTTGTTCATGATTTTTAGTATGAATAATTCATAAACTAATTTGATCCACTCAAACGTAATATTTTTTCCCAATCTGACCCCACAAGACAAAATCTGACCAAATGATCACACAATAAGCCTTTTTTTAGGGACTTTTGAGCTAATCGAAAAATTTTCAGCCTATAGTCGGATAGCTAGCTAGATAGTTACGAATAAGCTTAGTTTGCTGGATAAATATATATTCATGAACAATTATAATAATAATAATAATAATAATAATAATATGCAGATAGATATATATATAGATATGAAAAGCTGTGATAGACATAAAAAATAATTTTGTTTTCCAACTTCATTAAGGCAAGCAATGAAAGCGAAATGTTTTGTAGCCACAGTTTCATCAAATCCAAAATTTAAGAGATGCTCCTCCGTAAGCGTCTTTCTGGATATTGATATCTTCCATTTTACTAAAAATTTGTTTTATTTTTGTTTTCCATGTCGACAATATGGTTAAATTTAACAGAAATAATTCTGAAAATAAGACAAATTGGTTTAAAAATGATAATTGGAAAAAAATTCTTAGTTCTTTCCGAAGCGTTTCGTCTTCCCACCTTATCAAGTCAAGCAATGAAAGCAAAATGTTTTATAGACATAGTTTTTTTCCAATTGTCATTTTTAAACCAATTTGTCTTATTTTCAGAATTAATTCTGGGAAATTTAACTATAGATAGATAGATAGATAGATAGATAAATAGATAGACGGACGTAAATTGATAATTATCAAACTAGTCTCGAAAGCTAGTCTCTGTAGGGACCGATTCTCACTGAATTCTGTGACCGGATGCCGTACTATTCTAAACCTACATAAATATATACGAACATAGATAGATAGCTAGGTAAGAATAAGCTTAGTTCGGTAGCTAAATAGATATTAGGTAAATCATAGATATGAAAAAATAATAACTATATAGATAACAATATTGATATGAACAAGCATAGATATACATACATACATACATACAGACAAAGACATGTAGTGTGATGATTATCAAACTAGTCTTGAAAACTAACGTTTTTAGAGTTCGATCCTCACTAGCTGCTGGATACAATGCAAATTGTTTCATTGTTACCTGTGGCACCATTTAACGAGGCAGAAAGAGAAAAGGAAAGAGAGGAAGAAAAGGAGAGGCTAAGAACCGAATCGTGAGTTTTAAGCAAGAACACACACACAGCTAAGAGACAATGGATAAAAGGATATTTTGATAAGTAACAAATGGCGAAAGAGTGTCATTACAATGACAGGGAAATTCTGAGTAAAAAGAAAAGGAGGGAAGGAAGGAATCAGATATGTTTTGGCATAGGCCCTGTTATCTAAAGATATGAAAACAAACTATTGGTACGGAAGACATCTTATTATCGGCTACAGACCGACTGGCCAGAGAGAGAAAGAAAAATTCAAATGAAAAAGTTGTTTCGTTAAGTGACGAAAAACAGCAACTAAAAAGACACGGACAGATATGAAAAATTAAAAAAACCACCCACGGGCATCCTTGGCCTGCGATAATAAAATTTTGTTATCAGGAATTGTGCCGAAAGAAAATAATTTTTTTTTTCTTTCTTCGAGGCGACAGACCGACTGGGGCTTTGGAGATATCCTTTTTTTGAGACCATGTCGGGAGGACCACACATTCTGATAATTAGCGATAAAATACTTGAAGTAAACCACGTGTAGAACAAGAGTTATGACCGCCATTGTCATATTGTCCCGTTCGCGGCTAGAGAAATGATAAACCATTAAGGGGAAGAAAAGGGAAAGAAAAAAGAGATAATTTTTTTTTTTTAAGCAAGATATTTTTTTTTCTGAAACAAGCCGCAGATTCGTCCAGCCCGACTGAGACATCATTGGTCGAGTGGTGATCACGTGATGCACGAGGGAGGCTGTTGCCGCCCATCTGGAGGATGAGTAAGAGAGGTTGCCACGAAGATGTGGGTAGGGCAGTTCACGCCCCTCTGAAGTATGATGAGAAGGTGGGAGTGAGGAAAGGTTCCCAAAAATGGAAAAAGGTGGAAATTCCTAACCAGAGAGGTGGATATGTATTTAGAATTATCGAGGAACCCCCTGGCGCCGACAAACCCACCCCGGTTTTGGTCGGCGCCCATATAAACGAAGCCACAACGAGCAATTCAGAGAGTCGAGTTCCAGCAGTCTTCGGTTAAGGCAAGCCTCGCAAATAGCTGACCAAGATTCCCGCACATTTTCCAGACCACATCTTCAAACCAAGAACAATTATTTTGAAGAGCGACTTAGATCCAGATCACCGAAATAAGTTTTTCTTTTGACTTTCGTCCAAAGACCCACCGAAACGCCAATTTCTTAAAAAGCAGACGACTTGAAGTGTTAAAACTTGCCTAGCGGAAAACGACGTGCCACAATCCATAGAACGGGTCGGGAGATAGATGCAGTCCTATGTATCGAACAACTAGATATAAAGTTTGTTACCTTTTTCTTTGATACTTCGAACTTTTGAGTTTTCATTTTGTTGCCTTTTATGCGTATTTTTGTGGTATCACCCCCGTTGGACTCGGTTTGCAGTACGGCCCCGATGACTGATTGATTTCCTCTGCCTAGATCAAATCACAACGTGGGTAGGCAGACTGGGAATCAAAGTAGGACGTCACCGTTGGTGCCGTGGTAGACTGGGATACAACGACACGGTTGGCGCTACGACCAGGGGACGACGTCACATACCTTTAATGTTGGAAAGCAAGGTGCGATATATTTATTTAATCACGGTGAGTATGGGCAAGCATCGGGTATTTATCGGCCAAATCGGTCGTTGTGGTTCGTACCCAGATAAAAACCAGAAGTTAGAACGCTGATTTTTATGGCAGCTACAAATGAAGTATTTTACTTATAAGCCTAGCGCTTCCTAATCACTTGATTCATTCTCTGCAAGAACGTTCCATCATCCACCGAGCAGACCCTGACCTTTCGTCTTTCATGATGTGTGGTTGTTTTCAAAAGGAGGCTCAATTTCCTTGCATACTGACTGAGACTCAAGCTCTCTCTCCAGACCCCAGGGGAAAGCATATATAGAATCTATCGCTAAAGATGCTAAAAACATGGTAGGATCCTTGTATAGCTCCAGTAATTCTCTCTCCTTTATCTTCATAAAGAACCAGGTCAGATAAAAAAAAATGGAGCATTGCTACCCTAACTGATCTGGAGCTGTCAAGTCCTCACTTACCAGTTTAAAAGTTTATATTTCCTTTTATTTTTACAGTGGTGTTTACTCTGTACAAGGCCCTGAAGCCACTCGAGGCAGAGGGTTACAGAGTAAGACGTACAGCTTATGCAGATATGTGCGGAAGAAAACGGTTTAACCTAGACTTAAGATTATAGTGATCGAGGAAGCAAACTATTGGGAGTCAGTTGCATAAGGCAGAGATTCGTGGGAAGAAGCTGCTTGAGTGCAACTTATATCCAACTGGTGGTAATATGGAGTGTAGTTTATCTGAATGCTCTCCATAAAACTTGCAATAGAGAAGCGAAAAGCTTGTGACGTCTCGTCTGTAAGAAAGAGGTTGCAAAGTGGAAAAATATTTCGTCACCTACAAAGACGCTGAGAGGCTTTTGGACTCTATCTAGAGTGGGAAAATGAAGACTGGGTAAATCCCGTCCATATATAGCAGAAGTACTCCATTTTCGGACTGATACGGCTCTTTTAACTGTAGAGGGTAGCATGAAGAGTAAGGTCATCATGATCATCCTTCAACATCGCTGTGGTTGGTTGGAATTCCACAAACAAACCCATTTCCATGCTACTCGGTCCTGCAATGCCGTTCCCAGATCCACAATGTCCAACCCTGAATACCGAGCCATTATGTCTGGGAACGTCAACTTTCCTGAGACGATACATCACGAAGGATGCCATAGAAGTAAGAATGAGATGACCTTCCCGTGGCAGTGACCGGTGAACTGCAATCGCTTTTGTTTGAGCTTAAGAAAGATTGGTCTCAGTTCTCCGTAAATAGTTTTAAGCGTTGCATGGGATTTCCAACTGATATTCCGGATTTTTCTAATCAGATTTTTATATGTTCCATTCAGTCGTCTTTCAAGACGAACATGTAATGTCCAAGTTTCTTATCCGTACAGTAGGACTGGTTTAATCAATGTTCGAATTGTTTAGACTTTTAAAGAGGATGGAAGTTTCGAGCGCCAAATCTTGTGAAGTTTGTTACACGCATCCCATGCAGGAGTTTTGCGGATGTTGAGTGAGGTACTTGCTGGAGCGGTACAGAGGACCCGCCATTTTCCCAGCGTCTTTAGCGATGGATTGTATGTATGAGTTTCATTTGAGGTCTGTGTTGAGTTTAATTCCCAATAGACAACCTTCTGAATGATCAACTATTTCTCACCATACATCCTCTTTCTTGCAGACGAAACATCACAAACATTTCGTTTCTGCATCGCTATTTCCATGGCAAATGTTCAGACGAGGTACATTCCTTTGTTCCACTAATTCTGAACTTCACAGCTCAAACCCGCAATGTAACGTGCACAGAAGTGAATCATCCTCATTCCCTTCTCATTCCATCAGTAAAATGGAAGTTCGATTCGGACGGCTTTTCCCCAAGGACCGCTACTTTATGGAACAGAAGCCCGATTGTTATGTTTTTTTGATTACTACAATTTTAACCTCTTCCCTTCTAGTGTTAATTCTTTTCTCCTCATAAACTTTGTCTTTTACCTTCTTCACTTAAACTCATACAATATTTCAGCAACCCCCAACTTTCGTCATCCACAGGAAAGTAGAAAAAAGAACGAGGACTTTAGAAGGTAATGATTTTGAAGTGAAAATACCGAATATAAAACAGGAAAAAAAAAGCAAGAAAATGACATATGACAGAAAGATAGAAATAAAGAAAGAAAAAAAGAAAGAAAGCGGAATATGGAAAGAAAGATTAAGAGAAAGAGGTCAAGGAAGGAGATGGAAATAGAAAGTAAACGAGCTAGAAAGAAAAAGAGAGAGAAATATATATATATATATATATATATATATATATATATATATATATATATATATATATATATATATATATATAATAAATTAACTGATTTAAAATATGTTTTTTTCGCTACACAGTTCTAACCATGTTTAAAAAATGGAAGCTAAAAGCTTAGAATTTAATTTTGTAATTAAATTAAAGACATTAGTTCATTTCATCGTCAAACGAATTTTGGAGTAACTTATTTTTAAATTTACTGGGTTTACTTGGAAACTGTAAATTTACTTGGAAACTGTAAATTATGATTTCTGCCGTCCCTTTAAGGCAAGGCAAAAAACATAATTTACAGTTGCCAAGGATACAGAGAGTACTATTTTGTAAAAATAAAAATATCTATAAGAACGAACACCGGATTATACATCTTACTGTTCTTTCTTTCTTTCTTTCTTTCTTTCTTTATATATATATATATATATATATATATATATATATATTTAGAGAGAGAGAGAGAGAGAGAGAGAGAGAGAGAGAGAGAGAAAGGGACTTGTATTTGAGTGAATTTTATTAAAATAAAATCAGTCATTGATGTTATTTCATATTCCCTGTCTCTCAATGAGTAAAGAAGTCAATATATTTTTATCCTTTTCTTTGCTGATGATCTGGAAACTGCTGCTATTTGCAAATCGGTACAGTAATTTTATTTTGGTTTGGTTTGTTTTGTTTTACGTCATATCAACCTTAATAGGTTATTTAATGCCAACACAATTTTTATTGCTGGTAATATTCTGTTTTGTCAAAAATCTATTTCTGGTAATATTTTTCCTTCAAAAATGTATTGATGGTAATTTTTTTTTTTTTTTTTTTAAATATTGCTGGTAATATTTTTCCCTCATAAATGTATGTCTGGTAAGTTTTTTCTTTCAATTTTCTTCAAACATTTATTGCTAATAATATTTTTTTCACAAAGTATTTCTGGTATTAAAACCTATTTTTACACTTTCATAGTGTTTTCACCCCAGTTTTTACCCATAGCTGGGACCCTAACAGGTGCTACCACCCCGTGTCCAAGTAATTATGAGGTGGTTCCACGCTCCTCAAAACCTCCTGATCAGAGGCCTTGCTGCTGAACGTAGTTATCGTCTTTCCCAAGACGCGGATTTAGTTTATCGTCATACCCAGGACGAGGTACAATAAGAGAATAGGGCAATTCTGGAAGGCTTTATATCTCTCCCTGTCGATAGAAAGAAACATGAACTCGCCTAATGTTTGTATTAGGTTGGAGCAAATATAATGACGTAATAATGTCGTTTTTTGACGTTAAAAAATACGTCAAAAAACGACAATATTACGTCATTATTTTTGCACCAATCTAATACAACACATTTAATTGTATTTTCTTCTATTTACTTGTCCTGACTAAAACAAAACATTCGTCCTAACTGTTAGACAATATTGTCGGGTATTTTGAAGAAGAATCAAACAAAGAATCAATTAATTAGGGAGAGACAGTTTAGGGGTAAGTAAGAATTCAAACGTAAAACGTGGAAGAAAGAGCGAAATAAATAAAGAGAAAAAGGCTTTCAAAAAAAGGACGAAAATAGAGCAAAAAGAAAATAATGAAAGATAGATTGAAAGAAGGAGGGAAAGAAAGAGTGCAAGGTGAAAGAAGAGAAGAAGGAAAAGAAGAGAGAAAAAGGTTTAAATAAAGAGCAAAAAAAAAAAAAGAATGAATGACATAAAAAAGAAAGAAAGAAGGTAAGAATGAAAGAAAGAACGAAAGAGACAGCGAAAGAAAAAAGCGAAAAAGAACGAAAAAAGGAAAGAAAAGAAAAGAAAAAGAAAGAAAGGAAAAAAAGGTGTAATAGGGAAAAAGAACGGGTAAATGACAGAGCGATAGAAAGAACGAGGGAGAAAACGAAAGAAAGAACGAAAAATGATAGAAAGACGGAAAATAGAAAGATTGAAAGATAGAAAGCAAGAACGAATTGAATAGCGAAAAAAATGGAGGTATGAAAGTGAAAGATTGAAAGGAACTGCGAGAAAAGAACAGGTGAAAGAAAGAGTAAAAGAAAGAGCAAAAACGGAAAGAACGAAAGAACAGAAGGAATAAATTAAAAAAGTGAAAGAGAAAGAAAGAAAGAAAGAAAGAAAGAACAAATAAATCAGTTGCGAAAGAGAAAGAGCAAAGAAATGAGTTGTGAAAAAAAAAAAAAGAGCAAAAACCGAAAAAGAAAAGAAAAAGTAAACAAGAAAGAAGAAGAAGAAGAAGGGAAAAAATAGTAAAATAGCAAAAGAAAGAAAGAAAGAAAGAACAAGGACATAAATATTAGGTTGGTGCAAAAACAATGACGTAATAATGTCGTTTTTTGACGTTAAAAAATACGTCAAAAAACGACATCATTACGTCATTATTTTTGCACCAACCTAATAGCTATATTAAGAAAGAAACAAACAACAAATTAGCGAAAGAAAGAAAGCACAAAAGAAAGGAGGAAACAAAGAAAGAAAAACTGTACAGGGAATCCTTGAAATGTTAATGTAACTGTAGTAAAATCAAAATCAAAATAATATTTGTGCCAATAACGTATACCAAGACTTTTAGCTGATAACATTTTATCTTAATTTTGTTCTCTGAACCTTTTGGCGATTTCTATCTGGATCAGTAAGACTCGATTCTAAGTGAAATAGCGATGTCGACAAGGGAGATTACTCCTCATTCCGCAAATTAAAAAGATCACTTATTCTCGATGAATGTTTGTTGAGTGACAACTCAAGAGAAATATCGCCAAATACTATCCAGAGGCACTTTATTTTATATTAATCTTTCCCGAATTCCCCAAATAAGACATTTCTTGGTTAAGCTTCCTTTCGAAATATTCATTATTCGAGTTTGATGCTTCAGTATTTGTATGCTATTTCTCAAGATTAATCTATATTCAGTGCTGGAGGATAGTTTCGTATTTCTCGTGACTCATTCGGGTTTTTTGTTTGCGTAAGATCCTCCGCTTCTTTTTCTTTTTCCGTTTTGTTTTAAAAAGTCAAAGAAACTCTTCAGAATACGTAGTAGCAAGATTGCTTCTATTAGTAAAATATACCTGTCTTATACAAAACAAATTGAAATCAGAATAAGAATAAAAGTTAACAAAATCGAAAGTATTAGATGCTGCAAATGCTTCTAGTATTTTCTTTTGTAATGGATAACGGCTCAGAATGAGAAATCGGAGAACAGGGTTCGAATTTCAGTCGGATTCGTTACGTTCACTTACACGGGAAAAGCATGGATCCATTTGCTCTCCAAAATATTGTTAATGCAATATTCACTCAGAAAAAAATTCTTACAATCCAAAATATGTTTCGGCTTGTAATAAACCGCCAAAGGTTGATAAGCCGTAAAAAAAGCAAATCAATCAACTTCCGAAATAAGTATTTTTCAACAGAATATAACCTCTTGTCAATGCACTTAATTCAATGCTAATCTATTCATCACCTGAATATGTTGGTGGTGTAATGGATAGTGAATATGCAACCGGAAAGCTGAATTCGGTTCTTTTCATTCACTTACACGCCAACAGTCTAAAGAAAGGAATGGATCCATCTACTCCCCCAGATATGCGTTAAATATTAAGAGTTGTGTCTGGAAAAATGTTTGTTATTCTTAAAAAATCAGTTAGTGCAATATTCGCACGGAAAAATATTCTTAAAATCCAAAACATATTTCAGCTTTAAATAAAACACAAAGAGTTGATAAACCGTAAAATAACCCCCACCAAAAACAAAAAAAAAACAAAAAAAAAAAAACAAAAAAAAGCAAAACAAAACAAATAAATCTATCAATGAATCACATTATTTTCTTTAAAATAGAAATCCTTCATGTTAGATATCGATTTTGGTGTATATAAAAATACAGAGTCGTTTAACAAGTATGTATTTTTTTTTCATTGAATTTAGTCAACCCTACAGCGACATGATCTCGGCAGAAATAGCAGTGAAAATATGACATGGAAATACGAATGTTTAGAGAAGATTGTCATCGGGAAACTAAGCAAAGTATTAATATATAGAAAAATTCGATAGAATCAAAGAAAAGTGTATTGAACTGAAGTGTAATATCTAATCTGCTAAGTATGGCAGGGAATACGGGACAATCTCCCTTGAAATGAAACAATATAATTGGATATTTAGATTATTTAATTATCCACATCTCTTTTGTTTAGATAATGATGATTTGCCATGGGTACATGACTGATCCCCGCTTAGTGTACGATTGTCGCATTTCTTGAAGGAGACCGAGTTCAATATAGGCACAATGGAGACAGAAGAACGCATCGGCCATAACATAGTAACCAAAACAATATTAAGATGCGCCTGTTATGCCCGTCGAATAATATTTGTAATCATTTCACCCCCAGTAAGAGAATAAAGTAACTAAGACAAAAGGGGTTTACTGAGTGTTAGAGAATAAGAAAAAAGAACACATTAAGGAGTGAGATCAATAAAAGAGGAATCAAAACTTGTGACGACCATGTTTGTGTGATGAGTTTATTTGATAGATTTCTTTTAATCATTTCACCCCAAGCAAGGCAATAAAGCGACTAAGACACAAGTGGTCAGTGAGTGTTAGAGAATATGAGAACAAAAAACAATATTAAGGAGAAATAACAATAAAAGAACAAGAATTAGGAAAACAGGAGATAAGGATTGGCACTGAATTTAAAGTTTTGCGATATGAATAAAAGAGGGGGTTATCTGGAATTGAAACTTATGAGGATGTTTAGATTGTAGTGGCATTCTCGTAGGAATCTTGTTCATAGAGTAGTTCTTTGTTGTCTCTTTCACAGAGTAGTTCTTTTGTAAAAGCTGACTAAATGTAGCGTTGTTCTTACATTTGGAATACGGAGGAAATGAGGACGATTCGACTTCGCGGAAGTGTATAAATACACTTCAGCGAAGTCTTCAAAGGTCTGGAGTATAGCTCATTGACAGGGAAAGCGAGAGGTTCACAATATTGTCCGTAAGAAAGAGGCAGCAATAGTGAGATTACTTCCCCCCACCACAAAAAAAAACAAAAAAACAAAAAACAAAAAAAAAAAACAAGACCAAGAAATCAATTTTGAACTGAAAGTTGGTAGTTGAGGATTTAGATATCTCAACCCATATATAGCAGCAACACTTCATTTATTGTCTAATCTACGATTGTAAAGAGAATGCATTGCAAATGTCAAGCATTTTTTGGCGTGATGGCATGTCCCGACCATTTTCAGCGTTTTTAAGAATGTATCGCATATACGTGTTTCACTTGAGGTTCAGCTGTGAACTTGAGACCGCAAAGTCGCTCAAAGCATGCTGTAACCGTTTATGGTGACTAGAGGAAAATCAAGTTTGTTCAATGATGAAAGTTTTAAAAGCAGTGGCTAAGAAGACCGTCATGTGGAACAACTAGCTTGTATAGTGGGTCCTCGACTTACGACAGAGTTCCGTTCCTACTATGCGTCGCAACGCGATTTTCCGTGAACAAGCACTCACTCACCAACAATACAATATGGTGTACAATCAGGAACTGACGCACACAGCCTTCGTCATTCTAGCGCTGTATGACGACGTATTATTTCGCCGCGAAATGTATTCTTCCATCGAGCCTTTTATGCTTCCACCGGGCTGTTTGTGTCGTATGTATGAGGCAAAGGGTATAAAATGAAACAATATTAATGGAGATTGCGTGGGTCGGGACTGTCGTAACGCGGTAACTTACTGTATTCCGATATCGATCCACGCGCACACGCTCTGTTGAGACCTTGTACCCAACTAAGAAACTCTAAGTAGATAGCAGGATTAACATTTATAATTATTTTTTTTAAATTACAATGTCACTTCAGGGCGTAGGGAATCTTGATATTCCACACATTCCGTTTCTTTATGATCAGTGAATTACTATGAATTATTCGGGAAGATAGTGGAGTGGTCTCCCGTTACCTTCTCCACGGTTTCGTAGATTTTGCTCTTTGCGATTAATTGCCTTCTAAGGCTAGAGCGCCCTGTCTACGATGGTATTTAACCTATTGATATAGGGTGAAAAGACTGATTCATACCTTTTCCCAAGCGAAAGTGAATAACCCGGAATTTCAACTCCACTTGCTGGCTTCAATTTTTTGTCAAGAAACGCCACATTATTCGCATATAGTGAATAAGAAATGAAGATTAATTGCAAGAGGAGATTTGAAAGTGTGTCTATATTTATAAGAATGCATCAAGAAAAACATAGCCTACAAAGTTATTAGCTGAACTGTGATATGATTTTTTTAAAGTTGTATAATGTTTTATCTATCTGTTTAATATTTATCATTGAATTAAGTTCATTGCCAAAGAAGATCCTATTACTGATAAATAACTGTTGTGCAAAAATGAATGATTTTTTTTTCATCATTAGTCTACAGGTTTTGTTGATACAGCTGCGTACTCATTAGCATATGACGATGTGTTTAAATGCATCGGATGTAACAGCAAAATTGTCAAAGTGTTAAATTAAGCTTAGAAATGATTAAAGATATCTTACTGGAATTCTCCGAGGTTTTTATAACACTATTGGACTCTACTTTGAGCAATAAGAATGTATAATTACTCTTCAAATTTAACAGAAGATAAAATCGATCATAAACGAAAATGACAAGTTCATCATTAATTAATAATGGCTAAGGATCGGAACCTCATGCAAATATATATATCATTTCAGGAACATTTTATTCAAGATGATCTTCGCCCTCTCTAACCTTCTAACTTTCTGTCCTGAAGTAACAAGTTCCTTCATTTTCAAGTCTTTTTTCACTGCTGTTTGAACTGTCACAGTTAAAACTCCTCCCTCATGTGCCAAACGTCTTATTCTGTTCCGTCTTATTTAAACTTAGTCACCCTTTCCTTAATGGTTATTGGATATGGAAGTCAGAGTATGACTGTTAGAATAATGACTGAAGGCTTGAATGAACGACATTAAAAGAAAAAGAGAGATAAATGGAAAAATAAAAACATAAAATGGAAGAGAAAGAAAACTAGAAAGTGATAGAGAAAGAGAGAAAAAAAATCAAAAACAGAAAAAGAAGAGAGAAAAAGAGAATGAAAAAGAAGAGAGAAAAAGAAGAGAAAAAAAGAGAATGAAAAAGGAGAGAGAAAAGAAGAGAGAAAAAGAAGAGAGAAAAAGAGAATGAAAAAGAACAGAGTAGAGAAAGACAATGGTAATAGAGAGCAATAAAAAGAGGAAGAAGCGTAAAGAAGGAAATATGACAAAAAAAGAAGAGATAGATTAGCAGAAAGAAAAGAATAAAGAAAAATAGAAAAAAACAGAGAGAGAGAGAGTGAGAGAGTGAGAAAGAGAAAATAGAGAAAATAAAGAGAAAGAAAAAGAAAAAGAGAGAAAAAGAAATAGAGAGAAAAAGAGAAAATAAGAAGGAAGAAAAGCAACGGGGAAAAAGTATATAATAAAGGAAGCGAAAGAGAAACAGGGTTCGAGAATAGAGTAAGAAAAGCCGTGTAAGAAAGAAAAAGAAGAGTAAATCAAAAGAAAAGAAAGCGATGTCAAAAGAAATAGACAAAACAATAGATGAAAACAAATAAAACGCTTGTAAAAAGCGTTAAGAGTTCATGCCTTTTCGAAGAAAGGATATTTGCGCGCAAGAATCAGTGCATTAGATCGAAACTAACATGCCGACGACTTTAACCGGAGATTAAACCATCGCACTTCATTCAAAATATGAAGTTGAGCACAAACGCTGACTCTGCAAAGACATCATTCATAAGACGAGCCGACTTCGGACTTAACGCTATTCCCCTGAATTGATTCACAACTCTGAATTCTTTTCGTGGAAATCTATTTGGCCGGAGATTTACAAAATCTCGATGGGCAAAAACAATTAAAAGTTATTTTCTGTATCATCTAAAAATATTCAACTAATTTGACCTTCAGTGTCCATTGAGCTGCCAACATTGCAAAAATGGCATCCACTCAGAGATAACTGTAAAAGATAAACTTAACGGATTGAAGGAAGAAAGGGCTCCAATTTCATACCTAATGCTGTAATTCGAATTCCAGTCGAATCCATTACATTCACTTAGGTACTAATACCCTTAGGAAAGGTATGAATCCTCTTCTTCTTCCCCCAGCTATGGGTAAGTAGTAAATCAGACTCGGTTCTTTTGCCTTAGATGGCAACTGGCCTAGCGCAGAAAGAAATGGCAACCTACTGCGGTAAAAAAAAATCTGCCTCTTCAAAAGATAAATGATCGCCTACGCGTGTATCACGTATGACATAACTGACTGACTGAATGCCGTAACAGTGAGATTATTTATCACAAAGACGTCCAAGAGAAAAAAAAAATGATCAACTGGTGGTCAGAATCCTAGCAACGTAGATACACAGATGACACAGTCTTTGTGGCAGATGCAGAAAGAAAACCTCAAAAGCTCCTAAGCAATTTAGTAAAGGAGAAAAAAAGGGCTATTGAATTATTTCGTGAGTTATTAAAATCCGAAACATATTTTGGGTGTTCCTGGGTGTACCGACATAAATAGAATGTTATACGCAAGGAATATGCAAGAAATTATAAAAATTCCTGAGTAACAGAAAAGAAAAGAGAATCCCATAAAATCACATCAGAAGATCGAACGTTTGAAGAACATCTCCAAAAACCACATACCCTCCACTGCCAATGTTAATATGACGGTACCCAGATGTGAATAAATAATTATATGTCTAAAAATAAGTAATTATTTTACATATAAAAACTAGTTTTGTGCTCTTTTCAGACGTTTGTTAATATAAAATTATATATCCAAATTAAATTACAGTTTATCCAGAAATTTAATTCAGATGTGCAACAATGATTTTGAAAACTGGAAAAATATAATAAAAAAATGAATCAGACAGAACTTGTCGGTTTGAATATAATAAAAGTTGATTATGCATATTTATACATTAGCCGGTTAGTTGTTTCCGAGAACACCCGTCTTGTGAGTCGGACAGACAATCCCTGTCGCTGATGACTGTTCAAAACATCTGTGGTTTATACTTCAACTAAGCTGAGCAGAGCTTAGATAAAGTTTCTCGGAGAGAGCATATGATCTAAGGTGATCTACAGTTTGAACAACGACTTTGCATTCAATAAGTCCCCTCCCTGACAAATCAACCATGGTGAGATTCGAACCCGGGTCTCATAATCGGAAAGCCGACATTTAGCTACAAACCTGTAACTACGTGTAGATATATACATACGTATATGTATGTACGTGGAGGAACCTTGACATGGTTTAATGGTTAGCAAGTTTGTCTCGCTAGAACAATTACGACCGTGTGTCCGATCCTCACTGGGGTGCCAAGTACAGTCGGTCTTGTACCACATCTAAGTTAAGCTTAGAAAACCTCCATATGTCTGTGTGTGTGTGTGTGTGTGACAATGCATGCACGCGTATGTGTGTGTTTATATAAATATGCAACAAGCTGGTGAAAAGTTCTCGGCCCCACTTACTCCCCGGATTACCTCAGAAGTATGCAGGTCAAACTCTCTGTCTCCGGACAGAAAGGATCCCCAGACGTGGCTATTTCGAAGGACAGAGTCTCGTCTCGTGAGACAGCTACCCGACCCCATTTTTTACGGGGTCTACTGGCAATTTTTAATGGGGACTACGGGTTCGGATACCCCACAATAAACTTGGCATTGTGCCGCATACGACCGCGTGGGCCGGTTAGTGAATATCTTACTAAATGACTAAAGATGAAACCGTTGGAAGAAATCGCTGCTTGGTCAGGCCTAGAACTTTTCAGGACCTCTTGTTTATGTATCTCCATTGGTCTGTCTCTGGTGATCATCTTTATTTTTATTATTCTTTTTTTTTTTTAGTGGAAATTAAATAGTTTGGTTTTGTGTCGCGATCCACAGCTCTTTGTCGCCAGCAGAATTTCGTTATTTTTAATAATAGGAAAATGAAAACGCCATGAGCAATGATTAATGAAAGACGCGTGAAAGGCGCCGAGATACGAGTTAGATGAAGATGATGGATTTAAACTCGCCCACAGGCAACATCACTCAGGAGTATTTTATGAAGAGAATATACGTCGATGAACAGTTCAATCAAGTAAACACGCGAACACACATGCCTATACGGAATGCATCGTTGGGATACTGAAGATAAGTATGAAAAACAAAATGTGTAAGATAGAAAAAAAACTGAAAGAGAAAATTCAAACCGACACGCTAATAAAACAGGAAAACTATTAGAAAATTCGCATCTGCTCAAAATCTGACCAAAAGATCAAACACCAGATTTTGGTGGGATGACTTCTTTTCGAGCTGAAAACGTGCCATTATATATATATATATATATATATATATATATATATATATATATATATTATATGAACATTTCATTGAATACCACAGACAAGTTATTTAGTTTTTTATACAATTTCTCATTCGATCTAGTAATTTTTTTTCTTTTCAGATGATAAATTATATAAAAACTATCCGAATGTTCTTTTTATCCGAGCGCTTTCGGCTATACATTTAGCCATTTTCAAAGATTAAGTATTTTAACTTTTAAATAAGAAATAGTTTGTTGCATGAATGCATTTATATAATGTTTTTCATTTTTCAATCGGATAAAAAGAACATTAGGACAGTTTTTATATAATTTATCATCTGAAAAGAAAAAAAATATTAGATCGCCTGAGACATGTATAAAAAGAAAACTAAATAAAGGCACTTTGTCTATCGTATTCAATGAAATATGCATGAAAGAAGGATTGCTGCCTAAATGCCGATATATATATATATATATATATATATATATATATATATATATATATATATATATGTGTGTGTGTGTGTGTGTGTGTGTGTGTGTGGTCTGCTCTATGGGGTGTTGATCGCCTGGGTCACGAAATAAGTTTATCTTTTGTCTTGACAGGGGGAAGGGAAAACAAGAGAGAAGATATGAATGAAGAAGGGAAGGAGAAATGTGTCAGGCACCTTTTAAACAGATGAGATAGGCAAAAGAATGGATGGGTAGTAGTAAGCCCAAAAGACTAATCCGGCCAAGATTTCTTTTAACGTTTTGAACTTTGCACATTGAGTTATACAGCAAATTGATCGATATGGCCCGTTGTTTTAGGCAGGACTACACAACCGAATTACAAATTAATAATAAAAAGGGCCCTTAAAACAAATAATAAATAGAAATTACAATAACGATAATAGCATCAAACATAAATAAAGAATACAGATAGATAAAACAAATAAATTCAAGAAATTAAAACTAAAACTAAAAATAAAAATAAAAGAGGTCATGAAAAAGAAAGGGAAAAAGGCGAGGATAGAGGGATAGTAGTAAGCCAAAACAGACGAGCTCGACCAAGAATTTTTTCTGTTAACGTTTGAGTTATACAGCAATTGCGTTTTCCTGTCAATCAGCCATTCGCCCTTGCATGGAGTATTGCTGCCATATATGGTCTGGAGCCCCTTCTGTTTGCCTCGGGGTTCTTGATAAGATCCAGAGACGGATATGCAATGTAATTGGCACTGATCTGGCATTTCGTCTGCAGTCGCTCTCTCACAGACGTGCCGTCGCCTCTCTCTGTCTTTTTTACAAATACTTTCATTGTAATTGGTTCGATGTGCTATTTTCGCTGGTTCCCCGACTTCATGAATTCAAGCGTCCTACGAGGCTGGCATCCCGCTCTCACCCTTTCACTGTTGAAACTGTTAAATGTAGCCGTCTCTTCTACTCCAATAGATTCATATCTCACACCTCTCGCCTGTGGAACTCCCTTTCCCTTTTTCTGTTTCCTTGATAGCTATAATCTCCAACTATTCAAATGTAATGTCAATCGACATCTCCAGTTGTCTTGATCTATCGACTATCCTTCTCTTCATCTGTTCCTCTATCACTCCTATTTGCTCTCGCTCCAAATCCTATGTAACCCCTTGCGTGCTAGTGGCTTCCAGCCTTTCTTGGGGTGAAATGCTTACCCCACCCAAAAAAAAAAAAAAAATAAAAAACAACAGGCCATATCGGTCAAAAAATAAAAAGGGAGGTAACAAATAACGCCGAATTATGCGTCGGTAGCGACTGTTGCTGCTAATAATGTATAAAAAACAAATGAAGGCAAACTTGATCATTAAATATTATATAGAAAATACCAAAAATATTGCATTTTTGCCGGGATATTTATATTTTGTCTCGGAATGGGATCCAGTTATTCATATTTAACCTTCTGTTTTTTTTTTCTTTGCATATCTCCGTTAGATATTTTCGGATTATGTTAAAATAGATTTTTAATATTCAAAATCCTATATCACCCATCAAAATTTCCATCGACCACCATTTTTTTTTGTTCAACTGCCCATCTCCCAAACAACAGTTGCGAAACTTGCCCAGGTTCAAATCTCTCTACGGTCACTCAGTCAAGCAGCTGATTTCTTGATCGTATCAGCCTGGGGAAACGATCCCGCCACTGTTAGAAATATCCTGAAAACCATATTAGGGATTGGCCTATAGATTTTGAAGGCAACTGGGCGGACGAAAATGTTCAGAAGCCGTAGATGTTTGGGTCGTACAAAGTTACACGTTCGCTGTTAGGAGCTGTTTAACTTCAGTTGGCCATCTATCTTGAGATGATGTCTCACTAAAAATATCCATCCCCCATCAGCCTGACCACTTACGCGGCCTGAAAATCCCATAATGTCTTATATTCTTTGAAGAATTAATAAGTCTCGTGTGTTGGCAATCTGCCGCAAACAGACATAGATCACTGACAACCAGCACTATGAAGGGGGGAGGTTGAACATCGAGGGTGTGGAATTTTAACAGTTATGGACGTGATTGATTGATTGATTCGAATTCTATAGTTTATCAACCCTTTGCAGGTTATTTAAAGCCAGGAAATATATTTAGGTTGTAAAGATTTTTTTTAGATAATGGTGGTTTAGTAATACAAGCTTTGCTAATTAACACATAGCTAGTGTGAGAAGTGGTGGTTCCATAACTTTTTCAAGGGTATTTGCACTCTACTTAGTGGAAATGTTTTGTTTAACTTGAAAGATAAGATCTTCACACCCATGGTGTTTTTGTATTTGCTTGAACTTCGACTAACTGCATGGAATAGTAATTGCAAAGTTTTCTCATCCATTAAACATTCACCTTTTGAAATTATGATTAATTTTATGATAGTGTTTATTGATTAGTTTTTACAGCTTAGCAACCCTTTTCAGGTTATTTAACGCCAGAAAATATTTTTAGATCGTAAGATGATTTTTGGGGGTAATAAATGTTTAATGTTACAAGTATTACTAATTAACCCATAGCTAGGGTGCATTAATGTCTGATGGTCTTTAAAGAATTAATAAGTCCCGTATGTTCGCAATCTGTCGCAAACAGAAATAGCGTAACGTCATGAAAATATTGACAACATTTTAAGTATTTTCTTGTTTATTTACGTTTTATGCTTCTAATTTTATTCTTTCTTAAAAGCCATTGTTGTACCTCATATTTGTGAAACAATTTAAGTAATATTTTTTGTATCAACACTTCTTTTGTTTTTACAACTCACACACATCAGCCAATGAGTAACGTCTGTGTAAAGGAGGACAATGCATAGTGGACACATAGGATGTGAAATGATTGACAGCAAGAGGAAAGTCCCAAGATGAAAACTACGAATTGGAGATGCTGGAATCAATCAAGTACGAGAATTGAAATAGTTGGGAAGTTTTTTTAACTGAGGTAGAAAAATATGACATCGAAATCCGAACTTGCCTTCCACAAACTACGTAAAGTGTCAAGAAGATTTTTTTTTAGAAACAAAGAAAAGAATACTAATTTTTTTTTTATGTAATGTCAGTCCTCCTGTATAGTAGTGAGCACTAGACAATCTCTCCCCACATCAAGTAGAAACTTGAACCAATAGAAATCTGGTTCTACAGAATAAAATTGCTGAAAATACCATAAACGAAACATAAATTTAACGAGCAATTTTAAGGAAAACAAAAAAAGGATGCAATATACTTGTCTTCAATCTTTTCACCCCAATCAAGGCAACAAAGCCACTAAGAGGCAATGAGCTGTTTAGTGTTAGAGAGCATGAAAAAATGCTATTAAAATGAGGGAAAAATAGAATAACAAGAATTTAGAAGAAATAACATAACAATTGGCCTTATACTTAAATTTTTGAAGATCAAAGTTAACTGGTAAGCAAAGAAGCCAGAACAGAGTTTCACAAGTGAGAAGTGCGATAGAAGAAACTGTTAGCGTAGAATATTCGGTTAGATCTAGCAATTTCAAATGTAAAATAATGAGACTTATCCGCCAGTCTAGTACTGCGCATCAGAACAATTACCATGAAAATGTTTAATGAAAAGACACATGGAAGCACGGTGGCGGGAAAGTGACTTAAGATCAAAAATAGACAGTTGAAATTTCACATAAGGATATATAGTAAGGAAAAATGAGTTGTAATTTACAGGACATGTTGAGATCAAACAGGACAGAGGGAAACGGCCGATAATCTACCTAACAAGCTTGTGTTAATGGTTGGCAGGACAGAGTCGAAGAGTGATATATAAAAGATAAATCTTTCTGAAAGTCACTATGGATAGGACATTGTGGAATGCCATTAGCACTCACGCAATGAAGTGACACGGCCCATTTGTAGAAGGGCAGCACTGAAGTCGAAATTGACAAAATGTGAGTTGTCGCATATTACCCAATGTTGCCAAAGAAATTCTCAACATATATTTGCCTACACATTTCTATCATTCGATCGATTCTATCAAAGACATTTTTAAGTACATTTGCAAATGCAATGGCTAGGTGAATCTCTGACAGGGAAAATATGGGTATGTGGTACTTTTTAATATGGGTCGTTTCATTTGTAGTTATGAAGAATAGAACAGAGAAGCCTGGTTCTTCCAGTTCATCAGGAACCTCTGATCATTATCCAGTTGAGAATACGCAGCGTTTGCAGTTACATAAAACCTTCAGAATGCATAGGAAAACCGAGATGAATTTTAACCGAATTTTTCAATGCAGAACGGAATAAGAACTTTGCCAGATGTTTTTCCTGTTATCTGTACAAATATAATACTCTTGGACAATTTCTATCACTCGATCGATTCTCTCGATAACAAACGTAAGTACATCTACATTGGCAGTGGCTAGGCCTATCTCTGTCATGCAAAACGATGGAGATGAGGTGAACTAGTTTAATGTGGGTTGTTTCATTTCTAGTAATGAAGCGGATAACAAAGAAAATCTTGTCTATTTTATCAAAGACATCTGATTATTATCCATTTGAAAATAGTCAGTTATTGTCCTTCCATAAAACCAATGTTTTTCATCGAACATAGAAAATCTGAATGTAAGTTTAACCAAATGTTTCAAAATATAAGTGAATAAGAATTTACTAACAGAATACTCTTTGGCAACTTTAAAAAGTGTTAGCCTCGAAGAGAAGTTTCTGTTCCAAATTAACCTTCGTCAGTTGCTCTAGGCTGAGACTACATTATGTTAATGTTTCTAAAGAAAATAATTGCTGTATTCTTTTGTAAGACCAAGATCCTTTCAAGATTGATTGACTTTTTTACGGTTTATCAACTCTTTATAGAGTTTTTCAATTCGGATCACATTTCGTATTTTTGGAGGTTGTTTTCAGTACCTAATGTTTCCAAGGGGTCCCTCATCTAAGTACTGACCGGTCTCGATACTGCTTAACTTCGGTGATTTAACAAGTACCGGTACTTTCAGCGCGACTTTCCTTTGAAAATCTCCGCACAGTGCATAACGATATCGGTTTTACTTACAAAGAATCGTGTCTCTTGAGATGTCCTCTTTATTGCTTAAATGATACATTTTTTTTTATTTTTTTAATAGTTTATCAACACTTTATATGCTATTTTAAACCGAAACATATTTTGGATTGTAAGAGTGAGCCCATTTTTTGCGAGTGAGTATTGCATTAACAGTTTGTTTTGAAAATAACAATTATTTTTGTCAAACACAAATGCTACTATTTAACCCGTAGCTGGGGGTTGAGATACATTTATACCTTTCCCAAGGGTATTTGCGCGTAAATGAATGTAACAAACCCAACTCAGCACTTCGATTTCCCATCCGGGCCGCTATCCATCACCTTACCTGCATAAACATGTGATAAATGCTGAAGCATCGGATTAAGTGCATTTACAAGAGAGTAGATTCTATTGAAAAATAGGTATTTAGGAAACAGGTCGATTGATTTGGTTTGACGGCTTATTAACTCTTTGTGTATTATTTAAAGTCGACACTTTTTTGGATTCTAAGAATAATTCTCTTTTTTTTTTGGCGAGTCAATATTGCGTTACTAATTTTTTTAGAATAACAATTATTTTTTCTACTATTTAACCCATAGCTAGGAGAAGAGATAGATTCATAACTTTCCTATCGCATAAATGAAAGTTACGAACTCAGTTAAGCTCCCAGATTTCTCATTCCACGCCGATATCTCTTTCATCAACCACACATCGTGTCCTTGAAGACGAGACACGTTAACACAGCAGCCCCAGGAAGCATCAGTCTCTAATGCCATGTCCTACTTCAGAAATATATTATACAGATCCACAGCAATTATGAAGATGGAAAGATTAAGAATTTACTGTGAAAAGCCAACCAACAAAACTCCAGCGTTCTTTGTGAATCCAATGATGCCGTCTTCAATTAAGACCTGCACCTGCATAAGGACGAACTCTTACAAATTTCTCTTAATCAACTTAGTTTTCCAGACTGACCAATTATAGTAAAAACAATTATAAGTAGCTTCCTTTGTCACCTCAGCGTCTGATAAGGTTAGAAATATACGCAGTCTCCAATCAAGTTCCTTATTACTATTATAGAAGACTGAGACTGGCCCAAATTGGCAAACTGCTGGCTAGATTTCTGACGACCCGCACTATGAAGGGTGAGCTTTGAACATCGAGGGCGTGGAATTCTAACAGTTATAGACTTAATTGATTGATTGATTAATTGATTGATTCGCTTTTTACGGTTTATCAACCCTTTGCAGGCTATTTAAAGCAAAATAATTTTATATTGTAAAGATTTTTAGGAGATAATAGTGGTTTAGTAATACAAGTTTTACTAATTAACACATAGCTCGTCTGAGTAGAAATGGCTCCATACCTTTGTCAAAGTTTTCAGCATTCTTCTTACTGGAAATATTTTGCTTAACTTGAAAGATAACATCTTCAAACTCATGGTGTTTTTTTGTATTTTGAATAACGAATTGAAATTACAAAGTTTTTTCATCCACCTTTTGAAATCATGTTTAATTTTAAGATATTGCTTACTGATTCGTTTTTACGGCTTATCAACCCTTTGCAGGTTATTTAAAGCCAGAAACTATTTTTAGATTATTTTTTTTGTGGGGGGCAATAATAGTTTAATGATTCAAGTATTACTAATTAACCCATACCTGGGGGGAGAAGAGGTGCATTAATATCTTTTCCAAAGGTATTTGCAGGTAAGTGAATGTAACGAAGCCAACGTCTCTCTGTTCTCCAGTTTCGAGACATTATCTATTACACCACTCGAACATCCAAGCTTACAGCGCCTGGATTTACCTATGTGGTCACGCATCTAGGTATTAACCAGGCTCGTCGTTGCTTAACTTCCCTTCAGTGATCGTACGGATTTGGTCATAATCCAGTGTCGAGCTTGTTTATTTGTTCAATATCAAAAAAGGCGTGAAGACTGTCAGACGGCTGCAGGAATTAGGCCGCACCCAGATTACTTAGCGAGGCAAGCTAGCACGTGGTGGTTGGTTTTTGCCAACCAGTTTAAATATACCTTTTCTATCTCCCCCTCACTTACTATTCAAGACGATGCAACGACTGCTGTTCCTCGGGAACTAAAGCGAGTAAAAAGAAAAATGTTATTTGCTGATGTTTATGATGTAGCATTGGCTGCTGAATAATTGAAGCCAGACACGACACGAAACGCATCGTTACTTTTGCATTCTGATCAAATCTCCATTGTCTTAAATCTTTGTAATTGACCTTCTAAAAGCTGCAATGGAAAGAATATTATTCTATTCAGTTAAGACATCGTCATTTTATTTATAATGAACTAACAAGGCAGGCTGGCAATATTCACATCATTTGTGCAGAACATGTCATTCGCGTACTTGACTGATCTCTTGGGTTAGAGTTATTGGATGTATGATTGGTTAACGCGGTTCCCCGGAAGTGGGTAAGCCTTGAACGGAGAGCCGGGAAAAAAAATGGAATTCTGAGAAGAGCGAGAAAAACTAAAGAAAAAGTAAAATATGAAGGTAATACGATTGAGTTAGATAGGAAATGAAGATTGATGCAGAAACGAAAAAAAAGGAAAAGACAGAGAGAGAAAAACAGATATAAACAAAGAGAGAGAGAGAGAGAAAAAACAGAGAGGGAGAAAACGGAGAGAGAGAGAGAAAATGAGAGAGAGAGGGGGGAGAGAGATGGAAACAGAGATAGAGAGAAAAACTGAGAGAAAAAAAGAGAGAGAGTAAATCATAGAGTGAGGGAAACAGAGTGAGAGAGAAAAATGAGAGATGAAGTGAGAAATAAAATGAAACAGAGATGAAAATAGAAATAACTAATGATAAAAAGAGAAAAGAACTGACAGTGACAAAGAGAGAGAGAGAGAGAGAGAAAGAGAGAGAGAGAAAGAGAGAAAAAATCAGATAGAAAAAATCAGATAGAAAAACAGAGAGGGATAGAAGGATAAAATTAGAGTGGGAGAGAAAACTGAGAGAGAAAAAAAGAGAGGAAATCAAAGAGAGGGAGAGAGAAACATAAAATGAGAGAAAGAGATAAAGACAAATAGAGAGGGAAAACATGGTGAGAGAGAAAAACAGAGAGAGAGAGAGAGAGAGAGAGTGAGGAGACAGTGAGAGCAGAACTGATAGAAGAAAGAAAATCAAATCAATGTATCATAGAGATGAAAATAGAAATAACTAATGATAAAAAAAGAAAGAAAAACTTAGAGTGATAAGCAGAGAGAGAGAGAGAGAGAGAGAGAGGGAGAGAGAGAGGGGGAGAGAGAAACTAGGAGAAAGCGAGAGAAAATCAGATAGGAAAAAGAGAGGGAAAGAAAGAAAAATGAGAGCGGGAGAGAAAACTGAGAGAGAGAAAAAGAGGGAAAATCAAAGAGGGGGAGAGAAAAATAAAATGAGAGAAAGAGATAAAAGTAAATTGAGAAGGAAAACATGGCGAGGGAGAAAAACAGAGAAAGAGCAAGAGAGAGAGAGAGAGAGGGAGGAGAGTGAGAGAGAGAAAACTAATAGAAGAGAGAAGAATAGAATCAATGAAACATAGAAATAACTAATGAAGAAGAAAGGACTTAAATGAAAAGAGGAAAAAGAAAAGAACGGTTGCCCCCCCCCCCCAATCTCTCTCTGTAAAGAACGATTGAGAAGCTGAAGATATCTGGCAACCAGAAGGAACAGTTAAAATTAAATAAGAGCAGAAAGAAATGAAGATAAAATCATGAAGAAAGGAAGAAAGGAAAAGAAAACATAACAAAAGTAATAAAGAAAAAGAAACTAAAAAAAATAAACTATACGAAAGGAGTAAAAAATAAAACTATGGAAAAATAAAAATAAATGATTGAAAGAAAAAGAATAAATGTAGCGAAAAAAAAAGAGGGAAAAATAAAAGATGGCGGAAGAAAAAAACGAAAACATAAAATGGAAGAAACGAAAATAAAAACTAAAGAAAAAAAATGTCCTCAAGAAAGATTAATAAATTGACTGTAAGCGATTGATTGATTTGTTTTTTATGGGTTATCAATCTTTTGCAAGTTATTTACATCCAGAAAATATTTTTAGATTGTAAGAATTTCTTTGAACGGCAAAGAAAACAGTGACAGTGAAAAAAAGATTGCAGAAGGAAACGAAGGAAAAGAACAATTGTTCGAAAATGAAGAATAAAAAAAATATGAACATTAATGCAAAACCGTTGCATAAAAATAAGAATCGGGGAAACAAAAACACAGATGGTGGGATCACCGATAGACTGATTTGTTTTTTTTTGTTTTTTTGTTTTTGTTTTTTTTTTTGTTTTTTACGGCTTATCAACTTTTTACAGATTGTTTAAAGCCAAAAATATTTTTAGGTTTTAAGATTTTTTTTCGGTAGGGCAAGAAAACAACGACAAATGCAAAAGGAAACAAAAGGTAAAGAACAATTATACGAAAATGAAGAATAAAAACTAAAAACAAAGAGGCAAAAGCGTTGCATAAAAAATGAGATTCAAATATAAAAGAACGCGTACACAGATGGTAGAAAGATTGATTTGATGGCTTATCAATCGTTTGCAGGTTATTTAAAGCCAGAAAATATTTTTAGATTGTAAGAAATTGTTTTGGAGATAATAATGATTTATTGATACTAGTTCTAATAATTATCTCTCGCTTGGGCGAGAAGTGAATTCATACCTTCCCCAATAATATTTGCGAGTAAGTGAATATAACGAACCCGACTGGAATTGGAACACGGCTCTCCAATCCCGAACCAAATGACATTACGTCACCCACTCATCCAAGCTTACATCACCTTGTATTTCCATTCGGTTACCCATCTACGTACTGACAAGGCTCGGCATTGCTTAACTTCGGGAATTGTATGAGAATCGGAGTTGAAACTGATGTGGTCACAAATACAGAAATAAAGGTATTTAGTAAAATAATAAAATAGGATAAAATAAAAGAAGAAAGAAAGAAAGAAAGAGAGAAAGAAAGAAAGAAAGAAAGAAAGAGAGAAAAATAAATCTGAAAAGCAGATGATAATAGAATGGAAAAATTATCAAAAAGAAAGAAAGAAAGAAAAAAGAAGAAGAAGAAGAAGAATAGAAAGACGGACATAAAGAAAGAAGAAAGCAAGACAAGCAAAAAAGGAAGTAAATAAACGAACAAATAGCCAGCAAGAGAAAGAGAAAGAAAGAAAAACAAACAAACAAATAAAAACAACGTATCGAAGGAAGAACGATAAAATTATAAAATCAGAACGAGAACGAAAAAGAATATAAAAAGAATGAAAATATCAAAACAAAAGAGGAAGAACAATAAACTGAATGAAAGATAATCAAATGAAGAAGCAACGGGAAAGAAGAAAAAACGAAAGAAAGTAAAAAAAAAACTAGAAGAAAAAGAAACAGATGAGTAAAAAATCAAAATAAAACAAATTAGGAAGATTGAAAGAAAAATTGGTTAAAAAAAGAAGTAAGAGTCACAAATAAAATGTAAGAAGGAAAAAAATAATTACAAAAGGGAAAAGAATGAAAGATAAAAAAGGAAGGGAAGGAAAGAAAGAAAAATAAAACTGCTGAAAAGGAAAAAAAGAAAATTTAAGAAAAACAAATAAAAAGAGAAAGACAGAAAAAAAAGAAAGAAAGGACAGAGTAAGCAAACAACCATGAAAGAGAAAGAGAAAGAGAAAGAAAAAGTAAAAAAAAAAAAACGTAGAAGAAAGGAAAATGAGAAGAGGTGAAAATGAAAGAGAGGGAAATGCAAGAAGGAATAATGAGAAGAAGAGGAAATGCAAATAAATTAATTTAATCTGAAAGATATTAAAAGAAAGACGCCGAAGAGATGTTTTTTTTTTTAATCTTCCCAATATTTTATTTTCCCATCCTTTCGAAATCTACGCATGAACTCCTTCATTCCTTTGATTTTCCCGCCACTTGAATACATTTTCTGCCATTTTTTTTTAAAATTTATCTTTCGTCGATTTCACTCTCTTGTCCTGTTTGTTGTTGTACTTGTTTCCCTCGATTCAACATGTTTATTTTCTCGTCATGATTTCTCTATATTTACTTAATATATCTTCGCATCAAGGTACATTGTTTTGTTTCTTTTACATTTTTATTCTCGCGGATTCTCGATTCCAAATCTCATTTTCAATCTTCTCCTTCTATTTTCTTTCTAGCTACCCTTCTTTTCCCCTCCCCGCTTCCCCAGACCATTTTAAAAATTATTTATAAACTTCAACTACTGTTTATGCTTGGCGAAATATCGGCAACAACTGGAAGCAAAAGTCAAATATGTGTAGACATTCTTAACGATTTCAGATCTGCAGGTGGGAGAGTAGAAAACGTGTCGAACGAAAAAAAAAAACGGACTCCATTGTGGATTGTGTTGCGCGGTTGGGGACGTATTGAAAACGATGGGTTGTCTCAATCTCGAATCGACTTCCCCATGCAGTCGAAAGACTTCTTAAGGTCGATTGGTCTGTAGCTTGTTTGTTTTTTTTAATATCTCTGAGAACGACAAGCCGAATATCTGCCTAACGCAGAAGCAGCTGTATTTTAATTAATTTAATTTTTTTTTTTACAATTTTTAAGGATACCGCTTATTTGTAGTTTTGTTTATGCACACGGATATCCCTATGTGGTATCCACCAAGAAAATATCTCAGTACTTGCTTGTAAATATTTGCTAGACCATTTATCAAACATTACTTCATAGTGGGCGAAGTTTCATAGTTTCTTTTTATTAGAAATATCGTGAAATTTTTAGTAAGATTGACTCTAATTCTATTACTATCATGGTGAGCTAGATCACGAGTGCTCTCTATATGTAGCTTAATGCCATATTCAGCTAAATGTTGTAAATATCTTTGAGGGTGGCTCATTTTTTTAGTTTTTACGTGTGTTTGTAGTTGAGGTTCAATCTCAGGTTAGAACTAATGTTAAAAACTCTTATTTTTAAAGCAAACAGGTACAACAGATGTTGATGTTTTCTTACCCACTTAGGTCTGTAGTAAGCTTAATGCATGTACCCAGGACACCGTTTAAGCTAGTTCCTGCAGAGGACCCTTGATTGAGCCTCCACCACAATAGAGTAGATGCGATAGGCAACAATAAACTACAGAAGAACTCAAAATTGATCGCTACATTCAAGTATTGTATTACAATTTAAGCTCACCTTTTAAAAGTTCAACGATAATTCTTCTGTCGCCATTTAATTTAAAGGCAGTTTGATGCATGTAGGTCCTTACTTTGCATACAAACAACTATTTTAATTTTATAGAGGACTTTCGCTGGATTTCTCAATTATTTTCTATTATTCCCAAATTTAATTCTAAGTTAAAAAAAATTGTTATCGAGCAAAACATTCATAAAAACACGTACAACAATCGCCGAATACAATCGAAGTAATGAAAACTAAGGAATCCAAAAATCCAGGATTGCGAGGCCGGATCCGACACGGAATGTTTTTAATTTGCTCACAGAGTCGATCTGATTCCAAAATGTTGGGCTATGACCTCTAGGAGTAAAGTTGAAAAAGTGTGACCCACTAACATTCGCATTTATTGTATAAATGATTCTGTATTAAATTGAAGGTGTTACATTGATTTTCCTTGCCTTGCAACCTTTCTAAAAGAAGAATTTTCTTGGATTAAAAACCAGTCTAAAAAAAGAATGAATTCCTTCGGACTATCATTCCTTGGACACATCGTTGCTGCTATGGCTACAGTGTGTATGGTGTCCCCCAACGGGCCTAATATGTTATGGAATTCGCGATATGACTAGACGATAAAATTTACCTAAAAGGTATAGTTAGGTCAAACATTGTCGGGAAAATATTTTGATGGCTGAATAAAGATGATATGAATTCACATGACTAAAGATTTTGACAAAAATACTGAACAGTTTCGCATCAATCTAATATGATGGAATATCTAATTTATCTGAAAAGCGGCGTCAGTTCATAGACAGTCGGGGAAATATTTTGATAACTGAATAATGATGCGTTGAAATTATATGAATAAAAGATTATATAAAATCATGCATAATGTTTCAGCTTCTACTCAATACCCAGTGTATGAAAATAAAAGTAGTAGAGAAAATGTGATGAATATGGATAATATTATTTAATCTTGTTCGAAATAGAACTGAGCGATCGTTATTGACATACACAGAAAATCACGTCTGTCAGGCAAATGTTGTCAGTAATATTTCACTTTGATTAGAGTCTGTCGCTGAGGATAAAGCCTTTAGGTTAAAGATAACGGATAAGTATTGACGCAGAAGTTTGTGATATAAAGCAAAAATAAAACAGAGTAAGGCTAACAATGATACAAGAACAATGACAAAGTATCATCTAAAGGAATCTACTGGTAGAAAGTAGTGAAGACAAAATGCCATAAAAAACTGAATGAGATATAGTTTGCGGAATGTCTATAGAACTTAATCCAGGAAGCGTTTATAGTTAAGCTGACATCCATATGATATTCCACGGATGTTTGATTTAAGTTCAAATCTCATCAAAGCTATTTATTTCTCTTTTTCCTTCTGTGTTTACTCCCCTGACTGGACATTTATTTTCGATATGGTATTTTCCCTTTAGGACATGGGCGATCGTTGCTCTCCACAATTTCCTACCCTTTCTAGTTCTTCGCAAATTTTATCCTTTTGCCTAAAATTCCAAACCCCTTCTGCTCTGCATTCGTATAAGCTCGCCATGTAGCCTGCTATCTCCCCCTGTCTATTTTGCCGCTTGCCGCCATATCACGGTGAAACGCCGGCGACCGTTTAGAAATATCAGAGACCATGCGCAGAGTGTCGAAGGACAAAATGACAAATGGACAAAATGTTCAAGAGACAAAAATGTCGAAGAAACAAAGTATGAACGGACAAAGATTCGAACGGAAGAGAGTCAAACTGACTAAATGAAGAAATGCCAGGCATGTCTCTACTATAGAATACCTTTTGGTTAATATAAGAACCACCGACAAAAAAAAAAAAAAAAAAACTTTCTGCATAATTCCTAACTTTTTTGAAAAAGGATCTGTATTCTACAGTAAAGAGATACTTTGTCTGTTCGACACTTTGTTTGACATTTTGTCCATTCGTCAATTTGTCTGTTTGACATTTTGTCCATTCGTCATTTTGTCTTTCGATACTTTGTCTTTCAACACACTATATTCTACAGTAAAGTGTTATTTTATCCGTTCGACACTTTGTCTGTTTGACATTTTGTCCATTCGTCATTTTGTCTTTCGATACTTTGTCTTTCAACACACTGTATTCTACAGTAAAGTGTTATTTTGTCCGTTCGACACTTTGTCTGTTTGACATTTTGTCCATTCGTCATTTTGTCTTTCGATACTTTGTCTTTCAACACACTGTATTCTACAGTAAAGTGTTATTTTGTCCGTTCGACACTTTGTCTGTTTGACATTTTGTCCATTCGTCATTTTGTCTTTCGATACTTTGTCTTTCAACACACTGTATTCTACAGTAAAGTGTTATTTTGACTGTTCGACACTTTGTCTGTTTGACATTTTGTCCATTCGTCATTTTGTCTTTCGATACTTTGTCTTTCAACACACTGTATTCTACAGTAAAGTGTTATTTTGTCCGTTCGACACTGTCTGTTTGACATTTTGTCCATTCGTCATTTTGTCTTTCGATGCTTTGTCTTTCAACACACTGTATTCTACAGTAAAGTGTTATTTTGTCCGTTCGACAATTTGTCTGTTTGACATTTTGTCCATTCGTCATTTTGTTTTTCGATACTTTGTCCTCGTACCACCAGCTGCTATGAGTTTGAATGTGCCAGTGATGTAATAGATGACGGTTTTTAAATGTCTTTTTGCCTGCAATATATTCGGTGAGAGTCAAATTCTCCAAGCCGCCCTTTCTCATTAATCTTATAGAAATTTCAGCTGTCCTTTTCTGAGTATAAACGTCCTCTTGTTTTTACATTTTCCTTAAGAATTCTTCGTTTTTTATAGCGCCCCGTCCGTGGAATTCTCACCAACCACATTTCTGTTGCCTTCAGTTTTCTCCTCATCTGTTAGAACATTGTCCAGCATTCAGTGTCGCACAAGAGGATTGGCATTACATAACAGTTGAGTACTCTTTTTCTTGTTCTAACTAAAATTTCCTGTTTCTAATTGCTTATCTTCTTGAACGCATCTTTTGTTGTTCAAATGCATGTTCGGATTTCGATTGTGGTTGTAGGTAGACTGATCTTAGATTCTTTAAGTATCAGTCTGTCTGGAACCACAATCGGCGTAACCTAAATTCTTTCATTCTCACAGAAAACATCCACCAATCAACATACGGACACTACTAAACGTCCACACGTTCACGCGCACACATTCTCAATCAAATCCCAAATAGAAATATTAAAGTTATGGTAAAAATACACACAATAATTATACACACGAACGCTACCTGACAAGACAAATACACGTGAGGTCTGCTTAACAAGACACACAAAGAAACATAAAAATACCAGACATTTTTTTCTCTTTCATATTTAATTTTCTGAAGCTTAAATAAAATCAAAACGTGTTACTTTTTTTTGTAAAAGTTTTTTATTTGTTCGTTATCCTGACATATTATATATAATATTTTTACGTAATATGTACATCATTATTCGACGTTAATCCTTATTTACATAGAAACTATATTATTATAATTTATTTTTTCCGTCATATTCCATCATGAACATTTCCACGCTATAGCAAAAAAAAAAAAAAAAAAAAAAAAGAAATAAAAGACATTTTCTAAATGTAAAATGTCATTTTAGATTTAAAATTTTAATATTTGCTTGAGGTTTTGCTAATTACGGTGTAGTTACTAATATTTATAGGGCCTGTTTGTCTCAGGAGAACCAATAAAATCTGTTGAATCTTTTACATAAACAGGAAGCGAAAATAATTCTACTGTAAAGGATGTAAAATCTGATCTACCGTATGGTGCCACTGCTCGGAGTTAGCTCCTCGTTAATTCATTAATTGTTTACTAGGGGTCGCTTTCTTTTTTTAGTCGCCCCCCCACAAGGGCATCATGTGGCACAAGGCCGGTTTAACGTGGGATCTCCGAGCCCGTTGGCTCGGCCAAAAATAAGTCCTTTGAACACGTATAAACAGGTTCAGGGTCGGTTTACCTCCCCCAAAAAGAGACTCCGCCCTTCGGAGTAGCTTCGTTCGGGTTCCTCCCCGCCCGAAGGAGGAGAGTTCAACCGATCAGCCGGTCAGCCGGTCGTCCGACGTCAGACTGAACTCTAGGGGTAGCTTTCTCTAAACTATAAATAGTGGGCGACTTCTTGCCCCGTTCTCTTTTCTACATTGCATTTCAGCGGACACATTTGAAAATGTGATCTCTCGAAGAAGATAGCGTTTTCCCATTTGTGGGAGACGCCGTGAACATATTATACACACATACACTTACGTATGAACATTCACGAAAATACAAACTTTGCGTTCACACACAAACACAAATGTTGATGTCTTTGTCACTTGTAAATTTGTTGTTTAATTGATATATATATATATATATATATATATATATATATATATATATATTGGTCTTGTTTGTTTTCTTTACATCTTCGATTGGACTCAACATGATTCCCGAATTATTCTTGTAGTTGGATCTTCTAGCAGGAATAAACAGCACGTGTTTCTAATTTAACAAAACACAAACCCACACTGTCCTCTACAAGCTAAAGTTTGATGGAACCTACACTCGGATGCTGAGAGCTATACTTAACATTTCTTGAGGGCAACGTTCAACTAAATAACAGCTCTATGGACCTATCCCTGATATTTGTACAATCTTACGTGAAATCGGAATGCGCTTTGCAGGACACGGTTGGCGTGATAAACAAGAACAGGGATCACTAGCAATGGCGCAAAGACGGGTTAGTCACCGAGCAATCACCTACATTGACCAACTATATTCTGATACAGGATGCCAGTGTAATGACTTTCTAACATTGATGCAGAACCGTGATAGTTGGCTTGATCGACTCATAAATGTTTGAATGCTCAACACAATGTACTAATATTTATCTGAAATTAATTGGTGGGCGCCATTCTAAAATGGCGTTAATCAGTTTATGCCTCGTTTTACTTGTTTTTTACATTATTGAAATCAGCAAACGGATATCGACAGGATGTCATAGAGAATATTGTAATACAAAGAATTTTTGTGAAGTTCTGGTAAGGTTTTCCATAAATCATATTATGTTCTCTCTTCTTCTTCTTGCATTCACCCGGGGTGGGTTGAGCCGGCTCCATTATTGGAGTTTCATGGGAATTTGGAATTCACAAGCGGTCCCCAAACCCGCATGGATAGGCTTCAGATCAGTTCCCAGGAAACCGACAGCCCGACAACAGCACATGAGATTTGATTATAGTGGTGAAGGTTTCGTGCAGGACCATCCACACTTTTTGAAGGGCCGATTACAGAGACCTGGTGCACTACATGCCACAAGGTCCCCAAACGGCCCCTCGCAAGTTTTGAATTCAGAGTTTTCCTTCTCCTAGACCAGTTGCCATCCAAGGCTATAGAACCCAGTCTGTCCTGCTATTTACCCATAGCTTGAGGGAGAATTCACACCTTCCCAAGGGTATTAGCACGTAAGTGAATGTAATGGATTCGACTGGAATTCGAACTCGGCTCTCCGATTCCTCAATCCAAGCCGCAATTATCAATTACTCCACCGTGCGAGAAGGTGAGGAATCATATTATGTAATCTTATTTTAATTTTTGTCGTTACGGTATTTTTTTCTCATTGCCCAAATAAATAGCATCTTATCTAAAAGTAATTGGTGGGCGCGATTTTAAAAGGGTGTCAGTCTGCTTACGTCCCTTTTTACTTGTTTTCGCATTATTAAATTCAGCAAACAGATATCGACAGGATACCATAGAGAATACTGTATTACTTTTGTGAAGTTCTGGCATAGATTTCCATAAATCATATTATGTAATTTTATTTAATTTTTTTTTTCTTTACGGTCGTTTTTTTCTCATTTTACAAATAAATAGCATCAAACAAACAATTTGTAATAGAAATCTTATAAACAGTAAATTTGGAAATTTAACCCTCGGGGGCGGGGGGCATATCAAGGGCAAAGAGGAACAAGGAAAGGTAGAAGACCACCAAACCGACAACCTTGATTGGTTTAGTTTGGTTTATTTTGTTTTACGGTATATCAACCTCAATGGGTTATTTCATGTCGACAAGATTTTTTAGGATAGGTTCGTATGAACAGAATAAGTATTCTTTGTAAGAAATCAGTTTGTATTTCAGGTTTCATTGATGTATTTTTATAAAGAGGGATTTTTGTTGAGAATCAAATGTATTGCTGGCAATATTTTTTTTCAAGAATGTGTTGCTGATATTTTTACTATGAAAATCAATTTTTATACTTATTTATTTCCCCTAGTTTTGGGGATTGACTATTTGCCTATAGCTGGGACCCTAACAAATGCTACCACACCATGTCAGGATGAACCTGGGAACAACATAAAGTAAAAAGGTTGGACCATTTCTGGCAGCAACTTTCGAAGCATGGACGAATTGCGGACTCATAGATATACAAGATAAATTCTGGAGAGGGAAATTGTCTAGCAAGACGAAAATGAAACAACTTTCTTAGCAGCAAACCTAGCAGTTGGTTAAATATAATCTTTCCACTTAGTTAGTCCGGGGCAGCCCAATGAATTATTCCATTGTAAGTTAGCATCAGGCATGCCGATGCAAGATAAAAAGGTTTCTCAATTAAAAGAGAGCAGTTTCTGTAACTGTGGATACGATGCCCATCTTTATTACAAACCTACAATACCAGCATTCTAAATCATCAGCAGTTGTTCGGCTTTGGTTGTTGATATTTACTAAGCCTATTTCAGTTTGGTACAAGGAAAGGTATTGAGTGATTCCGAGCCGATAGAATTCACGTTGGTTTCTTCACAGACAACACAGGATTAAATTAAAGACTAAGAAATGTGTGTCAGGAGAAGCGGACATGCTTTTTCGCTGAACCGGCTTGAACTTTATTAGGGCCGCTGTCGATTAATATTTGTCAGGGCTATCTTCTTTTCTTATGAGAAACCAGAGAATCTTAATCTTCTGTGTCAGACAATATGAATTCACAATCTGATTAAGAATTGAAGGTTGGACGAAGCGTGAAGTCATTCAAGAAGACACACGCGCACACACACACCGATATATATATATATATATATATATATATATATATATATATATATATATCAGATTTATAATTACTTGACAGAACCTGACCATAATATTTAACAAAACATGTTTGAGAAAATACTTGCTACCGAAATACAACTTACTTTATATATATATATATATATATATATATATATATATATATATATATATATATAGGTGTGTGTGTGTGTAACGAAAATCTTGGTAATCCGTATGGATAATCCCAAGAAGGATGAAATCCTGAAAGCTCAATGATAAGTCAGAGCAAATAATTTAATCTAAATTAAAACAGACCACTTTAAGGCTCCATTAGTTATAATTTATTTTACCAGAGAATTTTATTTTTCTGTGGATCTTCAGACTTCACTTTCAAAGGTGAAACGAAAAATGAATTTAAAATTTACACTTTTGACGGGCAGTATTAAGCTTATATAAGTTGACATAGAGGGTGGTGAGGAATAGTTTAGGGGACATGGTCGAGTTTAGAGAGGGAAGGGAGAGTTTTAAAATTTATTTTTATTTCTATTTTTATTACAATATATATATATATATATATATATATATATATATATATATATATATATATATATATTGTAATAAAAATAGAAATATATGTATATATATATATGCATGTTTCATTAAAAACGGCAGACAAGATGCTACAGTTAAGCTTTTTATTTAATCTTTCTTGTGTTCAAACAAGTGCTTTCTTTTTTGTACAGAGAGTATGTAGAGTGAAAATTACAAGGAACGAATATTAAATATGAGTTCAAATACCCCGTAATGAAACCGACATATATATATATATATATATAGATAGATAGATAGATAGATAGATAGATAGATAGAGAGAGAGAGAGAGAGAGAGAGAGATGTCAGTAGGTGTAGATATGTTCGACTATCATCCGGTTCACACTCCTCCTTGAAATTCTGAATATGAGTTTTGTTTCCTGTGTAGGATTGGGTTTCCGGTTCCTGCTAATTATATCTTAATTACATTATCGCCATGCTCGGAGTGCATTGACCATATATATACATATATATATATATATATATATATATATATATATATATATATATATATATATATATATATAGTACGTTTTTTTTATAGGAAACATGTAATATACCCGCAGTATGTGGCTTGGCTCTATCTAAGGAAAATTGTGCATTGTATTAAAATAATTCAACGTCCGCACGGATTTGGCTTATTTCTGTTTCAGTTGAATGTTTATTTTACGATATTTCATTAAAAACATGTCAAGACGCTACACA
>OZ010582.1:97388105-97445605 GCA_963932145.1 Acanthosepion lycidas | reverse complement strand
TCCGAGTCAAAGAGTAAAAGAGATTTTAGCGTCACTTGGCCAAAAATCTTCGATAAAACTTTACATCAAACCACTACCAATAAACAGATTATTTCGATCTTGCCGTGTCTGTGCTAAAATAATTTTAAGGAAATTTTTACTGCTTGACGGTAAAATCGATTTTGCAGCCATAGACAGCTGAATCCGCAACTGTCATTTCACTCTTCGGACCATTGACAACGTGTACAGCTTCCACGGTTACATTCTTCCCGCGAAAAAAACCGAAGATGGTCTAATGTAGTCGGAACATAACACAATTTCAGGAAGAATCTTTAGAAGTTTCCACATAACATCAAACGCCTTACTCGACACGAATGCAACGTCATCTGAAAGACGGTAACCTTTAATAGACAAATACGTAGTCACACCAACATCTCACTATCATCTTCAGGAATTGTACAAACGGAAACTACCAGGCTGACCACCCAAAATATCCACTAGAAGCGCACGCACGTACGCGAGCAACACACACACACACACACACACACACACACACACACACACACACATACACACGCTCACACTCATGCACACACACGCGGACACACACCTACACAGATATACACACATACTAACAACAAAAACAAAGATAGCTGAGATCGGGCTGACCAATGAAATACCCACAGAATCCTTTTCCCAAAATTTCTGTTGAAGCTTAAATAAATGTGTAGAATTTATAAACGTTTTCTATTTTTTCCTTATTCTGTTGATTTGACGAATTCAAATCCATATTTTATCCCAATTCACACACACACACACACACACACACACACATATACATATATCCTAGTCATCTCTGGAAGTGAGGTCTGATGATCCAGGGAAAAATAAAATCTCTGTCAATATCCCTCCTTATATTTGTGTTCTCATACATTTGATTATATTTGTGTTTGTGTATGAGGATGTGAATGTGTTTGTCCTGTTATTTGAAAATTCCCTCCCCTCCCTACCTTATATGAATTCAGACTTTCGTGTATCAAATGTGTGTAGCAATCGGTGAGATTTTTTTCATCGGCCTTGAACTTAACTGAAAAACTAGAACTTCGCTGAGAACAATAAAATATATTTCTCTCCTAGATTCATTTCTGAATAATTTTTGTAATAATATTAAACTTGATGCTCGGTTAAATTTACATTTGTCATTTTTAATTTTAAATTTAACTGTGAAATTAAACTTTATTTGTTATATATATTGATTTCTAATTTAATCTAATCATAATTTTAATGCTCTAATAGATTATACTTAGGGTATATTGTCACGTAATTTTGAACTCTTAAAAGCTTTTATTTTGCGATTAACACACTCACTTGAAAAGGCACTAGAAGTATTGAAACAAAATTGCAATTTATGGAGTATTGCTATAACATGAATATGCTATAATTCTGAATATATATATATATATACATATTTATATAAAAGAATTTTGGTCAGAGTTGACTTTCTTACGAATTAACTCAAATTCAGATGATTTATTGATACCTACATTTGCATAAATATACAATTTTCATAATTATAAATTGACAGAATTATATGCAAATACATGCATAAAACACACACACACACACACACACACACACACACACACACATATATATATATATATATATATATATATATATATATTACTATTATTATTATTATTAATACAATAATATCAAAATCCGTTACTTAGGGTCTCATGCGATAACACAATTATAATCGCATGAAACTCTGAGTATCGAATATTGATATTATTAAGGACAATATTATTGTAGCTGTTTAAATTTCTTTTATTTTCGTTTCCCAAGTACTTTCGATCTTCTCTCAAGATCATCTTCAGGGGTGCAAGTAGTACAAAACTATAAGTTATTCATTAGTATAAGTATTTATATAAAGATATGCGTTGGTTTACATTACAGTAATTTTCTTCATTATGCCTTTAAATGCAAAATGGTAATTGAGAAATGAAAATTAAACAGCTATAGCACATTTCTCTCATCCTTTAACATCAATACACGTCTGTAATTTATTCAGTCAGACTTGTCTAAATAAGAATTTGCTACATAAATACACACACACACACACATATATATATATATATATATATATATATATATATATATATATTAATGCTATAAGCTTTATTTTTACTGGCTGCACGTGTTTGAGTTGACATCCCTGTTTTTTCATTTTTTGTATACTACAGATGTTTTTGTGGGAACATTGCAAGCATCATCATCTCTCTCTCTCTCTCTCCCTCTCTCTCTCTCTATACACACATACATACACACACATACGCACACACACACACACACACACACATATATATATATATATATATATGGAAAATGAATATAAAACTAAATTATAAAAAAATTAATATATATATATATATATATATATATATATATATATAGAGAGAGAGAGAGAGAGAGAGAGAGAGAGAGAGATTCAGACTGCGATTGGTAGATTTTCGCCATTTTATATTCTCAATTTCGCGAATGCGTGTTATTTTTGATTTGTCGACTGCATAGTATAGTAGGATCATTTCAGAGGAATTTGATTATAGGATATGTTTAACCCATCTTTAGTCAGCTTGAATTTCCGAAAATGGCTAGTCCCATGGGGTTTTTACACTGCACAAGAACAAAATAAATATAGTCACAAATATGTCAAAAATACTATCAGCAGTAAAAAAAAACAAACATTATAGACACAATAAAGAACAACATTACATCAGCTAAATTATTACAGGACTAATAGTGTAATAAGATGTATTTCGGTATCAAGTATTCTCTCAAACATGTTTTGTTAAATGTCAAGCAATTTTCTTAATAAATCTTTTAAGTAGTTTTACTTTATCAGTAAATTTGGCCAAATTTATATTAAACTTTATTTTACATTATTTTTTCCCTGGAAACTATTGAATGTTGCTCCATTAATTTTCTAGGATCGTGCTGCGTCTAGTTATGCACCTGGTTTTAATTTCGCTGTTCTCTCCTTTGATAGAACCAATTCAAATCAACCAAGGTGAAGTCATATAAACAGGAAAGCTGCGATAACTTGAGGCAGTGTAATGGTTAGCAAGCTTGTGTAGCCAAAACAATTACGATTGAGTAGTGAGTTCGATCGTCACTATGAACCCCCACACTTTCGGCTTTGTGCCACATCTAAGCTGCGCATGTTAAAAAACTATAAACCTACAAATTTTATGTTTGCGTTTTCTTTGTTAATATATTAAAGATATATCAATATAGGATCCACCACACATATACACATACATACATACACACATACATTTATACACACATACATATATATCAGAGATGATAATCTGGCATTACTGCAAGTATGACTATTTTGGTTTGTTACCATTAAAAGTTTTGACAATGTTTTTTTAAAAAAGGGGCTCATTCATTTGAAAGAAATCCAGTTTAGCCTCCTTTTCTGTAACAGCAAAGATGATAGTATAGCTTGAAATGGTGGCTTTCTAAGGACGAAAGTATATGTCACCCAGTGAGGACCCAACTCATTATTCAGTCGTAATTGATCAAGGAAGACAATATTGCTACCCATTACACCTTGTCGAATTTGCCCGATAATGATTTTCTAAGTATAGTATAGATGTGGCACAAGGTAGAACGTATGGGGCACTCAGTGAGGATCGAACTCCCTATACAGTCGTAAGCTAGCGAGACAAGTTTGCTAGCCATTACGTCACGACAAAGTGAATGCGCCAGAAAGAAACTAATAGCGTTTAACCTACGTTTATCCTAATGTGTCGTAATTATCACTACTCGACTTCCCCGTTGAACTCGTTGTTACTTCATTGCAAAACATTATCTTTTCACCACAGGACTGCCGTAAATTCATGGCAGCGAGCTGTCATGTCAAGAGTACCTTGCTCACTCGATATCCGGGTTTTTATTTGGCGAAGTGATTTGTGTAAGCAGCCTATGTTCGTATTCTCACTTTCGCCATTTTAACGCCCAACAGAAACAAAATTACACGCTAAAGACACATTTACTTAGCAAATTATTTTTATTCTTTAATCATTTCATCCCAAGTAAAACAATAAAGCCACTAAGACGCAGGTGGTTACTGAGTGTAAAAAAATATAAGACATTAAGGAGCGGCAACAATAAACAGGAATTAAGAAAATAATTTGTTTATTGTTCGCGGATTGCTCTCTTTTGATGTGAAGTTTTTTCAAAGACTTTTGGCTGTGTGATGCTAAAATCTATTTTACCGTTTTACTCTGAACGCAACTCGTAATTTCGGTAACTTCATTTACAGATTTGTATCAGACATCAGAAGATAACGCTTGACATTATATTCCAAACAAGCAAACACCGCTATACGCAACTTCAGTCAACGCGAAATTCTGTTAATGCAATTTGAAAGACTGCAAACATTTTCCGTTTTGTGCTAAATCTTTCTTTAAATAATAGTAATAATAATAATAATAATAATAATAATAATAATAATAATAATAATAATAATAATAGAGTGAGGAAAGCAGCCATGACGCACTAAAGTTTGCCCTTGTTAAGCTTTGGAAGTTGAAAAAGGTCACAGTCAAATCTGTTGTCAATGGTGCACTGAGTACTGGGAGTGACACAAGAGAGGCACAGGTAAAGAAACTATTACAGAAAAGAAGATTTCTTATGAACGACAAGAATAATCCGAATAGTGATGAAAACTTAAATTCAGAGAAAAAAAACCTGATACCTAAACTTACTGTTTGTGAGCCAACACCTATGCATTAATTAACAGATTTTAAGGTCGTATAAGGAATCGATTGATTGCCTATTCGAACTGTTACAGAAAAGAAGCCTCTTAGGAACGGCAAAAATAAACCGGAAACTGATGAACCTATCGAATCAAAAGAACATTGCATAATACATGAGGTTGATGGTTCTGACCAACTATCCAGGAATTAATTAACAGGTCGTACGAATTTATTAGGTTGGTGCGAAAATAATGTCGTTTTTGACGTTAAAAATAAGTCAAAAAACGACATTATTTTTGCACCAACCTAATATCTTAAAAAATATTGAAATATAATAATAATAATAATAATAAGTTTTAATGGAGTTTTTTTTTTTAAATTCCAGCAACACTTTAGGTTGCATGATTGTCAAACGTGGAATACTGGATGCAGTCATTTATTTTATATTTGAGAGTGAGGTCCCTAATTCTTCAGCAATGTAATGGACTAATGAAAGTATTCTTTTATTTTCAGTTTGTCATTTTGCTTAAGGAATGTTTTCTGAAGGCAAACATCTGCTGGTGACAGGTCTGTTATTAGCAGCAGCAGTTCATTTATGACTGCCTTTATTGCTCGGCAGTTCCATTGAATTATCTGATACATGATTGCTAAATGTTTTCGGAATTTAGATTAGTATGTGGTTGTGATTTAATTTTCTAAGGTTTTCGGTTTGGAGGTTTTTGGTCGTTGGTGGGTTCCGGATTTACACCTCCATTTCTTCCAGTTTATCAAATCGATTTTAGGTAGGAATTTGTTCACTGTGAGTTTCTGGTTTTTGATTGGCTGGTTCTGTTATTTGGGAGTGGGGGGAGATAAGTTCTTAAATCTATCTTTGATGATTTTTTGGTGGACGGATAGGAGATCGCTGTGACCTTTACTTTGCAGGAGATTTTGTATTTTTTGAGGTTTTTGAGTGTTTGAGCGGTAGAGTTTTGTATTTGTTTTTTCTTTATTTAATACTAGCAGCATGGCCCGTCGTTGCCCGTGCTTGATTAAAAAATCGTACGACTCATACAGCAATCGCTATCACTTGACTTAAAATATTTTTGCCCTTCCTTGCCTTTAAAGGAGTGTCCTTTGCCGTGCTGATGTTGCTACATGCCTTACTTCTTGCCTATCTCACACTGCGAATTTTTTCTAAGCTCTATACTAAACATTAAATCTGTTACGAAAAAAGAACTAAACAAAATGAACACAAAACGATCAGCTTTAAAAAAGGAATCGTAACTGGAAAAATCGAATGAAAAAAGAATGTTAATAACAAATATTTTTTCACACCCAACCCAGTTCTGCGAAATCAGAATCAACGTTGAGTTTAAGCAAGTGAATGAGCCAATTGGAGTAAAGTACCATGCAGATTTAAATTTTTCCCAGAATGCAGCTATCGATTCTTTTTGCATGCTAGCATGCTAGTTAACATTCGTGTCAGTCAGCTGTTGGCTCTCAGGCTGGCCAATAGAATCTTCTTGCCTATTCATGGCAGCCAGCTATAGGCTCTCACTCTGGCCAGTAGAAAATGGCCGCAAACTACATGAAAACTGCCGTAGAAGCATGAAAAAATCGATTATTTCCACTATCTATGGGAGTTGGGAAATGCAAAGTCGGTCTTGGCCTTCCCGCTAACTTGGAGCATGTGCATGTAAATTTTGGTGCAAATCCGTCGAAAATTGCGGCCGTGCATTCGTTACACACACATACACACACAGATCGTGCCTTTTATAGATAGAGATTTCAGTTCTAACATCGGCTTTCTTTTGTGGTCCAGTCTGCCCTATCACCTTGGAGTGTATGTCTTTCAGGTAGTTTTGAAATTTTGGTCAGTCATTTGGTTCTAAGTGTACGAGTTTCTGAATGAGGGCTCTGTATTTGTCAGGTTGACTGGTATTCCTTCCGATAGTTTTGCATAGGAAGGGCCTTTCATGTAGCTTTCTACAATTTTTCTTGCCTTTATGAAAGAGACCTTACATTTATGTTTCACCTCGATTATCTCCTTCTCACTTTTCCACAAGAACGTGAGTATGTTGGATGGTTTTCTCGGCATTTAGTACATTTTACCATCATATTGGCATTCTTCTTTCTTGTGGTCTGAATCATTTTAGCCACATTTTCCACGTGTTGGGCGATTCCTGCAACTATTCTTATAATGCCCAAATTTTTGGCACTTGAAACGCCTTAGTGGAGCAGGAATATATTGTTCCACTGGCTCCGTGTTGTACCCGACTTTTATTTTTATAGTGACAAGCATATACGTGTCTGTTGCCATGGTTTCTCCCTTCCTTTATATTGTGATTCTACGGTAATTACTGACGCCTTGACTTCCTAAGGCAGATGTGGTTTTGTTATGGTCCAAGTTCCTTGTAGCACGATGATGGTCCAAGTTCCTTGTAGCACGGTGATGGTCCAAGTTCCTTGTAGCACGGTGATGGCCCAAGTTCCTTGTAGCACGGTGATGGTCCAAGTTCCTTGTAGCACGATGATGGTCCAAGTTCCTTGTAGCACGATGATGGCCCAAGTCCCTTGTAGCACGGTGATGGTTCAAGGTTAGAACCAATGAAAGAATAACACGAACACAGGTATGGAATACAAAGATATATTACAACAGAAATATAATACAAAGAAGTAGAAGTATTAGTAATGACTATCAGATTTGGTTAGAGTGAACTATGTTTTCTCGACAAGTATCACTATTCCAATGTCCTTACAATATGCTCTCAATTATCTCTCTTCATCTTAAAATATCCTCATACCTCTTGAGAGGTGCAGTATTTATAATGTCAGGAATAGTCCATTATTATTATGGGTATGTTCTCATAACAGGTTTCCTCAGGTGTAACCAGAGACAATTCTGGTCCTAATGACTCCCTTTCGTGGGGGGAGGTTTTTATTTTGATGTTTTGGAAAGTCTTCATCATGAGTAAACATTAGGCGTGTTATGTATTTTCCACTTCTACTAGCAAATTTGCCATTTCTCATTTTCTTAACTGTTTTGGGGTCTAATCCTACTGGATAGCACTTTTTCAATCATGAAAGTGGAAAATTTTTCTAGAGGAGTTTCATCTAGGGCCGCGTGTACAGAAAATCTTGAAATCTTTTTCAGAATCAGATTTTGAATAATATATTTTGTGTGTTTTTTTTGGGGGGGTGGGGGGCAGTATTCATCATTTTGATGTAGAAAAGTTCAATGCCTGTAGTCACCATCCTCCCCGGAGTCAAGCACTGGGGCGTATCAAGAAAGAAATCCAGTCACCCTGACTGATCAGGGCATCGCAAACCACTATACCCGTATTCAAGAGAGACCCTGAGCACCCGTTAAACCATTTGTTGCACTCCCCAAATCTTAAGTGTAACAAACTGGTATGTTTACAGCCTTGACTAAGTCTAAATCTCTTAGAACCGACTGGCCCTCAGTCATCGCTTTTTAACGTCTATAAACTGGACAGAGATGGCATTTTGTACCAGTGTATATTTGGGGCATTGTATTTAGTTATAAAGTACTCCATAAATTGATATCCTTATAGGCGTTAGAGCTTGGCACGATCGAATCCTGTCTCTCTGACCGCCCGTCTAATCCAAGTAAGGGCGAAAGTGGTGTGTTAAGAATCAACAGTATCTAACCCTGACTTCTGAAGCCCTCAACCACCAGGATCCTGTACCGAGACAATACGAGTCACCATCCACGGCAAACTGATGGCCTTATTGGGGGTACTTACCTCTCTGCAGAGTTGCAGTTGGCGTATTCTAAAGCACTAGCAGATAGGGTGGGTAATTGTTCGGATGAGCTCTTCGTTATGGTACCTAGACTTTTTTAATATACGCGCTGTACTAGGCTTGCGTCGAGATCTCATCGATTTACAACTGAGCTGGCTAGATGTAGCCTAAGTTGTATGCTAACAGCTTATACTCCCGCAATTCTCATTTGTGAAACTGTCTTCCGGCTGCATGTTTTCCAGCTAAATTTAATCTGCAAAAATTTAAATTCAATGTCAATCACTATCTACTGTCCTCCGGGTTACTCTTTCCTTGTCCCACACATTATTAATGTTTCTGTTCCAAATTCTTCCACATACTGTAAACCCTTGTATTATAGTGGTTTTACCGCCTTGCATGAGGTGATACCGATTTAAAAAAAAAATGTCACTCTGCTTGTGTGCTGGACAAAAAGAAGAAGGCATCAAACTGTTAAAACTTGCAACGGTAACAATTAAAGGTTTATATATGTTTAAGCATCAGGTTTGAAAATTAAATTTGTGGAAAGGAAAAAAGATATAATGTTTCTCATACAAAAATTCATTGACGTCACCTATAGTTATGAGCTTTTGCGTATATAAACACTGGTGTGTTTTTGCTTGCTGTCGGAGAACTGCCTACGCTCCAGGCTAAAATGGTTTCCAAATTGTTTAGGTAAAGAAATTAAGGCGCTTACCTTGTTTGAAATGAGCTAAGCACGAAAACGCAACTCGCCTCAGCTTCCGCCTCTAAGTTTATCTTTTTCTTGCTTTCTGAATCGATTTGTCACGTGTAGCTTTTCCATAAAATAGCTGCAGGTTATTCCCAGAGGTTCGATTGAATATCAAATTCATTCCAGCCCCTGAGAATAACATGAAATTATGCAAATTCGAGTTTGGTATTATGATAGAGTAGTGGCAGTAGGATAAATAAAGTGAAAAGAGAAAAAGGTCCCTTATGTCCAGAATATCTGCCCGCCTGTTTATTTCTTTTGCTATATCTTGGGAAGTGATTAGCTAAAGTAATTTGATTTGATTTATGATTCCCACTTATCTTCACATATCCCAAGGCATTTTGCTCGTACTCTTTTGGAGAGCTTACGGTACCCGGCGAAATGCGTCGTTAATAAATCCTCTATTTTGTCTCATCACCCTCACTTTTGTTTAGAATACTATTATACAACCTACAAACACGCGCTCACGTACACATATGCACGCACGCACACACACACACACTATATATATATATATATATATATATATATATATATATATATATATATGTAAGCAAATATAAATGGATATAAATCCGACAGAATGGAGAAAAATATTTGGAAAAAACAAACAAAAATCCTTAAATGCAATTAAGTTGTTTTAATATGAATGAAATGTCAACGTCTGACGTTTCGGTTTAATAAACCTTCATCAGGACAATATTCATTAAAATGCAATTAACATAATCAGTTCAACATGACAAAGACGATGGACATAAAAACAAAACTTATCCAAAACAGATAACTGATAAGCGTACATACAATTTTCCATCATAATAGAATTCTTTTCATTTTTTCGTTTTCATTCAAAATACTTAAATTTTAGGAATACGTTTTGTTTGAAGCGTCGCCCATTTGACGACAACGTGACCACGCTTAAACGGAAAGCTGATCATTTAAAATTTTCAGTTATCTGTTTTGGATAAGTTTTGTTTTTATGTCCATCGTCTTTGTCATGTTGAACTGATTATGTTAATTGCATTTTAATGAATATTGTCCTGATGAAGGTTTATTAAACCGAAACGTCAGACGTTGACATTTCATTCATATTAAAACAACTTAATTGCATTTAAGGATTTTTGTTTGTTTTTTCCAAATATTTTTCTCCATATATATATATATATATATATATATATATATATATATATATATATATATATTGGTGGGACGTAAAATTTTAGGAATAGCGTTTTTCCAAATTAGAAACAGTTTCTCTCTTTTTCTAAATTCCTAAATTCGTTATCAATAGCTAAACAAACGAGTAAATTAACAGATGCTACAACTTGTGTAATTTTAGTAAATCTTTCCGAACGATTTGACTTCCGCCAACTTCCTCTCATCATTTTCACTATTATACATCCTAACCGCCCCAAACACACATACGCATATATATATATATATATATATATATATATTCTGATCTCTGACAGGAAGCGGACCTGTATTCTACACGTAACCGTCATATACACTGAGGTTTAGCTATGGAAGAAGCGTCTGGTTAGCAAAGTCAAATTACGTCGACAAATGAGGGTCAAGCAACTCAGTTCCTAGAAACCAGCAACCAGTCTACCTGCACAAATTATTTGTTTATAGTGACGAAGGCTTGCACAGAACCAACCACACGTTTTGGAAGAGCCGAGAGCAGAGAACTGTAGCACAATATGTCACAAGGTGCCAAAACAACCCTTCTGCATGTTTTGAAATCAGAGTTGCCTTCTCCTACACCAGATGCCACCCAAGGCTATAGTACCAAGGGTGTGTCTGTATGTATATATATATATATATATATATATATATATATATATATATATGTGTATGTGTGTGTGTGTGTGTGTTTGTGTGTGTGTACGTGTAAGTGAGTTTGTGGGTAACTTGGCCATTATCTTTGAGATAAACAAATAAAGCAAAAAAAGAAACGCTTGTGTAAACACAGCTAGAAATGTTATACATTTAAAAATTCATTAATTAAAAAATGACCTATATAAACAAAAATAAAATCTTTCTTTACGTATATATATATATATATATATATATATATATATATATATATATATATATATATATATATATATAAAATATATAAATGAGATGTATCTTAAAACATTTCACTATTCCCGCCTTGCTTGGGGTGAAATGCTTAAAAAAATAAAAAAATATTAATAATATTCTCTGGATCTAGACATGCATACACACACACACACTCACACACACACACATATATATATATATATATATATATATATATATATATATATATATATATATATATATATATATATATATATATATTTAGTTTATGCAAAACTAGGTAATTCGTATGGGTAGACCCAAGGAGGATGATATTCAGAGAGGTCAATGTAAATTCAGAGCAAATATTTCAAGTTTGGAAGTAAAGTCTGATGATTGCTTCTCAGTCAACTTTGATCTTCAAAAATTTTAAATGCAATATCAGTCGTTATTTTTTATCTTCTTAATTGATATCGTCTTATTGTTCTCTTTCCATACTAGTATGTGTGCGTTTGCGTGTGTGTGAGACTGTAAATTAGTGGAGTTAGGTGCGTGTGTCAGTACTTAGAAAAAGATACAGAGTCGTGGAAGACTGAATTGTAGATAGGATGGGGCAAATAAGTGAATCAGAAGGTTAGATAAGGCATTATCTGACCAAATCAGCGAAAAGATACATTGAGAAAACTTAGTTGAAGAACGACGTCGAGCAATAGCACCACTTCTCGTTCAATTGAATGGCTATCGATCGCTAAGCGCATCGCTAGATAGAATTTCCATTGAACAGTTTGAAAAGAGGTAGAAATTATTATTATTATTATTATTATTATTATTATTATTATTATTATTATTATTATTATTATTATTTTTGCTTGCAAAGATGAAAAAGCAGTTTCAATCAAATGAAGATGGATGGAGAAAGTATATTTAAATATAAGAAAAAGAAAAAAAAAGAATAGATTAAAACGATGAACGCGTTGAGCAGTGAAAAATACGTAAGCGAATAACAGCAGTGAGTTTAGAAGCGAGGAAGCAGTTGGGAAAGGCGTACCAAACAAGCTTCATGGCGGCAGATAGGCTTAGTATCTTTATGGCGTTGCTTTCTTTTATTGATTTAGAAAGTTTTTTTTCTTTTAAAAATGTAAAAATAAATAAATAATTGTGTGCAAATTAACAAACTACTATTAGAAATAGCACGGGAATTACCGAGACGTAAAAAGGGAAAATGAATGGTAAAAAAAAAGAAAGAAAATGGAAGGAAGAATCAAAAATGAGAGAGACTAAAATGAGAGAGACTAAAAATGTCGGTCAGGAAATGAAGGAAGATGTTGAGAAAGAAAAGTAAAGTAAACAAATGAATAGAACAAATATTGGAAAATAGTAACGCAGTAAATAGGTCAGAAAAAGTCTGAGATAGATAGATAGATAGATAGATAGATAGATAGATAGATATTAACTGACTGAAATAACTAGATAGATAGATAGATAGATAGATAGATAGATAGATAGATAGATTTGAATAAACTGAGATATTTGAATAAATACAGAGATTTTACCAGATTCAGATACATAGATAGAGAGGTATGTAGGCACACACAGACACACACACACACACATATATATATATATATATATATATATGAGAGACAAACAGACAGACAAACAGACAGACAGAGAGATAGATAGATAGATAGATAGATTTGAATAAACTGAGATATTTGAATAAATACATAGATTTTAACAGATCCAGATACATAGATAGAGAGATATGTAGACACATACACACACACATATATACATACATACATACATACATACATATATATATATATATATATATATATATATATATATATATATATATATATATTATAAATTTATTGATTTGAAATATATATATATTATAAATTAATTGATTTAAAATATGTCTTTTTTCGCTACACAGTTCTAACCATTATGGTTAGAACTGTGTAGCGAAAGAAAAAAACATATTTTAAATCAATTAATTTATGATATTAATGCTCTGTAAATTTACATTGAGCACTATTTTGTAAAAATAAAATTATCTATAAGAACACCGGATTATATATCTTACTGTTCTTTCTTTTTATTCATAAATACACACACACATATATATATATATATATATATATATATATATATATATATATATATATATATATATATATATATATATATATATGAGAGACAGACAGACAGATAGATAGATAAATAGATAGATAGAACAGGCGGAAATATTTGAATAGATTAGAATACGCACACACATTTACACACACATATATACAAATTTAATAGATTGATTGATAGATAAATAGATAGATTCGAATAAACTGAGACATTTTACAGAATACATAGCTTGATAGACATGCCTGTCTGTGTGTGTATATATATATATGTGTGTGTTTGTGTGTGTGTGTGTCTGTGTGTGTGTGTGTCTGTGTATGTGTTTGCGTATGCTGCTAGATATATAGTGTAGGCATTTATATAGAGAGAGTTGAATCGACTGATAGATTTGAATAGACTATCATACATAGACAGCCAGCCAGACAGATAGATAGATAAATATGTAGACAGATTTTAATGGAGAGAAGAGGAATGAAAACACAAGTAAAAGAAAATGGTCGTACGATGAGAAAATAGATGTGTAAATGAATAAATGGTGGATATAATAAGAGGACGGCGACAAGCATCAAAACTCGGAAAGGCGACAAGTAAAACAATGAAGAAACAAAAATCAAAAGAAAGTACGAACAAAGAAATACCTGAAATAATAAAAAAAAAATGAACAACTGAATAAAAAAGTATAAAATTAAGTGGAATGGAATAAGGAATAAAAGCCATAGGATAAAATAAATAATGAAAACTGAAAAATGTACGATCAATAGGGAGAAAGGTATTAACTAGAAAGAAAGAAAGAAAGAAAGAAAGACAGCAATAAAGAAAGAAAGAAAGAAAGACAGTAAGAAAGACAGACAGTAATAAAGAACGACAGACAGTAAGAAAGAAAGAAAGATAGACAGTAAGAAAGACAGACAGACAGTAAGAAAGAAAGACAGACAGACAGTAAGAAAGACAGACAGACAGTAAGAAAGACAGACAGTAAGAAAGAAAGACAGACAGACAATAAGAAAGAAAGACAGACAGACAGTAAGAAAGACAGACAGACAGTAAGAAAGACAGACAGTAAGAAAGAAAGACAGACAGACAATAAGAAAGAAAGACAGACAGACAGTAAGAAAGACAGACAGACAGTAAGAAAGAAAGACAGTAAGAAAGACAGACAGTAAGAAAGAAAGACAGACAGTAAGAAAGACAGACAGTAAGAAAGAAAGACAGTAAGAAAGAAAAACAGACAGTAAGTAAGAAAGACAGACAGACAGACATTAAGAAAGAAAGACAGACAGACAGTAAGAAAGACAGACAGTAAGAAAGACAGACAGTAAGAAAGAAAGACAGTAAGGAAGAAAGACAGACAGTAAGTAAAAAAAACAGACAGTAAGAAAGACAGACAATAAGAAAGACAGACAGTAAGAAAGAAAGACAGACAGACAGTAAGAAAGACAGACAGTAAGAAAGAAAGAAAGACAGTAAGAAAGAAAGACAGACAGTAAGAAAAAAGAAAGAAGAAAGGAAGATAGAAAAAAAAAAGAACTTCCTTCCTTCCATACTTTATTTTATTCTTATCACAACCTCACTCATCATTATCCTTTTAACGGTAACATACTAGCTTGACTGCTTCTCGAGCCTTATATTGGGTGAAATTTGGTATGAAATGATGAAATTAAGAACTGAAGGTGTGAACGAAAAATGAGAATGAAGAAAAAAAGAGCTGGAAAATGCTTATTTCTAAAAAAGACGAGCGATAGTTTGAAGGAAAGAAGAAGAAACAATAGATTGAGAGAATTTAATAACGAACAGAGACGGAATGACAAAACAATTGAAACGGAAAGTGCAGAGTGGAAATAAATAAAAGAAATACAAACAAAACATAGACGTCGGTCTATGTATAATGCTGAAGTAAGATTTTGAATTGAAAGTAGAAATCTCCAATAGAAGAAACCAGAAAAGGTAGCCAGAATAATAAAAAATAAAATAGAAAAGTAGTGTAAGGAGAGAAGAAATATTGAAAAGGTGGGAGACAATAAACGAGTGATAAAGAGGAAGAATATGCGGCCATGAAAGTTTAAAGGATAAAGTGAATGGGGAAAAGAGAGAAAGACACACAGAGAGAAAGACTGAGAATAAATAAAATAATAGAAAATGCAAAAAAAAAAACAAAAAACAAAAAAACAGTGAAATAAGTATACAAGACCAAAGAAATTGAGGAAAAAAAAACAAAGAGTAAGGTAAGACGGAAAGATCAGGAGAGCAAAGAGGGTAAAGCAAACCAAGGGGAGAGGGGCAGAGAGAAGAAAAGCGTAAGACGATATGAAAGCGAGTGAAAGAAAGAAAAGGAAAGAAGAGCAAAAAGAATGAGAATAGAAAGAATAAAGAGAAAGGCAAAAGAGAGACTGATAAAAAAAAAAAGAAAGAGAGGCCAAATCAAGTAAGAAATTCAAAATCGAATGCGTAAACAAAAAAGAGAATGGTTGAAGAAAGAAAAGAAAAAGCATAAAGTAGGAAGAATAGTTTCGAAAATCGTAATGAGGAAGAAATAATATATATATATATATATATATATATATATATATAAGAACTATATATAGAAATAAAATGTATATAGATAGATATTAGGTTGGTGTAAAAATAATGTCGGTTTTTGACGTATTTTTTAACGTCAAAAACCGACATTATTTTTGCACCAACCTAATAGATAGACAGACAGACAGATAGACACACAATTAGAAAGAGGTAGAGAAACAGAGACAGTAAGATAGAGAGAGACGGCTGAAATATAGAAAGAGTCACATGAAAAGTAACAGTAAGTCCCGAAGAGAAAAGAATAAAAACATTGGAGGGAAAATGTCAAGAAAGAAAGAAAGAAAGAAAGAAAGAAATAAAGAAAGAAAGAAAGAAAGAAAGAAAGAAATAAAGAAAGAAAGAAAGAAAAAGAAATGACAATATAAATAGTAAGGTGCCTAGTTAAATAGATTGATAAACAGAGAGAGAAGGAAGGAGAGAAAACGAAAAAGTAGAAAGAATAACAGAACCCAGAAAAAAAAATAGAAATAACAACGAATCTGGAGTGGTACTCTGTTTGCCTAACATCGATTAATTCACTCTTTGATTTTATTTTGGTGATCGATACTGCGTTAACCTGATAGGTTTGTGGGGAGGCCTACCCGATACGATTTCCATTTGTGTATCATGAAATTCTGTCGTGTGACGACTGGATTACTGTCGAGTAGCGTTTCGTTTGCTGCTCGCAGGAATACTGACGCCGTATCCAGATGTAAGTCAAATCTCACAGCTGTAGGTGGCAACGGAAGACAGACAAATTGTATTAGCCTTTCTCACTCGATATATTTCTCCCGGTCTCTCTCTCTCCTACTTCATATATATATATATATATATATATATATATATATATATATGTGTGTGTGTGTGTGTGTGTATTGAATGAATTAGAGATATTGTGTCTGCTAATTTTTAACAAAATCCGTTCATACTCACGAATAACCTTCCGTTTATTGGTGTTAAAGGATTAGAGAAATATGGTATAGCTGTTTAAATTTCTTTTATTTTCATTTCCCAAGTACTTTCGATCTTCTTTAAGATCATCTTCAGGAGTGCAAGTAGTACAAAACTATATGTTGTTCATTAGTATAAGTATTTATACAAAGTTGTGCGTTGTTATACATTACCGATTTTTTTTCATTATGCTTTTAAATGCAAAACGGTTGACAATGTGCTCAGCGTTCATTAGAACGTGAAAAAAATTATCCATTATGGAATATTTGAAGCATAATGAAAAAACTACGGTAATGGATAACAACACATAACTTTGTATAAATATTTATATTAATGAACAACATATAGTTTTGTATTACTTGCGCCTCTGAAGATGAACTTGGAAGAAGATCGAAAGAACTTTGGAAATGAAAATAAAAGAAATTTAAACAGTTATAGCACATTTCTCTCATCCTTTAACATCAACACACGGAAGGTTATTCGTGAGTATGAAAGGATTTTATTAAAAATTAGCATACATAATGTCTGTAATCTATTCAGATATGCCAACAAGAGAATTTGCTGCCTAAATACACACACACACACACACACACACACACATATATATATATATATATATATATATATATATATATATATATATATATTAAAGGGAAATAAATGTTCGTACACATAAAATTTTTAATTTATTGTATATCCAACTAATGAATAAATATACTTTTTATATAATTAACTGTACACAAATGTATAACTAAATATGTATAAAAACAGAAATAAAAATTGATTTAATAAAATAAATCCCATTTATTCATTTTATTTGTGAAAAAAGTATTCGTACAATGCAAACTTCAGATTTTAAAACATTTAAATTATTTTAATACTCTAGACTATTCAAATGGAATATTCTAGAATGTTCGAATAATGTTATCTCTAGTCATTTTTAGCCTAGAAATATAAACAGAACATTCTGTAATTGATAGTCGTGCAAGAAGGTTTTCATCATGGTAAGAGGTAAAGAATTGACAAATTCCCAAAACGAAGTAATTGTTAAGCTCTGGAAAGAAGGTAAGAATTGAAGGAAAACCTCAGACAACCTGAAGATTCCATTTATTACCACTAGTTCATTCATTGCAATGTATAAAAATCAAAACTTTTTGAAAACTCAAGAAGAATCAGTAATCCATAGAAGATTTCTTCAAGATCTCCGAGGAAATTAATCCTTCAAATAAAACAAAATACAATGGTTACTCGTTAAGAGTTGCAGGATAATTTGCTTTCATCAAGAATCTGTGTCACTAAACTGACAATAAGCAATGAAATTCATAGGAACAATCTAAAGTCACACTACCCTCGGAAAACTCCACTACTATTGAAAAGACACAGAGATGCCAGGTTAAAATTCGTTCGTCAACATAAAGATAAGGAAAAGCCATATTGGGAAAGAGTATTATAGACAGAGGAAATCAAAACTGAGTTGCTTGGATGTAATTCTAGAAATCATGTTTGGAGGAAAGATGGCGATGCCTTCAAACAAATGAACACTGTTCCAACTGTGAAATTTGGTGGTGGCAGCATCATGGTTTGGGGATATTTTTTCCGCAAAAAGTACTGGCAACATATCAGCAATATATGGTAGAATGAAGGCTGCAGCCTATCAAAATATTTTGGAAGCAAATTTAATAATTTTAGTTGAAAATTTTTAACTTTCTCCTGACTGGATCTGCTCACAAGATAATGATTTTAAGCTCACTGCAAAAGAGAAATGTCTTGCTGAAAATAAGGTAAATATCCTGAAATGGCGAAGTCAGTCCTTAGAGTTAAACCCAATCCAGAATCTGTGGCGTTATTTGAAAATTCAAATCCATTTGTGAGTTCCAACATCCTGGATCTGAAGACCATATGCGATGAAGAAAGGAACAAAATACCAACTAGAATTTGGAAATCATTAATTGAGAACTACAAGAAGAGGTCGGTTGCTGTAGAAGTGAATAATGGCTATTTTTACAAAGTATTAAATGAAGATTATGTATTCTTTTTTGTATTGTACGAATACGTTTTCACCCATTAAAATGAATAAAAATGATTTGTTTCTATTAGATCAAAATTGTTTTTCTGTTTTGTATGTATATTTAGTTATTATACATCTATATGCAGTTAATTATATGAAAATTATATTGACTAGTTGGAAATAGCATAAATTAAAAAAGGGGTATGTGTGCGACTATTTGTTTCCTTCCCTTTTGTAATAAAGGAAAATACATTATTTCCTAGCTGTGACACTATTTAGGGTTGCGTGAAAAAAAGAAAAAAAGGCGAGAATTAAATTAGGTGATAAGAATCTATCACGAAAAGACGATGTCATTTTTTTCTAACAAGGAAAAGTGGTAAAGATTTTATTTTCATTAGCGAAGAAAGTAAGGTCGGGGATATGCCGCATTTGATTTATGTTACGGGGCGGCGAATAAGATATAGCCATCTGCCCATGGCAATAAGGAAAGTTTCGAATTGGCCGAGTGGCCTACGGGACAGAATGCTAAGCGATAGAAATTAATTAGGTCATGCACTGACCGAAAAATGTCCGCTGGACCACCTGCAGATTACCAGGAAAGAAAGATTCAACCCTTAACTATCTCCGGAGGTATCAATTGAGAAAAAGCATCTGTTTTGTGTCGGAGCTGGTCATGATAAAAAAAAAAAACTATTTTATCGGAAGTTAATTATCGACAGAATGCAAAGTCGCCAGATGACCACCCACTTGATGCTGGCGAAAATCTGATTGACGAACTCCAGGTGACATTCGGATAAGTTTGAGATTATGGGACCACGTTACAGGTCGTATTGGTTTGTTGTCGGACAGAAGAAAAGAAAGAAAAGAAAAAAAAAAAAAAAGGAAGATAATTTTTTTTTCTTTGAGCAAGATTTTTTAAACCGAGGCTAGTCTAGCCACACCCACACTGCTGGGCGTCCATTGGCTGAATGGTGGCGTGAGCGGTAGCCGAAGGTAGTCATGTGAAGAAGGAGGGGAGGTCAGTTGACGCCCCCTGAAGGGATCGGTATGAGATGCCACTGTGAGAAAGAGGGGAAAACCGCTGACGCTTCTGAAGGGATTGGTATGAGATACACATATGAGAAAAGAAGAACGTGGGAGGACGATTCCCTACCCTATAAATTAAAGACTTCCAAAAATGGAAATTAATAAATCTTCCTGACCGAAAACAAAGAAAACCCTTAATGCGGATTTAGAATTATCAAGGAACCTCAAGCCCCGACAGGCCCACCCCGGTTTTGGTCGGCGTCCATATAAGCAGGGTCGCAACGAGTAAGACGGCAGTTCGAAGCTGAGTTGCTGAGCAGTTAGAGTTGCAGTTGCAGTTGAGCTGTGAGCTCTGAAGACCTGCCTCGCAGAAAGCTGACTAAGATTCCACGCAATCACGACCTCAACTTCTAACCAAGAACAATTTATTTTTGAAGAATGACTTAGACTCACACCACCAAAACAAGTTTTACGAATATCGCCTGAAGATAAACCAAAACCAGTTTCTTAAAAGAATAATTTAAGATGTTAAGACTCTCCTAACAAATGCAAAGTGTCACGTATCCATATTAGCGGTTTAGGAGAAAGACGCAGTTCTGTATTCAGCAACCAAATATAAAATATTGGTATTCCTTTTTAACACATTTGAACTTTTCGAGTTATTACTTTATTTTCTTTTACATATACTTGTGCGGTATTACCCTTGTTTGGACTCGACTTGCATTACGGCCCGACGACTGATTGATTTCGTCTACCTAAGATCAAATCACAACGTGGGTAGGTTAGACTAGAAATCAAAACAGTTACTTCGGTAACAAGACGTTGGAGGCGAGCTGGGAACGACAAGGCTGATACCGAATCTAACCAGATTCCCATCCGAATCAGCAAAAGGTTAGAACGTCACATTTGGTGCCGCGACCAATACCAAGTCACATTGGTCGTCACAGGACAGGATAGGACGGCGACGGCGACGGCGCGAAGACAGACGGGGTGACGTCATAACTGGTGCCGTGACCGGGATACCACGGCGGGCGCAGCCAGGCAGACGTCACATTTGGCACAGAGACCCCGGGGTGACGTCACATAGCCATGAAAGTGAAAGACGTTCAGTTAATACCATCTTATCGAAAAAAGATACTCTGACTAAAAAATAGCCAACAAATCATTTGTAAACATGTCAATCATTAATTATTGTCGATAGTTGAAACTCCACGTCGAGTGGAAGATAAAGAGTGTTCCAATGACTTGGACCGATTTTAAATGTGAATTAAGTTTAAGCGTCTAATAATTTTTTTTCATTTTCCTTCAGATTTAACAACTTAAGGCTTTGGCAATTTCAACCATGGCAAGATTAACAGTCAAACAAGGTGTTAAAGCTTCAAGAGTGCAATTGGGAAAAAATGTATAATTGTCGTTTGAAGCATTTTAAAAATGGCATATTCTTAGTAATCACATAGAGTGGGTGGGGAAAAATATTTGCACATATAATTTGTTTTTGAAAAATTCAAATCCAATCGGGAGCTCCAACAAACATGCCGGATCTGAAGGCCATATGCGAAGAAGAATGGAAGAAAATACCAACTAAAAGTTGCAAGCCACTAATTGAGAACGATAAGAAGTTGGTTGCTGTAGAAGTGAATAATGGCTATTCTACAAATTATTAAATGAATGTGATGTATTCTTTTTTGTGTTGTACTAATACATTAAAAGGGATAAATAGGATTTATTCCTATTAGATCAAAATTATTTCTGCTTTTCATACATATTTGGTTATTATGCATCTGTATACAGTTATATGAAAAATATTTATATACATTATTTGGAAATACAGTTAATTAAAAATTTGTATCTGTACGAATATTCGTTATCCTACATTTTATATACATCACAATAAAAATAAAGGAAATGTATATGAATAAAATATTTAATAAATATATAAATCAAAAAAAGTATTCTAGAGGTCATTACACCCCCCACCCAAATTAAGCATTGGCTTCATCTAAAAGAACTTGGAAAGACTGGTTTCTTCCTTTCGGCACCATCATTAATACGCCAGTTTAGCTATATATAGAGAACATGTAAAAAACACTGTCACTTGATCTTCAGATGTTTCTTACCTATATCAATATCGGTTTATATCTACAAACATTCAGGCTCCGACATACATCATTCTTTTCCATATAGTAAATTTTAAACAATATCTATCTATCTATCTATCTATCTATCTATCTATCTATCTATCTATCTATCCCTCCATCCCTCCCTCCCACCCTCTCTCTCTCTCTCTCTATATATATATATATATATATATATATATATATATATATGTATGTATATATATATATATATATATATATATATATATATATATATATGTATATTAGGTTGGTGCAAAAATAATGACGGTTTTTGACGTTAAAAAATACGCCAAAAACCGTCATTATTTTTTAACCAACCCAATATATTACGTAATAAAGTCGTTTTTTGACGTTAAAAAATCCGTCACAAAAACGACATTAATCCGTCATTATTTTTGCACCAACCTAATATATATATATATATATATATATATATATATATATATATATATATATATATATATATATATATATATATATATATATATATAGAGAGAGAGAGAGAGAGATAAAGAATGAGGAAGAGTGTGTGTGAGGGGTATAGAGTGCTTTAATAATTATATTCGGTAGAAATTAATTGAGAAGGCTATGTTGCTTCAGTCACCCAAGTGGCGATTAGGTTTATTCGATTTCAGTATCTTGGTTTCCACTGATATATATATATATATATATATATATATATATATATATATATATATATATATATAGAGAGAGAGAGAGAGAGAGAGAGAGAGAGAGTAATAGAGAGCTTTATATATAGCTTTATATGTACAGCATGCGATGAGTAAATTGTTTCCCGGTTATATTTTTAATTTCGCGTTGTCTTTTTTTTTTTTGTCGACTGCCCATTAAAGTAGGGTCAGTTCCGCACCGTCTGTGAGAAAAAATGCCCCGTGACGCAGTTCACTCTGCCAGAAATCTGGAAACGACATGAAACACTGCTTGCCATTCGCACCGGAAGCTCTTATTTCAGAGTGTTTCGGAAAGAGTAGGATGAGTCTAATGGTGATTATAAAAGTTTTTGGAGTGATTACTAGTGACAGATGGCGACGTTATACCTCTATTTATCTTCCCACAGTACCTCAAACACAACACAAAGTCCTAAATCAAGGGCCTTCAGGAGGTAGTTCTGCCCAAGAGGGTGGCCGCTTGAAAACAGTATATCTGGTAAGAGGACTCTACGGCATGCCACACAAGCAGGAGCACACAGTCATGGCTGTCAGACAATTTCTGCGACCATATTACCCCTTACATCTGGCCACCTAACTCCCTAGACTGCAACCTGCGGGATGTAGTTAAGCGAAAGACCAAGAAAATTCCTTGTAAAACCAAAGATGAACTGAAGACAAGGATTATGGCAGCATTCACCAACTTAAACAAGGAGACTGTCCAGAAGAGTTGCAGGAGATTCTAAAGTGGTTTGGAGGCCGTAGTTGAAGCCAATGTCGATTTTATTGAATAAATTTACTCTTTAGTATTTAAGATATTTTTGTGTAATTTCAGTGTTAATTCTATTTTTTATTCATTCATTTATTTATTTATTTTTATTTATTTTTATTTATTTTTTTTTTTTTGCATAATTTTGACGACAATTTATTCATCGCATCATTTAGTCGTTGCCTTTATTTTCTAGTAATGACTCATTTTGGTATCCGTATTTATGAAAATATTTACATACACAGACTAAAAAACGAAATTTATATACACATGAAATAAATTAAAAATTATTTTTTATATACTGGACGTCGTTGAATTCTAGTAAGCTTTTCTATTTATGATTAGTAAATACAATTTTATTTAACAATATCATTTGACTTTAATAGAGAATTTTAAAAGATTTAACAGTTTATAAATTATTCTAATTAAAATTTTAAAATATTAAAACAATTCTGGTAAAAATTCACTATTTACCAAAATCTTCTTTTTAAGAAATTAGTGTCAACAATATATTTCATACATAAAAATAATAATAAAAAAAAAAACTTTTCTAATTAACTTATGTTTTATTAACTCATATCTTATATTATGTATTAGTATTTTTTAAGATTCTGAGCAGTTATTCTTTAAGTAACGGTACTGTTTGACAAAAAAAAATTTCATGGTTTAAATTCTACTATGATATTCTTTATAAGTGCTACAAAAAAGAATTTCTTAAATTTTATAAAATTAAGTAAATCTAACAAATGTAAAAATAAAATACTTTTACAGAGATTTTTTTAAAAAAAACGGCATTTAAAAATTAATTTTATTCATCAAATTTCATTAAAATACGATAATTATCTGATTGCGGATGAATTTCCAAATCAGTGCGTTTCCATTCTAATTTAGAATCACCCGAACAGCTGACGCAAGAAAAATAATGCTTTTAACCAAATTTTCCAAGATTTTAAAAAGGATAAAAAATATGATTTAACAATAATCCATCCTTTGGACTTTCCTCTTAAAAATAGCAAATATTTTGACGATAAAACTTTATTAAGTTTGGTGCATTTTGTCATCATACATGGTCCTTTTTCAGCGTATCTTCGGAGTTATCTATCTATCTATCTATCTATCTATCTATCTATCTATCTATCTATCTCTCTCTCTCTCTCTCTATATATATATATATATATCTATATATATATATATATATATATATATATATATATATATATATATATATATATACATATATATATATATAAAGAAGAGAGAAACCGCAGACGTTTTTGGTTGTAATGTGGATTTAAAAAAAAACATTATGCTTTATTTTCCATAAATAATGGAAAATAAACCATATATATATTACTATTATAACTTCTTCCTTATATATACATATATATATATATATATGTGTGTGTGAGTGTGTGTGTGTGTGTATATATATATATATATATATATATATATATATATTAGGTTGGTGCAAAAATAATGTCGTTTTCTCACATATGTTACATTTATATATGATTTCTGAATTAATTCATTGATATATATATAGCCATGTTATATATCATTTTGAAGCGGGTTTTTCGCTCTATCGAATTGTGTTATTCGTTACCGTTAACAATCTTTCATTCATTTTTTTGCAGGCTTTTCGACAGCATGGACAAAATTCAAATTCGCACGATTTTCTTCTTCCAGTTCAAACTAGGCCGAAAATCTGCCGCGACAGCTCGTGATATCAATGATGCGTTTGGCCCAAGAACCACTAACGAACGTGTGGCACAACGGTGGTTCAAGAAATTTCGCAATGGTGACGAAAGCCTCGAAGATGAAGACAGTCGCGGCCGGCCGACTGCGGTTGATAACGAACATTTGAAAGCCTTAATTGAAGCCGATCCTCGCAAAACCACACAAGAAGTTGCTGTTGAATTCGAGGTCGACCACTCAACAGTCGTTCGCCATTTAAGGGCAAATAGGGAAGTAAAAAAAAATTGGATAAATGGGTGAACGATAATCAAAAAAATCGTCAAAAAACGACATTGTTTTTGCACCAACCTAATATATATATATATATATATATATATATATATATATATATATATATATATATATATATATATATATATATATATATATATATATATATATATATATTATGAAATGGACAAGGGTCGACAATTATTTTAAGACATTTTTATGTTTCTACATTCTTTTTTTTTATAGATACAAATATTAAAGTATATGCTCTGTATATAACAAAGGATTATAATGAATGTCCGAGAAATTGTCATAGAAAATATGCGTCTCCGACAGGAATCGAACCTGTGGCGAAATCGCTTAAAGGCACGTCAGTCTATATGACGGTTCCGTATAGGATACAGGTTCGATTCCTGTCGGAGGACGCATATTTTCTACGATAACTTCTCGGACATTCAGGCCGGTAAATGTTGTTAATACTGTTTATTATAAACAGAGTATTTACTTAAATATTTTTATCTATAAAAAAAAGAATGTATAAACATAAAAATGTCTTAAAATATTTGTCGGACTTTGTCCATTTTATAATGTGTGACGTCATTTGTTTACATTTGAATACGCATTGAGCAGATACGAACGTACGTGAGAGAATCATGGACGGTTGTAGCTTAAGAACAGTGAAAATCGACCTTGCTAACCGAACCCTCCTCTGTGTCGAAATCGGTAAATGCACGTCAGGCTATATGACGGTTTTGTATAGGACACAGGTTCGATTCCTGTTGGAGGACGCATATTTTCTATGACAATTTCTCGGACATTCAGGCTGGTAAATGTTGTTAAGACTGTTTATTATAAACAGAGCATTTACTGAAATATTTGTATCTATAAAAAAAAAGAATGTATGAACATAAAAATGTTTATATATATATATATATATATATATATATATATATATATATATATATATATATATATATATATATATATTGACCACTACTATCATACATATAAATATATATATTGACCACTAATATATATATATAGTTAAATTCCCAGATCAATTCTGTGGACAAGACAGATTGGTATAAATAAAATGACAATTGGAAAAAAGATCTCAGATTTTGCCGACGCGTTTCGTCTTCCGACTTTTTCAAGGCAAAAATGAAATCGAAATGTTCTTGTTATAGTTACATTAAAAATCCAAATTTAAAAAGATAGAAAAAAAAAGGCTTAGACAGAAGCGTCTAAATTTTTTCTAATTTAACTATATTGTTGACATGAGAAAGAAAAATCTCTTAGTATAAAGGTAATTTACATTAACCAGAAAAAAGGCTTAGACAGAAGCGTCTATCTTTTTAAATTTGGATTTTTTAATGTAACTATAACAACAAGAACATTTCGATTTCATTTTTGCCTTGAAAAAGTCGGAAGACGAAAGGCGTCGGCAAAATCTAAGATCTTTTTTCCATATATATATATATATATATATATATATATATATATATATATATATATATATATATATATATGTATGAAAAAATCCGGGGCGCCGATTTATATTTTGATAAAATTCGACTTTTCAAATATCTCCATTCCCAAAAGAATTACTACTTTCCCAAGTTAACACAGACAGACACTTCACGCATATGCATACAAACCGCAGACACAAATACACACACACATGCGTGGTGAAAGTCATTTTCATGTTTGAACACAATATTCTCGCCTGAACCATCTGAAATACTAAATTATGAAAAGCCTTAAGAACCCGCCATCTTAATCAAATATCAAAAACCGTCTGACGTTGGATACAAAAAAGATCCGAATCACACAACTAATGACCTTCGGGACGGTGGTTTATTGAATATAGAAATTGGTTATATATGAGTTACTGCTCTCTAGTGGTCAAGTGGGTTAAATTCCTTTATGTAGTGAGCCACTGATTCAGAAGGAAAGAATAATCACACGAAGACAAAAATGAGTCAACAATCAGCAGATATCACATGGACAATAGAACACGGATGATGATCAGAGGTTACTTGGTCGAAACCTTGTCTTATTAATAACATCTACGAGACAAGATGAGAAAAATAGCTCGAAATAATACATGTATATTGATAATTACTCAAGTCAGAAATGAAATGCTAAGTGATATTAATATCCACCTGCCGAGAGATTGCATGACTCAATAAAACCTATGCCTTCCATAGTTGGAAATCTCAGACTAAGTGTATTAGGTTGGTGCAAAAATAATGACGTAATAATGTCGTTTTTTGACGTATTTTTTAACGTCAAAAAATGACATTATTACGTCATTATTTTTGCACCAACCTAATACATTGTCATTTCACTGTTTAAAAACAGAGATGCCTACTCGGTATATTATAGGGTACCGATTATGATATGGAGTTTAGAGTAATAAGAAATATTATCAGGATGTTCGTAATGACGGCTCTCCACAAATTCTTGTCATTTGTAGCTATTAATAAGTTTTGTCTTTTTGTTATCTTTGTAGATCCTTTCTGCCATTCATTTACTGAAGCTCGCTAGACAGGTTATGTGTTGTTTGTCTCTGTCCTGTGAGTATAACATTTTTCAAGCTCTCTTTCCTCACTATGTGTCCTAGAAATTTCAACGGTCTCTTCCTGATGTTAGATATAAGTGTCTTTTCTGTTTCCATTTTCTTTAAGACTTCATCGATATTTGGTCCATGGTATTCTCAGAACTATTCTATAGAACCACAATTCTGTTTCTTCAAGTCTCTTCTTCAGATTGAGGTGATTGTCCAGAATTCACTGCCATGCAGAACTAATATTGCATACCATTTCTTTTTTGTTTCTTATAAAATTGTCCTGTTTCTTAAACCTTTGCTTTTGGAAGGCATCTTTCGCGATTCCAATGTGCGTTGCAATAAAAAAAAATGCTATGGTATGGCACAGGATATAGAACATTGCACAAAGAAATTAGGCGCAAATGCAAGCGAGCTAAAGAGGAATGTCTTAAAAATTACTTATCCTAAAAAAGAAATAATTTACGATATATTCATGTGTAAACCGACACAGGTTTTTTCCTGGCAATCTAATGTTGAATTCATATGAAAAAAAAAATTATATACATAGATCTAAATAGACGATTCTCTCTACAAAAATATACCATTTTTACATTTACTTGATGGATAAAAATTCATTTGAAAACAAAATTAAAAAAAAACAAAAACATCCTCCCTCCCCTCGACGCAAAAAAAAAAAAAAAATCTGTTAATCGTCATTGTAACTAAAACGATCAATGTCGCTAGAGGGCGTGCCATTGGCTAATTATAATGCCATCCTCCTATTCCCGACGATGTCGCTAGAGGGCGTGCCATTGGCTAATTATAACGTCGCACTACATTCCCGATGATGACTATTATCATTATTAGCTTGGTGTTTCGATTTGATGTATTAGTTAACAAGCTTGTCTTACGAGATCAATTATCATTGAATAATATGTTCGATCCTCATTTGATACTCCATAATTGTGGCCTTGTGTCACACCTAAGTTACACTAAGTAAAATGGACATTTTGACGTGGTGTAATGTCCATCATGCTTATCTCGTTGAGTAGTGAGTTCGATTATCACTGGGTGCCCCATACATGTGGCCTTGCGCCACTTTTATGCTACGCTGTGAGGCAATCTCTTTTACTAGTAGCCGACTTAGTTAGTCATTTGTAAATGCGATTATATCGTTGTAAATAATCATTGGAAATTTTAAAAAAACTATGTCATCGTTTTCACTTTCCACCCGCCACTCAATTCTAGGTAGGCCTTGCGACCTGTCAGCCCAGTAGCATCTACAGCTATCAAGGTTTTCTGTTAAAGTAGTGAGATTCTATCCATCTCAGGCTTGTTAGGCGTGTCATGTAACTTATAACACCTGGTAGGCCTTTGAGGACGTAGGCGATCATGCCTCTCTATCCCTTGCAGCATTCAACAGGTTCCTTCCTTCTGCCAACCTCCCCACACCAAGTTCTGTCATCCACGTGCTTAAAGCCGCTAGGTACGTCATGTGTTGTTTTTCCCTTGTCTATCTTTCCTTCTATTCAACCGGTGATTATCAGATTTTTCCAGGCCCTCCTTCCTCGTTATGTGTCCTAGAAACTTCAGCTGCCTCTTCCTGAAGTTAAGTACAGGGTGACCCAAAAAACGGGAACTTTTTAACAATCCAATAAAACCAAGAGTGATGGAAGAAAAATATTTTATTCATAATAACTGAAACCTTAAAACATGCCATTTAAGAATCAATGATAGAATTTTCATTTTTTAAAAATTACGTCCTATAGATGGCGTCCTCCTTTACGAATGCATTCTTGAAATCTGCTGTTGAGATTCCTCATTGACTGCTGCAACATCTCAGATGGGATACTGTGAATTTTATCTTGAATTCTAAATAGCGAAATGTTTCCTTGCTCAAGGTCACTGTCTCGCAGTGTTGCCACTTGCTCATGTCTGACAATACGCACTTCAAAAATTCCCATTTTTGGGGGTCACCCTGTATAAGCCTCCTCCTTGTTTGCATCCTGACTAAGGCCTCATCGTTGCCCACAAGGTCGATCCATGATATCCTTAGGATCCTTCTACAGAACCATATCTCCGTCGCCTCGAGTCTCTTCATCTTTGAGGAAATCGTCCAACATTCACTGCCATAAAGAATGACAGATGTCACGTAACAGCTCAGTATTCTTTTCTTCGTAACCAAAGAAATTCTCTTGTCACTCATCTGAATGCCTGAGCAGGCATAACGTTGACCTGACGAGAGGCCACGTTCCAACGTGATATTGCCGTAAGCATTCATCCGCACCCTCACCAAATTTTACATAGGAGATTAGTTAGGAATTCTTAGAATAAATGTTAGAATGATGTCTGTGTTCTGACTGGCTAGGGTAAATGTGCTGCTTTGGAATAAAGTGATTGCATGGATGTAAAATAAGGAGGTAAAAAAAAAACGCAGCTTATGAGGATATGCAGGATAGATACGGTTGACTTTAATATGTTAAGATTGTAGTTATCAGGGAAGCATCCTCTGTGAACTCTGTTACACAAATTAACGGTTCTTGGGAAGAAACTGTTTGAGTGGAAGTTGTTTCTTACCAATGAAATAGGAAAAGAATAAGGATGATTCAAAATTGTGTAGGTGGCATGGCGTGTACTAGATGTAAAGGTTTGAACTGGTAAAATACAGTGATGCTGCTTGGGGTAAGACAACCGCGATTATCTCCCTTGTCTTATGATTTGTATAAATAAGTCACGCCGTTTTAGCCTAAATGGCAAGACTCTTCAGTCACATTAAATAAAGGCACATTAAGCCGAACTAGACTCCGGGTTTTCATTACACTGCTAGTGAGAAAATTCGCTAGGATGTAGTTCCGAAGAAGAAAGCATAATAAAACTTGCCTAACCTGAAGTAGTTTATAAAACAAGCTAAGTGGCACGGTGGAGTAATGGTTAGCGGCTCGATTTGAGGAATCGGAGTGCCGAGTTAGAATTCCAGTCGAGTTCATTGCATTCACTTACGTATTAATAACTTTGGGATATGTATAGATTCATCTTTTCTCCCCTCCCAGCTATGGATAAAATAGGAAGACAAACTGGGTTCTTGGGTGACAACCAGTCCTGGAGAAGGAAACTCTGAATTCAAACTGGATCGTAAAAAACTGTGTATACATGCGACTGGAGACCGCTTGTTAATACAAAATTACACGTCCGAATACGACCATTACTATGTTTAGGCAACTCTCGGCATCAAAAGAAACCTAATGAGAACAGGAGGGTGAGCAGTTAAGTGGCTGAAACAGTTGCATAATTCTACCTTGCGTTTAGTGTTGGGATACAGATAAAAAGCATAAATATAAAAGTTTGTCGGAACGAAATCTTTCTTAGTCAGTCAGATTTGTATCTATAACTCAAATTCCGATTTCATCTTCGTAAACAGATTGTTCGTTATTCAGTGCCAATGGGATATTTATTTGAGTTTTATTTCGCCCAAAAGCTCACTTTAGACACATAAGGACGGCAGATGCGCTTTCTGTTTTCGTAAAGAGGAATCAAAGGTTTTTAAAAATTCCCCGACCATCGACAACAAGAAAAAAGTACTTTGAATTGATACTAAAGCGAACGATAACGCGAATGTGTGTGATCGCACTAAAAAAGAAAAAAAAAACATAAAAATTTTACTAGAGCTTCACCTATTCAATACGGTTAATCTCCAGCTGGGGTTATCTATAAAAAAAAAAAAAAGATAGTGTTCCTGTGCCGTCAAAAATTACTACCATTGTTAGAAAGTTTTAATAGAGAGATGGAATGAATCAAAATGTCTTGATTCCGTGTATCGCGATTCACTAAAATAGAGGCCAATCAACCGTTTAATGAATCCTCTCCTTTTATATCTTTTAAATGTCCAATGGTATCTATGATTCATTGATTACTCCTGATATTATTAGGTTGGTGCAAAAATAATGACGTAATAATGTCGTTTTTTCACGTATTTTTAACGTCAAAAAACGACATTATTACGTCATTATTTTTGCACCAACCTAATAATATTCTGCTCAATATCTCTTCTTGTTAAAAACATTGTGTTTAATATAATATGGAAATGGAAGCATGTCAGAAGAAAAATATTAATATTAGGTTGGTGCAAAAATAATGACGTAATAATGTCGTTTTTTCACGTATTTTTTAACGTCAAAATACGACATTATTACGTCATTATTTTTGCACCAACCTAATAATATTCTGGTCAATATCTCTTCTTGTTAAAAACATTGTGTTTAATATAATATGGAAATGGAAGCATCTCAGAAGAAAAATATTAATATTAGGTTGGTGCAAAAATAATGACGTAATAATGTCGTTTTTTCACGTATTTTTAACGTCAAAAAACGACATTATTACGTCCGGAATAATCATTTGAAAATGTTATTGTTGAATTGTTATGCTTCTTTTTTCATAACAAATATTGTTTAAAAAACGCCTGATAATTATGTACCAACCTAGTAGGAAATTAAAAGGAACAATGGGACAGGAAATATATAAATAAATACATATTGATAATTATTATATGGTTTTATGAATAGAATTAAAAGGATCCAAAACATCGAAGTGAATATTCTTAGAACACAACTGCATATATTTGGTAATTTCGTTTCATTTCATTTCTTTTATTTCCTTTCATTATAGCATCAAACCATTCATTTTACAGGCATCCTTATTTTTGAGTCGTGTCGATCATGACTCTCCAAACATTCCTATCTTTTGTACATCTTAGCGAGGTTTACATATTTACCGTCCCTCTCAATCTAATTACCATTTGCAAAATCTCGTTAGGTAGACTATTCGCTGCTTTCCTCGGACCCTGACGCATTCACTACGACATGCGAGTGTCAAATTCTCTAAGCCCTTCCTCATTATATGGCCTACATTTTTTAGTTTTCTCATTCCGATTCTAAGAGTACGTAACATTTTTGTTTCCATAATTCCTAAAAACTTCCTCCTTAGTCTCAAGTTCAGTCCCTGGTATTCTCGGCATTTTTCTGTTTGAACAACATTTCTGATATATGGACCTGGGAACAACATCCTGACACATGGCCCACGGAACAACATCTTGAAACATGGCCCAGGGAACATATGGACCTGGGAACAACATCCTGACACATGGCCCACGGAACAACATCTTGACAAATGGCCCAGGGAACATATGGACCTGGGAACAACATCCTGACACATGGCCCACGGAACAAGATCTTGACACATGGGCCAGGGAACATATGGACCTGGGAACAACATCCTGACACATGGCCCACGGAACATCTTGTCACATGGCCCAGGGAACATATGGACCTGGGAACAACATCCTGAAACGTGGCTTCTAGTTCCACGCGCCATGACTCTTTCATTTATATCAGGAATATATTTCTGAAGAGCCGTATTCCTCTTCAGCCATTTCCACACTGATTTGCAAATTTTTGTTAATACAGATTCAAGTTTTCGTTTCCAAAACTATATTTATAAGCCAATCATAATTTATAACACGTTTTTTTCTTTTTCAAACTACATTGTTAAATCAATCATAATGTCTCAGTATCAGTTTGCCTTTCACTCAACTCTCCAAGATTTTGCTCCCTATCAGCTATTGATCTCACAACTCTTTGGGTGAAGTCATTGGATTCAACCAACGCTGTTATCCATAGCCTAGGGAACAACATCCTGACACATGGAACTGGGAACAACATCCTGAAACATGGCTCAGGGGATAACATCCTGATATATGGAACTGGGAATAACACCCTGACACATGGCCTAGGGAACTACATCCTGACACATGGCCCAAGGAACATCCTGATATATGGACCTGGGAACAACATCCTGAAACATGGCCTAGGGAACAACATCCTGATACATGGCTCAGGGGATAACATCCTGATATATGGACCTGGGAACAACACCCTGACACATGGCCTAGGGAACAACATCCTGACACATGGCCCAAGGAACATCCTGATATATGGACCTGGGAACAACATCCTGAAACATGGCCTAGGGAACAACATCCTGATACATGGCTCAGGGGATAACATCCTGATATATGGACCTGGGAACAACACCCTGACACATGGCCTAGGGAACAACATCCTGACACATGGCCCAAAGAACATCCTGACATATGGACCTGGGAACAACATTCTGACACATAGCCCACGGAACAACATCCTGACACATGACACAGGGAACAATATCCTGACACATGACCAAGGAAAGAAAACATCCTGACATGTGGACTAGGGAACAATATTCTTACACATGGCCCAGGGAATAACATCCTGACATTTGGTCCTGAGAACAACAGCAGTTAAGAAGTGCTTCCACGCTCCTCAAAACCTCAAATGTCCCGATCAGAGACCTGGTTTCCGGATATAGTTTATCGTCATCCCCAGTACGAAACGAGCAGTGTCCTTGTTGGTTTTCTTCTTTTAGTAATCCTGCCTTCCGTTTAGGTAACATGATCAGTGATTTTGAATGACACACTGAGATTTATACTAAAAATATAACGCACCAAAAGGTAGTTATCGTTCTACTGATTTTTACTTATTCTCCTTTCACCGCGTGACTTCCTGTCGTCTTAAACACATTTCTTCGATAGTGCTGATTTACTTCAGTCTTCCCTGTGTGTTTTGTTTCGTGCCAGCGCCACTCAACCATACTGCATTAGGCGATATAACGCACATATTATTAGCCTTCAAAATCAAAAATGAATTTTACTATTTTGGGGGGTTAAGGAATGCCGAATGTTTCCTTATGAGGAAATGGCAGATATTTCCATTCCTATTACTTCTGCAACATTCCTTCCTTTTATTATTATTGATGTGGGCCCAAAGTCGAGACCACGGAAGGAAAACACGGAACACGGATTAGAGGTAAGAAAGATATATTAAACAAAAAGGTTACAAAGATAGTGTAAGTGTAAGCGGAGCTTACTATGTGCTAGTGTCCAATATTGGTAGTCGTACGCGGTTGATACTACAGTATTAGAATACTCTCTCTCTCTCTCTCTTTCCTCCTCTTCTCCTAGAGTGTTATATCGCATACTTTATATAGTCCTGGAAGAGTCCATGTTGTAGATATGTTACGGTCTCACAACAATTATCATTGTTTGTAGTATCATCTTCCCAGAGAGTAATTTTAAGTAGTTAATTTCAAAGCACTCTCCGAGGTGTAACGTAAAATGGACGGTGTAGAAGCGTTATCTGCACGCATTTTGGCCGTTTCATTTTGATGGAGAGGGTTTTGCGGATGATATGAGCAGTTCCGCACAAAGTAATGTTGTAACTTAGGAAGGGTTACTGAATGATAAATAACCAAAACAGGGGTTGGAGATGAAATGCTATTCTTTATAACATCAACAAAATACAATACTCGCCAGCGGCGTGAATAGGTAAACCACTGCTACTTAGACAGCATGTTAGCCTCACTTACAATAGTGTCCAACGTATTTATGAGAATTGGGACATACCCATTAGTGTTCATAGCTACAGTATATATATATATATATATATATATATATATATATATATATATATATATATATATATATATATATATATAAGGAGTTGCAAACATGTACTCACTTTTTAAATTGTAGTAACCTAGAAAAGGTTACTGAATGAGGAATAATCTAAACGGAGGTTGGAAATGAAATACTAATCTTTATAACATCAACAAAATACAATACCCACCGACGGCATGAAGTAGGTAAACCACTGCTAGTGGTGGACTACTTAGCATTTACCCCCCACCCCAACACACACATTTACAATAGTGTCTAACGTATTTATGAGCATTGGTACATACCCATTAGTGTTCACAGGTTAGCTGAGGGAGAAGAGTTTCCCAGGGTTTGCGCGAGATAGGTTATAATGTTGATATAATTTTCAATATAGTCATTTCTCTAAGTTATGACTATATATAAATTCATTTGAAGCCAGTAAAGGGCAGACACATGTTGGATAATTAATAGTTTCTTGGCATCTGTCTTATTCATTAAAATATGTAGTAAATTGGATCTGTTTGCCAGGTTTGATCCTGAACAAATAGGATAAGTTGCTTTGTTATATCAACCCGGAAATCTTCAACGACTGATGAATCACTGAAATGTCAAATGATTTGAAGTGGCAATGGGTACAGGCAATATAATGATTTTTATTTTGTTTTAATTTTCAGTTTAGTTAGATAGATACGATTTTTCTTAGTTATATTTTGATTTTTCACTTCTATTTTTGGTAGTTTTATATTAGATCTCGTTTTATATTAAAACCAGATTTATTACATCTCGTTGTATATCTCGTTTGTACAGCTAGAGACACGCTATTATTTGCAAGTTGTTACATTATTGTTTACGTATTTATTTTAATCTCAATTTATTATTTATTTATTTTCAATTTCTTTCGTTGTTCTCATCTTTTATTATAGTTATCAATTTATTTACTGTTAACGTCTCTTATTTCTTTACATCTTTTTATTATTTATTTCTTTACATCTTTTTATTATTTAAATCTTTACATCTTTTTATTATTTATTTCTTTACATCTTTTTATTATTTAAATCTTTACATCTTTTTATTATTTATTTCTTTACATCTTTTTATTATTTATTTCTTTACATCTTTTTATTATTTAAATCTTTACATCTTTTTATTATTTAAATCTTTACATCTTTTTATTATTTATTTCTTTACATCTTTTTATTATTTAAATCTTTACATCTTTTTATTATTTATTTCTTTACATCTTTATATCATTTTCTAAAGGATTTTATTTATGCATTTTTCATCTGTTTTCATTTATTTATTTTCAAGTTCTGTCATTATTAATTTATTACATCTTCATTTCTTTTAATAGGTATCACCCCATGCAAGTCAGTAATGCCACAAAGACACAAAGGGGTTACAGGGTGTAGAAGAATTAGAAACAGGAACATTAATAATAATGGCGAAGAGAAGAGAGTAATCAGAATTGCAGTAGATAGCGATTGACATTACATTTAAATTTTTGCAGTTTAAAGTTGTCTTGAAAACATGAAGCCTGAAGGAAGTTCCACAAGCGAGAAGTGCGAGAAAATAAACTGTTAGCATAGAACCTACGGCCATATCTAACCATCTCAACTGTAAAAGGATGGGACCACGACGCCAGTCTAGTACAGCGCTAAAATTCAAAAAGTGTAGATGACATAACGAAGTGCTCATCCGAAGAATTACTATGAAATTCTATTATTTATTGTTTATTTATTTTCATTTCTAGCAGATCTGATGCTGTAATTTAGTGATCAGGGGCGGACCATATCAAATAAGCATGGGTGCTGTCATTTCTTTCTATATATCAGCAAAAACTTTTCCCCGAATTGTGACTGGCCCAATCAGTGTTGTTTTCTGAATAATATCCGTTCAAATCAGTCCTAATTTTACTCAGCCATTTATATATTTTGTCTATCACAGTTCCAAGTGGGCCACAGCAACATAAACAACTTCTACTTCATGTCTCGAACATTCTTCTCTTTTTTATTACGAACCCTTGTACCGCTATATCAATGATCCAACACCGTTTGTCTTCCTTCTAGAGATTAATGACGTCTGGCCTTCTTGCTTCAATTACATTAATACATTGCACGATACTATACCAGAGGAGCTTTACACGCTGATTTCCCACTACTGTTGGCGTTTTATGCTCATACAGCATACCTTCTTTCTCCAGTATGTATTTACCACAAAGTATCCAGCGTAAATTATTATTATTGTTATTATTATTATTAGGTTGGTGCAAAAATAATGACGTAATAATATCGTTTTTTGACGTTAAACAATACGTCAAAAAACGACATTATTACGTCATTATTTTTGCACCAACCTAATATTATTTATATTATCATTATCATTATTATTTTTATTGTTGTTGTTGTTGTTGTTGTTGTTGTTTGTTATACGCCCTGCATCAAGTTTCATATAATAAAACTCAAGAATGTTAACATGTAATCAGTTATAGATCTGAGTTTGGTTTAAAAGAAGCGTAATTTGAAAAAGGTTAAATCAAATAAAAATATTTTTAATGTCAAGATATTTAAAATTATTCTTATTGTTATTATTATTATCAATAATAATAATAATAATAATAATAATAATAATAATAATAATAATAGGGGCAGTAGTAGTAGTAGTAGTAGTAAATATATATGCCATTGAATGCTGCATAATTTCCGTACAGATGAAGAAGAAAGTTGAAGCAACAGCAAAGTGATTCTACAGGCGGATGCTGAGAATAGGATGAACCGAACATGTGAGTAACGAGGGAATTTTAGAGAAAATGGAAACTAAAAGGACACGTATACTTAACATCAGGAAGGGAAAGTTGAACTTTCTAGGGCACTTAATGAGGAAAGAGGACTTGTAAAATTTGATACACACAGGACATATTGAACGCAAGAAATCTAGAGGAAAGCAATGCGTGACCTACCAAGAGAGTTTGAGTAAATGGGCGGCGGAGAAAGGTTTAGAAGAGATAACAAAAGGGAAAACTTTATTTAGAACTATAAATAATAAGAAATTGTCGCGAGCTATGATCCTGAACGTTCTGGAGGAGGAAGGCACGTAGAAGAAGAAGAAGAAGAAGAAGAAGAAGAAGAAGAAGAAGAAGAAGAATGTAGTGAATAAATATTTTAAGAAGAAGATGAAAAATGAGGGGGAGTAGTAGAAGAAGAAGAAGAAGAAGAAGAAGAAGCAGAAGCAGAAGAAGAAGAAGAAGAAGAAGAAGAAGAAGAAGAAGAAGAAGAAGAAGAATGTAGTGAATAAATATTTTAAGAAGAAGATGAAAAATGAGGAGGAGTAGTTGAAGAAGTAGTAGTAGTAGTAGTAGTAGAAGAAGAAGGAGAAGAAGAAGAAGGAGGAGGAGGAGGAGAAGAAGAAGAAGAAGAAGAAGAAGAAGAAGAAGAAGAAGAAATAGTAGTATATAGGCTTCTTTATGCGAATAATCTCCACATTAGCCGTGCTAACAATGTTTTCCATTTATACATGTCAGATTCGACAAAGCAGCTACTACAACCGCAATAAGACGGCAAGTAACATGCCTCTCTCTAGAAATATTATTTAACGTACAGGTTATATTATAAACAGAATTAAACTACTAACGCGTATGACACAGAAATAAAAATATTAGGTTGGTGCAAAAATAATTTCGTTTTCTAACATATGTTACTATGTGAGAAAACGAAATTATTTTTGCACCGACCTAATAGAAAAATTCGGCGACCAAAAGCTGACAAAAATTCTGAGAATTAAAGAAAAAATATATATCCGTAGATTTAAATTACACATTACAAAATTCGTAAGCAAAATATATCGAAAACAAAGACTTTTTGAAATATCAAATTATATATTGAAAGAAAATAAAGTGAGTTAATAAATATATTGGTCTATAAATATATCTGAAAAATAAAAAAAATCAACCAGCTATTAATTAGGATTAGTTTATAAATGTAGTTTGAAAACGCATAAACCGGTTATTAATTATGAGTGGCTTATAAATGTAGATTGAAAATGAAAAAAAATGTGTTATCAATCATGATTGGCTTATACATGTAGTTTCAAAATTTGAAAAAATTATGTTATCAATTATGATTGGATTATATATGTAGTCTGAAAAAGAATGAAACAGTTATTAACAGTGATTGGTTTGTATATGTTGTTTGAAAAAGAATAAACCGGTTATTAATTATGATTGGCTTATAAATGTAATTTGAAAATGAAAAAAAAAAGAGTTATTAATTATTATTCCCTTATAAATGTAGTTAAAAAAACAGATAATTATTATTGGCTTATAAATGCTGTTTGAAAAAATAAAAGCGAGTTACTAATTATGATTGGTTTAAAAATGTCGTTTGAAAAAGAAAAGAAAAACATGTTAAAAATTATGATTGGCTTATAAATATAGTTTTGTAAACGAAAAAATGAAACAGTCTTGGCTGAAGAGTTAAAAACGTGTTTAAGGCTATTTAGAAATATATTTCTGTTATAATTTATGTTATTTTTGTATATATTTATCGGTTTTATTAAGCAACTATATATTCTAGATAATATTTAAATAGCCTTAAGAAACAGCAGACAATTCAGAAATCCAATTGTGTCACGTAATATTGCTAACCAGATAAAGACGATATATGAAGTACTCTTTTGTATTAAATACAGATGATAGCTAGAAAAGATATTCCGGTGGGAATTTTACAACATATGAAATAAACGGCGATTTTTATTCTTGGAATAAAGTAATCGTACATCTGAGAAAATTATTTGAAAAAAAAATTAAGCCGGTCGTACCAAAGAAGCACCCTGCCAGAATGGCGGAGAAGAAATTGAATGAAACAATTTAATCGTGTCGACATTTCCCTTTAGTATACAAGATTAGACGCTATTCTTCATAAAAATGATGGCGAACTTGGATTTTCATACACGAACCTCCCCCAAACCCCCCAAAAATCTGAGATTCAAGAGGACTTTTTTCCCTTGAAACCGTTATTATTATTTTTAGGTTGGTGCAAAAATAATGACGTAATAATGTCGTTTTTTGACGAACGTCAAAAAACGACATTATTACGTCATTATTTTTGCACCAACCTAATAATTATCTTTAATCCTCGGTAAATTTTATTGTTTTAAAAAGCGATGATTAGAATTGTAATAAAATCTAAAGATATGATGAAAATGAGTTTATACATTTTCTTCTTGAGAATTTACAACAAAAATAAATACTATTTATTTATTAAATTGTTTATTTAAATGATTTATATATCAAATTGAAGAATAATAAGAATTTCATTATAGTTGGTTCACATATTTTAATGATTTTGTAAATGTTTATAAATAAAAAAATTCCTTCATATTTATTTCTTTATAAACTGATAAATGATAACTATTGCGTTGCATTAATTTTAATACAATAGTATTAGTTTTTAGAATGTTGTAAATATAAAATCAATCTTGTAAATAAACAATTAGATAAATAGTCTTTAATATTTTTGTTGCAAATTTTTAAAAACAAAAAAAATGTATAAATTCCTTTTCATCATAACCTACAGGTTTTATTAAAACTCTAAGAATCGCTTTTTAAAACAAGTATTGCAGGTGAGTGAAAATAATGGCGGTGTCAATGGAAAAACCGTTCATTCGGCACTTTGTTTCTTTTTTCTGGCACGGAGATACAAGTTTACCAGAATTACTTTTAAAAAGGCAGTATTCTTGTTACAAGGTCATAAGTAGCGAGTTCAAAAATCCATAGACGCTGGTGTTTTTTTTTCCTGAAGGTTAAACACTTTTATCATAACAAAAAAAAAATACTATTGTATATTGGATTCTTAGAAGATCAACGGCCATATTACCTATTGGAGTTGACTGGGCTCTATAATTTTGTATACAGCCAGTGCAGTAATGACAATGTATCGTTGGGGATAGGACTTCCTAGACGGAATTCAAGGGCCAAGTCAGGGAGTTTCTCTCACACCGATGGAAAAAAAAGGTGTCCGTGATCAAGGTAAGCCAAGTCAAACTACAACCGAATTTCTCCTACTTAATATCTCGTCTTGTTGACGGACACATAACCGTTGATTCCATTGAGGTGAACTCTCAACCCTCACCATTAATTTCAGTTTACGAAGTCCTCCATCAAGCGATGTTGTACGAGCACTGTAACGACCGGATACGTAGCTATGGAGCCCAATTACCAACTTACTTTATATGACCGTTAATCCTACTAGAAAGTTTATCCGCCCTTTGACAGGGATTGTTTTTAATCCCGTTCGATATTTGCCATCATCCTCAAGAGAAAAGTCTGGTTGTCGTCGTTGACGCAACAATGCGGCACGAAGTACTGGATTAAATGCCGCCAGTAGGACACATTCGAATGGCCCGAGATAAACAAACGATACGTGTACCTGATAAGAATAAACAGATTTAGTGTTAGACTTTCTACGTTAACTACCATAAAGATAAACGATTCAACCAACTAGGGTTTTTACGAGGGATAATTACGAGATAAAGACAGAAGAAACGACCTGTGACGAAACACCCATTTACAGCCGAAAACATGAAGTCGTCAACAGTCTGCAACAGTCAGGATGGTGGATGCAGCGGTGTATTGTGCGCGTCCTGCTGCTATGACATTGATTAGACCACCTGGTGTTAAATGCTTGCTGATATAACAATTGAAATGAAGCATGTCCTCCCTATCTGATTTATTGTACTGTTATTATTTTTTAAATAATTTCTCTGGATAACTCTACGAACTGTGATTTTAAGGACGTATTAAATGATACTCTAAAACTGACAACTTCGAATGGAAGAAAACAGAGTGAAAAAAATCTGATTAAGTGAAACGGACTCTCCCCTGTATATATATATATATATATATATATATATATGGTTGTCTCTCCTACCGGGAATGATAAATGAGGGTCAGCGTTGGATGATGCCTTTCGTTTTACACTTATGCATGCTAGCAGGGGGTATTGTGGAGAAAATCAGGTAAGGGAAAGTCCTATTTCAATTGTGCTTTCTTAAGTATGGTAACAGCCCTAACTTGCTGCGGCCAACAAAGCCACATTGACATATGAATTTGTTAAAGCAGGATTTTGAAGGCGTCTCTGCTTCAGAGCTTGACGTAGCTTACCACGGTCCTTGAGTCTACCGTCTTCAAAACCCTTTAACTTATATAATAACTTATATAATAACTTATATCTATCAATCTATCTATCTATCTATACATACTTACATGGTGAATATAACATAAATCAGCTAAGCGATAGACTTTTTGTATTAATCATATGCCTATATATATATATATATATATATATATATATATATATATATAAATTAATTGATTTAAAATATGGTTTTTCCGCTACACAGTTCTAACCATGTTTCAAAAATGGAAGCTCCGAATTTAATTTTGTAATTAAATTAAAGACATTAATTCCATATTCGCTTGAGGATGAAATAGAACTAATGTCTTTAATTTAATTACAAAATTAAATTGGGAGCTTCCATTTTTGAAACATGGTTAGAACTGTGTAGCCAAAAAACATTTTAAATCAATTAAATTATAATATTAATGCTCTGTAAATATACATTTGAGCACTATTTAGTAAAAATAAAAATATCTATAAGAACACCGGGCTATATATGTTACTGTTCTTTCTTTATATATATATATATATATATATATATATATATATATATATATATATATATATATATAAAGAGAAAATAGTAGGCGCAAACATTTTCGGTTATAATGTGTTTTTTACATATTTTTGTTTCACGCGTTTTGGGTATTCTAACTATCATCACGTGAAGAATTCTTATTTGTGCATATTCAAAAGAATTAATTTTTCTCATATTTCACCATTGTCTTTTGTGTGTGATAGTAATAAAAAAATCTTCTTAAGGGTTAATAAAACAATTAGGATTGGTCAGAGAAAGGGGAAGGGATGAGGTCTTTATTATTATCTTTTTATGTCGTCTGTATCATTTTACACATTTCTTCATTTTTGTGTATTGTGCGTGTATGTGTTTTTGCGAGTATGTGCATATCCATACATATATTCCTTCTTCATACATATATATTGTTTTATTACAGGGAAATAGTGTGTATATATATATATATATATATATATATATATATATATATATATATATATATATTTATGTATACCCAAGCACTAAACAACAGAATTTCCATCCACAAAAGCAATATTAAATTACGAGACAACAGGTAACTCTTTGTGTCTCAACACATCCACAAAGGCAACAAAGATAACTTTAAAATTATGCCAATATGTCAAACAGACATTTACTCTTACCTACAAATACAATATATATATATATATATATATATATATATATATATATATATATATATATATATATATATATATATATATACACACACTTTGTATGATGTATAATGTACATACGTATGGCACGTCTCGTGCGTTTGTTTTTGCCGGTATGAGGTGGGTTTATGCGTGTATCGGGGTTATGATTTTTTTTTAGAACTGGTTTAAATTTGTTTATGAAGTTTTTTTTTCTTGTATATATAATTATAAAGTTTTCCTCAATCTGTCAAATTTTTCATTAATCTAAACATTATTTTGGTATGTACATTTATTTGAGTAGATATCCCTGTTCATTTTCAAACACAGAAATTAATGTCTACTGACCTAGAACATTGAAAAACATATCAAAGAAAATGTACCTCTCATAAGGTATCGGAATTGAAATTCCTTTTTTTTTTTCCTGAGAACGCACCTTAGCTGGACATCTGTGATTTTTGCTCACTAAAGTAAATATTTAAATCACTAAGGGTCATATCCAGCAGTAATCATCATTGGAAAACTAATGTCTCATCTGGTCCCCATATTTTAAAGTATAGACCGTTTCTTTTCTAGGGATAGTAGGTCATACACATCAATATTTTCCCTCGTGCTCTACACGCTATAAAATACCTTTTGAGCGAACGAGACATTCAATCAGGAAGTGCTTCATCGTATATTGTGCTTTACATGCTGCACATTTCGGCCGCTCCTCCTGTATAAATCATACCATTTTTTTTTATATGGCCAATGCGTAGACAGTCCAAGGCAGCTTCTTCTTTTCCTGTCTATCCGAATTCTAGTTTCCACTTTCTTACTACAAAGCCTCACTTTAAAGATCGTCTTGTTTATGTTGCTACTCCTCTGACATTTTCATTTGTGAAAGAATATGTTAATTCTGGTCGGTATAAGCCAGGGGTCGGCAAACTTTTAGAGAGCGCGGGCCAGAAAGCTATGTTGGAATTTTTGGGTTGTACTAGTGAGCCAGCCAAAATGAGCTGACTCATTTTATAGTTCACCAATAGAAGGGTTAACCAATCAGAAGGCTCAAAATATTCAATGCGACGTGTGCAAAGGCAGCCATTTTTTTTCTCGAATATTCACTGGTAGCCTTTGATATCGAAGAATGAAGAATTAAAGAACAGCTGCTGGTGGTATTGGCGATATAGTCAGATTCAGTAGAGTGTCTGACTCGTGGGTATTAATCTTTAACGTTGTTTTATTGAACAGATTACGTACTGCGCTGTATTCTATATTCATAGACTATGGTGAATATGGTTAACATGCTATACAGTATCTCGGTAGAGGTCCATGATATCAAATGTGCTATAATAAATTGTTTTGACCTCAGACCGCTCTGCCCAGAAGGCAGCCTTCGTCTGGAGGTTTAACGAAGAAACAACGAAGTTAATGTTATATTATTTAAACAAGGTTCCTTATTTTACTTCTGGAATAACAGGACAACAATTAATATAATCAACATAAAATGCACATTTCTTACTACAAAGGAAATACACAGTGAAAAATAGCAAATTATTTAATAAGACACTTGTTTCGGCGTATTGTTCGATAACTTCTGAACATCAGATGAAATATTTGTCGATGACAGAAGTAAAACCTCAAACCGCAACCTTGTTCTTAAATGACTTTTAATACATTTCATTTTCGTAAAAAGTTGTTCACAATCACATGTACTTCCAAATAATGATACCATTATTTTTGCATTATTCAGTTTTCTATTTTCCACTTTCTTGTAGAAGTCAGCTGTGGATTCGGAATTAAATTTTGATTTTAAAAATTCGTCGCATTAACTCCAACTGATATTTTCTGCCACTTGCTCTGTAAATTAATTAGTGTCCAGTCGTTAAGTTGGGAGGGTCCAGCAAAAATCCAGAGATTGCCGTCCCCTGGTATAAGCGATCTTATCACCGCCACGGGGTAACATATCTAGAGTCAACCTGGCTTCTAGGTTGGCTTTACGTTCTCTTCAATTCCTTTGTGGCTTAGCATGGGATAGAGCACACTCTTTTTTTACTTGCGCGTAGAGTATAGTTTACTCAAGAGGTTAACGACAAAAGTCCTTTCATGTTAGAAAACACCAGTTGACATCTTTTTTCTCGAACCAAATGTTGTTGGGCAATGGGTACATGTTTCTAGGGTATTTGTTCACGCTGAATATGAAAATCAAGTTCATTTTGCCCTATCACATCGCGTTTTCTCAGTACAGATAATTTCTATTTTGCTTAAAATAGGCCTTATTCACAGGTATATGCCACGTCTTAAATATGTGAGTGACATGTTAAAATGATTTATCATTCAAAAGTATCCAAATAACTTTCAAAATGATTTCCCAGCTATTTCAGTTTAGATAAGTTGACATGAAAATGCTTGATTTTATGAGAGCTATCTTAATGGAAAATGTTCTTGTGCCATCAATGTTTTTAGCTTGTTAAAACTTTGTGATTTGTGTTTCTTCTCTACTTTTCATAGAAGAAACTATTTAGAAGTTACTCACGAACAACGATTTTAGTTTCTATTAGTAGTTTTCACTTTAAGCGTCATAAGATTTTATTTTATCACTTGAATTTACAGAGGTCTGGTATTGTCATGCAATCTCTGTATAACATGCATAGGAACATCGATAAATGAGGGTTGTTAGGGTGCTAGGCGAGTGTATTTGAGACTAGTAAGATTAGAATTTTCTTTATCAGCGCTTAAAATAGCCGCCAAACACAAGATAGGCATAGCAAACACGGCACTTTGCAGATGGGATGTTAACATGATGGCTGATTTCCGCTGGAGCATCAAAAGAGATCAACCTTTTCAAAAGTAGAGTTTTCAAGAAGAGATTTATACCTTTTGGATGGACAAAAATGAATGTATTTTTCATTCATTTGTATCTGTTTTGATCAGAAAATTGATGACACACGTTTGCCTTAATTTAATTATGTTTAAGATTTTTCTGAAAACATTTTTCTGAACTGAAAATGTTAAAAGTTTTAAATTTTGGGGATACTTTTTCTTTTATGATACGTTATTCTAACCTGAAAACATTTAAGGTTGGTTTTACTTGACCCTGGCATATAACTATTAAATGGCCTATTTTAAGAAAAATAGAAATTATCTGTACTGAGAAAACGTGATGGGATGGGGCAAAATGGACTTGATTTTCAGTTTCAGTGTGAAAAAAGCCCAGAAGCATGTGCCTATTGCCCAAAAATATTTGGGTCGAAAACAATTTCGACCGGTGTAATCTAGAACTGATATTGGGAGAAAACCACTTGAATACGGATAGAAAATGAATTGAATAGCTACATCAAAATAAAATCGGGCGTAAGACAAGGATGTGTCTCCTTCCTAGATTTATTCAACTTCCGCAGCGACACTGGAGACCCTAACAGGATTTCTTATCAGTGGGCGAAATCTTAATAATATGAGATACACAGATGCCATTTTCATGACTTGAAAGGAAAACTAAAGGGTCTCCAAGAGAGAGGTTAAAATAAAATCGTGATCTGGGCCCATAACCAATGTTAGACATTTTCATGACGGTCATCTTCGAGTATAGAATCCAGAGGTTGGCAGTGAATATTTCGGAGACAGTAGGAAAGCGTAGTTCAGGTTCGCAGTGGATATCTTAGCAGAGCGTAGTTCTTCCTTCTATCCTCTTCGCCTGTCAAGTTAGCACTGGTCCTTCCGGTAGGTTAAACAAAGATGGCCGCCTTTATACATGACGAATACAATGTTCTGCGGCTTCTGATTGGTTAAGCTTCTATTGGTAGACTATAAAGGAAGTAGAGTCATCTGGATTGGCTCACTAGTCATATACATATATACACAAAAAACCGCAACAAGAGGTTAGTAGAAGAAATCGAGAAAATAGTGATAAACATCAACTGAAAGAAAACAGGAAGTATGGTCACCAGCAAGAGAAAACACCGGTGTCACAAATTGGAGATATAAACAGTAAGCAAGTGCAGGAGTTTAAATATCTAAAGAATGTTTTAAATGAGACACCGAGATCCGAACACGCACTGGGTTAGCCGAAGGAACATTTTAAAAGCTAAGTAAAGTGCTGAGGAATGAAAAGATTTCGTTAGAAACAAAGAAAAAATTGCTGAATGTGTTACCTATCATCTTATATGGCAGTGAATGCTGGACAATCTCCCCTACGGGTGACGAGAATACCAAAGGAAACAGAAATGTGGTTCTACAAGAGGATAATGAAATTTCCATGGACAGATCGAGTAAGCAATAAAAGAAAATGGCAACATGAAGAACACTTTATATTCAGAATCAGGGAAAGGCCACCCGACAGTTTTGAAACGCATAATGAGGAAGGAGGGCTTGGAAAATATAACCCTTACGTGACAAGACAGATAGGGGATGGCAGCGAGCCACTTACCTGACGAACTTGCGTGAATGGATGGATGCTTGACGGGGGTGGGAGAAAATACTGGGTCACATGGGGTAGAAAGTTGTGAAGAGCCATGATCGCTTAAGTCGTGAAGGCTCCCGGTACACAGAAGAAGCACGAAATAGTGTCTGAGAAACTGATAAATCTTTTGAAGATGTTCTTTAAAGTGACGCTCGGTGCCAAATCTATTTTCCAGTTTTCGGCACTTAAAAAATGGATTTTATTTTGGAAAAAGTTTCCGAGAAATTCTTTTAAGGAAAACCGATACACATCCAGTTCTGTTATTGGTTTTGAGCTAACTGTAATGATGTAGCCATGTTTCGAATACTTTGATTCTTTTGCGGAATTTTGTGCTGATTTCTTTTGATAAATAATGGGGTGAGTTTTTTTATTTTATTTCTGAGAGTTCACTTACCATTCCCTTTAGGATACTTTGTGTGTCTATGGATAGAAAGATATTTTATATGAGGTATTTTATATGTTCGCGGAATAAAATTTACGATCAAATATTAACATGGGATGTTAATTTGAAATGTAAAATTATTTGATAATTGTTTAAAAACTGCGCAATAAACATTTAGCGAGAACATTCAGCCATATTGGGTGGGCATACGTATTAAAAGCAGTTTCTTTTTTTAAATAATCGAAACTGCTGTTGAGTGTTAGATTTACATTTTAGATATTTAACGTTCGTTTAATTTTTCTTGTTTAACGTTAATCTTAAGAATAAATTTTTCTTTTCTTTTTTATATTTAATCGTGTTTTTTTTGTTTTTTTCATGCGCTTGCTAATTACCCTTTTCACAATGTTGAACGACCAGTTTTGTTTTCAAATCGTAAAATATATATTGTTAAGAGCCAAAGACAAAAAGTTTGGAAGGGAAAAATGTTTCCTTCTACGGTTCGTTAGTCTATGATACGAACAGGTAACTAAATAATACATCTGCTAGTTTCGGAATTTTAACAAGCAACACTTTCTTTGTAAACTGATCAAGTAATAGCTGATTTGCGTCCCGATCAAGTCATAATATCGTGCTCAAAGTCAGTGAATAATTTGGACTTAGAAGAGCGAATCATTGACGGAATTCTGTTGGCTGGTTCCTTGACGGAGCCCAAAGTTCAAACTCCTTTTCGATAAACACTTCACTGATTAACCAACGCTTCATTAAGTTCAAACGCACTGCAGACGTTTTCGTTCGAGGATATAATTAAAACCTCAAAACTTCTTAATTTGAGCACAGATAATTCGTCTGCCATTTCCTGAAGACATAATGAGACGCATAGCTTCTCACATGCATTATATTTTTTCTCTTCAGCTCTCTCTCTCTCTCTTTCTCTCTCTCTCTTTCTCTCTCTCTCTCTTTCTCTCTCTCTCTCTTTCTCATTCTTTCTGTCTTTTTTCCTTATCTTCTTCCCTTGAGGTCTTGTTTCTCACTGTCTATCTAGGATTTCTCTTGCCTGCCCACCTTTTTTCTTGTTCGGCTTATTTTACTGGCAGGGACTTGAAAGTTTAGAAAGAATGAAAATGTTTCCTATTAAATTTGATGTTTTATTCTCATCGATTTTGAGTCTGATTTTCCGTGTCTGCGCAAAACCAATTAAAACGATTTTTTTTATCCCGAGCTACCAGCGCCGACATAATCATTAATTTTTAAAGACGAAGAAAACTGTCTCGTCGCTTCGTAATCGCAGTATAGTCTCGCACAAAGCAATATTAATCCTACAGGTTCATACAGAACTTAATATAATAGTAATGGCTTGGTTGCTAACGAGTGATCATCATCAACGCCCCAGCGACCACAAAAACCACATTAAATAAAACTCTACCAACGGCGGCATTGAGGAATAAGTAGCCGTAAAGAAAACAGTGCATAGACAGGGTGCGATGATGTTGCCATATTATATTTTTAATTTTGCGCATGCGCGTTCTTTGTTTTTGATTTTGTCGACTGCCCAGTATAGTAGGGTCAGTTAGTCACCATCTGTGAGAAAAAGAGCACCGTAACGCGATTCACTCTGCCAAACATTTGGAAACGACATGCTGTAGTGCTTGGCATTTGCGCAGGAAGCTCCAATACGAACATTTAAGAATTTTTGGGTGTCAATTTGAGGATAGTGCATAGGATTCGTAAAGAGTTGGATGTGTCTTTACGAAGGTACGGCAGCTCGGAAAACTCACTCTGGTCTTTCAGATAAGAAAAGAACTCCCAAATTGATGGCCTTGAGGAGTTAGTACATGCATCGGTTCAAAGACGTGGCTACTGGAAAACCCGATGTCTGGCAACAGGTCTCTGCACAATGCTGTACAAGCAAGGAAACCCAGTGATGGCTGTTAAACAATTTCTGCGACCCCCCCCCCCGGCCACTTTACATCTGACCACCTAACTCCTCAGACTACAACCCCCTTGATTATTATGTGTGGGAGGCATTGAGCGAGAGACCAAAAGAAAACCTTGTAACACCAAAGATGAACTGAAGGCAACGATTATTGCTACATTCACCATCTTAAACAAGTAGAACGCCCAGAAGAGTTGCAGAAGATTCCGAAGGCGTCTGGAGGCCGTAGTTGAAATCAACATTGATTTTATTAAACAAATTTACTCTTTACTATTTCAAGTTACGTTTGTGCAATTTTGGTAAATATATCTGTTAAAATGAGATTTCAGTGTTATTTTCATTTTTGCGTAATTTAGACGAAAATTTATCCATCGCACCCTGTAATGTTTTATAAATTTGCCCGAGGAAAAATTTTGTCTGTGGATTGGTTTGGTTTATTTTGTTTTACGGTCTATGGGTTATTTAATGCCGGAAATATTTTTTAGGAAAGATTAGTGTGAATGGAATATGTATTCTTTGCAAAAATCAGTTTGTAGATCAGGTTTCATTGACGTATTTTAGGAAAAGAGGGTTTTTGTCGCGTGTCAAATAGTTTACAGGCAATATTTTTTCTCAAAAAATGTATTACTGGTAATATTATTGTTTTTTAAAAATGTATTGTTAGTATTTTTTTTGTTTCTATTTTTATATTTTCATAATGTTTTGACATCAGTTTTGGGGTTAACTATTTGCTCGTAGCTGGGACGACCCAAACAGGTGTTACCACCCCGAGTCAGGGTAGACCTGGGAACAATAAAAATTAAGAGGTGGTTCCACGCTCTTGAAAACCTCCCAATCAGAGACCTTGCTACCGGATGTAGTTTATCGTCATAACCCGGACGAATTTTGTCTGGGTGTGAACACCTTACCCCAGTAGAATGTAATACACCGCACCGTAAAACATGAACAATCAATTTTATTCACGTAACATTCCTAAAATGCGGCATAAGGCCGATTGCTGGGGCAGCAGAAAGGCCTAGTTATCTGTACTATCATTTAAATTCCTTCTATTTATTTTTTTACTAATGTTCACCAAATACAAGGCTTAAGAGCCCCTCAAGGTAGAAGATTACTGTGTTGTATTAGCTTAAGTAAGGAAACAAGGGATAAACCTCTAATTGTGTTATTCTTCATGTGCCGTTTCCTCCTAGGCGATTATGGCTCTCCATAATTTCCTCTCCTTTGTAGCTCCTAATAAATTTTATCTTTTTGTTATTTCTCCCCAAAGCCTATTCCTCTAATCATTTGCTCAAGCTCACTAAGTAGGTTATGCTTTGTTTTCCTCTGTCCCGATTGCCTTCAATCGGTCCTGTTAGTATCGGATTTTCCAAGCTCTCTTTCCTCATTAGGTGTCCTAAAAAATTCAGCTCTATCTCCCTGAGGTTAAGTATTAGTTTCTTTTTTGGTTCCATTTTCTCTAAAACCTGTCGTTATTCTATACATGGTACCCTTGTCATCCTTCTGTAGAAACACATTTCCGTTGCTTCAAGTCTGTCCTTGAGAAGATTCACCAACATTCCCTGCCATACATGAGGGTATATATCACGTGACATTACTCTTTACTTTGTTTCTAATGAAATTTTCCTGTTTCTTAGTACTCTGCTTAACTTTTGGAATGCCTCTTTCACTATCCCATTGAGTCTTCGGATTTTCATTATCGCACGTTCCGTCCTCTGTTAAAACACTTCAAAGATATTTAATTTTTTTTGTTTGTTTGATTTTGGCATCTCCGATTTGTAATTTGCATTTTGGGCTCACCCTTTTGCTAACGACCATGTATTCTGTCTTCTTGCAGTTGTCGTTTAGTCCTTTCTTCACACTTTCGTTCTGTAGGAGCTGGTCAAAATCAATCGGTAATATTTATTTTCGACAAAGATCTCATTCTTCCTACAAATCACAATAGCAGAAATTGTATATGAACTACACACATTCCATTTGTAAGGAGGAAGATTATCTCACACATCTAAAGGGACCGCTAATTTGTGGAAAAACCTCCGCGTCGATACTTCCCTGGCACTTTTGCCGGGAAAGTTTTAAATTAATAGACCCATGAGCCCCCAACACCTGGCAGCACTTCTCCTTCGGTAGAAAGCTAGAGTCAATATCCGGCGCTGTAGGTGTACCCCAAACGGGAAGTGTCGAAGTGGCTTGAGTATTGTCGTTAAATCCGCTTTAATGTGATCTTGTGTCACCTTCGGGAGTGACATCGGCGCAGTGAAAAATCCACTTTCCTGCGCAGCACATTGTTAATTCCGTCGTTTTCTGTCCTCGTAATCTTCGCTTCCTTCTACTCTCTCTTACGTTTATATCCCACATCTAGTTCACTAACACTCTACCTTGAGTGTATCTTTGGCCTTGTAGTGAGGGAATGTTAGTATAAAAAATAAATGTCGAGAATACCTAGAACTTATCATATATAACGAGGCGTTTGATAGACATGTTTACCAAGATACTTATTGGCTTTAGGTGGATACAAGACAAGGACTCACACTTGGGGTTTTCAATTAAGTACGTACGTATCCACGTGCACTGATACGTTGGAAGAATGATTGATTATGTTCTAAAAGGTAACTCTATTAAAAGATGCAGTTTTCTTAATAAATACGAATGTATATATGAGAGAACTTGCGATTGATAAGCCAGTAGAAAAGGTGTCTAGGAAACGAGGAACAATTTTGTTTGCTAATACTATTCTGCTGTTCGATTATTTCAAGCATCATATGTTTAGCACAAAAAGAAAATTCATTTTCATTGAGTGAATGCGACGCAGACTTCACGTGTTAAACAGAGAGGGCGACTAAACTGTGCTTCGAATAGGCGATCAGGAGGATACGATTTTTCTTTTGGAGATAAATCCAGTCAGGAGTTTCATGTTACAAGTATCCCTTTTAATGAAGTATTCAGGAAAATTTCCGTCTAACCCTTAAGTTGGGAGTAAGTTAGATTAAAGCAGTAAAACATATAAAAATATTTCACAAACCCCTTTTATATCAAATATTAAGTCTATCTGAGTTGTACCTTTTTTGTAAGCATTTCACCACAAGAAAAGGTGGAAATGCCAGTAGTACGCAGGGTGCTACAAGGAGTGAAAGTAAGAGAGAAAGTTGAGAATAGGGAGGATTACGGAAAAGATAAAAGATGAATGGATTTCAAGCAGACAAAAGATAGCGATAGTTGCATTTAAATGTTTGAAGATTGTAATTATCAAAGAAGCAAGGGATTGGAAGAGAGTTCCGCAGAAGGAAAAAAAAAAGGTGTGAGAAAAAAATTTAAAGTAGAATTGACGGTTGTATTTCACTATTTAAACAGTAAAAGGATTGGACCAAGATGTCAATTTAGTAGCGCACTTAAATTTCTGTATTCGCAGCCCTAGGAACAAAACTCATCTGAGCAGTTGCCATGAAAATATTTATAGGTGAACTAAATAATTTCTCGTATAGCTGCGCAAAAAAAAAAACAAAAAAAAAAAAAAAAACAAAAAAAAACAAACATTGCTGGAAAACATATCTGTCATAGCAATATGCAAAGAACAAAAGGAAGACAAATAGCGAATTTCAAAGAGAGAGAGAGAGAGAGAGAGAGAGATATGTTTCATAACAAATGGCGTTTTGGCACTTAACATTTAAAGTAGCAAAAGCGTTAAACAACTTACAGAATGGAAATATAAATTAGTCGTTTTAAAATGTCGAATGAATTATATTCTATCAAGTTTTTGGCAACTGCGCCCTCGGGTCTTCACCAGGTGTATGTCAATCCGGGTAACCTACAGAGAAATTCGAAGTCTTTATTTAATCTACGGGGGTAGTTTGTGTTCTTTTTACTTCCCATGTCCTCAGAATAACCTACCCCCGTTAATTAAATAAAGGGTTCAATTAGAAATTATTTGTAGGCTATCCGGATCGATATGCAATTGTTGAAGATCGAAGGCGACAACGGCTGAAACGAACTATAGTCCGAATGTAAATAATGATAATTTATAATCCCAGATATTCTAATGAGGAAGAAAAAATTATTTCAAACTCAAGGTCACATTTTCATTTGAGAATCGTTCACTCCCAAAAACGCCATACAAACTTCCCATCGACTTTCATTAATTATCTTAGCTTTCTTCAAGTACACGGAATGTCTATTATTTACAGTGCCGGATTTGGGCTTATTTTGAAAATTGTCTTTCTTTGAACTTTTTGCGCTAAACTTGCAGTGCAAAGCGCGAACGAATTTACGGGTTATTTCGTGAAGAAACCTTTGCGAAGTCCCAAGTTCTTCCCACACATACACTCTCCCTGATCGAAAGAAACTACTAGTCTGAAAGATGAAAAATGCGTAAGCCAAATACGTTGAACAAAAGAAAGCAATGCTCTCGTTTTAGTCCTGACCATGATAAACATGTAAACAGTAAAATAAAGAGAGCCAAAATTTTCACCTCCACCGAACCAAAAAAATACAAGAAAATCTGGTATTTTGAGATTTAGATCAATCTTTCTGTCCACAAGGGAAAACCAGACGTGTAAAGAGTAAACAAGCACAAGAAGGTCTTCAAGAAGTCAAACACATACAAAAAAATATCGGTTAATGGGAAGACTTTGGGGTATGATGTTTATGATCATGCCCATAATACATCGAACGCATCGATCAGTTGAATTAAAAATCTTTGAAAGAATTGATTATTCAAACCACTACTTTTGCCTGTCTGTGCTCGCTTGCTACTAAAGCTAAGACATGAATTTATTTCTTTCTCCATTTTATCCCTTCACCAAATGTCGTGCTCTTTTAAGACTTGGGTGATCAAGGCATTTTATTAGGTTGGTGCAAAAATAATATCGGTTTTTTGACGTATTTTTAACGTCAAAAACCGACATTATTTTTGCACCAACCTAATACAACCTAGCTCTTGTAGCACTTAGCAACGTTGTCACTTTACCCAGCACGTCATTCCAGTTTCGAATTCTATTCGCACAAGCTCTACTGGTAGGTACCTAACACTTTTCCCTGTCTTTTTTTTTCCTTCGATAGGATCTGTGAGTGTAAAAATTCTCCAATCACGCCTTCCTCATTATGTGTTCAAGAAATTTCCTCAGTGTGTTTCTGTTTCTGAATATAAGCGAATTAAGACGTCTTCACTTGATTACGCCAATTCTATAGAATTCTCAATATGTTTCTGTAGAACGGCATTTCTGTTGCTTCAAACGGAAGAGACTGGACGACTGAACGCTTATGCAGGCAATCCTCTTTCTGATAAGTAAATTGCTATCTTGTAAAAAGCTGTTACACGTATTGTTTGCCTTGACGGAGTTATGTTGTTTAAAACACTGCTATAGACAGGCGAAAGAAATTGTAAGAGCTTACGAAGCCCTTACAGAATTTTTTTTTTTTTCAAAACTAAAGCTCGGACATGCTGAGTATTTTTCAGATCCACAAGAACATTTTTAAGACCTACTTATGTTTTTCTTTTCACAGAAAATATATTGATTGTTTAATAAATCAAGATTTTTTCTATCAAGTGTTCCAAGGTACAGAGGCGGAACGGAAGGAAAGCAGTGGTGGCAACTACCCTGAATCAGTAATTAAATTATAGGAATACATTAAAAACATTTCACGGTGTATGGATCAATTATACAACAATTTAGAATCCCGGTGGAATAATGGAGAGCGGCTCGGATTAAGGAATCGGAGAGCTGAGTTCGAATTTCAGCTGAATCCATTATATTCACTTACGTGCTAATACCCTTGGGAAAGGTATGGATCCTCTTCTTCTCCTCATAACTATGGGTAAATAGCAGGACAGGTCGGGTTCTCTAGCCTTGGATGTCAACTGGTCTGCAGCAGAAAGAAATGGCAACCTACAGCGGGTAAAAAATCTGCCTCGTCAGTCGTGTATCGAAAGATACATGGTCCCTTAAGCGTGTATCACGCATGGGTTAAGAAAACATAAGTGTACGTAGAATAGCATGTACTAGGTGTAGTATTGTTTAATATCGCAAGATGCTAAAAAAATAACGTACAAAAACTTGATTCATGTTCTTAAATAGATTCATCATGTCGAGATTTTCATATGGATTTCATGCAAGGCACCCAACCCGCTCAATAATGTCTAAACTGTAAAGTCTATTCAACCGCCTCATCATGTGAATAATTAGAAATGGCTTCGAGAAGATGTAGATCTAGAAGATAACCGTCTTTTTTGGTACCTTGCGGAATGGCGCTACATAATCGCAAACAATAAACTTTAGGAAATGACAGAATAACAACAGGAGCAGAAATCAAAATAGTGCGTATAACTAAAAGAGAAAATGATGATATAATCAAGAAGCTGGTATTGCATGCCAGTTCAAACAAAAGGAGCTTACAGCCACATCACGGTTCCCGTACGCTCACCGAAGTTAATCAACGTCGTGTTTAGATGGGTAACCGCTTTGGAATAACAGGCGCTGCCACCTTTTATGTGCGGGTAGATTAATGAATAATGACTCAGCGTTGCTAATCGGAGTACCGAGTTCAAATTCCAGTCGGGTTCATTACGTTCATTTAAGCGCAAATACCCTAGGGAAAGGCTCCTTCCCACAGCAATGGGTTAATTAGTAAGACTTGTATCACTAAATTATTATTATCTAAAAATAAATTCTTACAATGTAAAAATATATTCTGGCTTTAAATAATCTGAAAAGCGTTGATAAACCGTAAAAAACGAATCAGTCAAACAAAAAGTTAGGAACGACGCTTCCATCAATACAAGATAGAGCGGTAACAGTTA
>OZ010582.1:97345605-97385605 GCA_963932145.1 Acanthosepion lycidas | reverse complement strand
TCCTCTGTAGCTAAATAGTATAGCACGTCAGGCTATATGACGTGTTCGGTGTAGGATACAGGTTTGATTTCTGCCAGAGAACATATCTTTTTTATGAAATTCCTTGAAAATTCAAGCTGGTAAATGTAGTTAATATTGTTTATTATAAACAGAGCATTTATTTAAATAATTATATCTATAAAATAACGTAAAAGCAGTAATATATATATATATATATATATATATATATATATATATATATATGTATGTATACACGCATATATATATATATATATATATATATATATATGCGAGTATGTGTGTGCGTATATAAACTATGATTTTGTAAAATGTTGAAAGAATTCCAATTTTCTTCAAAAATTAAGAAAAGCAAACATTAGGCAAAATGCTCAAAATATATTGAATAAAGAAACAAAAAAAAACTGACGCCAGGAGAAAACGTGTTCATTTGACGCCCTTATTCATCTATACTTATACGAACTAGAATTAGAGATTATAATTTTGGAAAGTGAAAAATCTACTGAAAGATGTGGGAATCTTCTTGTTGGGTTGTTGCATAGTTATCAGGCGTTTATTAGGAGTTATGTGTCAATAAGATTGCTGTTTTGTTTACTGTTTTAAATAAAAATATTATTTTATTTTCATGTAATATAAATGCCCGTCGATAATCATTCCCATTTAAAATATATTATTGTTGAATTGTCATGTTTCATTTTTCACAATAAATATCGTTTAAAAACGCCTGATAATAATTATGCACCAACCCAATATGTTTTCACCTGAAATAAAAATAAACCCCCAGATTTCAGCGACAGGTTCAGAATATATTAGAAAATGAATGGGGGTCAATTTAAATTCAGTCGAGGAGGGATATGTTAAGAATAGAAAACGCCAAGAAGAACATTTTTGTCATTTGCTTTTGTAGTTGATATTTAGCTAAATGCAAAAGTCTGCAATTGGCTCTCGGGGAAGGAAGTGGTTGTCAATGTTTTCATGAAAGTATTTTATGGATTTCAAGACAGAGAAATAGAAAGAGAAGAAAGAGGGAGCGATAAAGTAGAGAGAGAACAAAAGAGCTAAAAAGTTAATAAGAAGAGAGAAAGGAAAAAGTGAAAAAAGACAGGGAAAGAAAAAGAAAGTACATAGGCTAAAACAAATAAATAAAGAATACCAGAAGAAAGGAAGATCCTAGAAAGAGAGGAGGAAATTAAATAGGCAGAAGGAAATAAAAGAAAAAAAGAAGAAAAAAAGAAGGTATATAGCTTGAAAAAAAAAAAGAAAGAACATAGATCGACAGAACGGAAAAAGAAAGAAAAAGAAGGTGCATAGCTTGAAAAAAAAAACATGGGTCGACAGAAAGAAAAAAAAAAGAAAGAACATAGATCGACAGAACGGAAAAAGAAAGAAAAAGAAGGTGCATAGCTTGAAAAAAAAAAACATGGGTCGACAGAAAGAAAAAAAAAAGAAAGAACATAGATCGACAGAACGGAAAAAGAAAGAAAAAGAAGGTGCATAGCTTGAAAAAAAAAACATGGGTCGACAGAAAGAAAAAAAAAAGAAAGAACATAGATCGACAGAACGGAAAAAGAAAGAAAAAGAAGGTGCATAGCTTGAAAAAAAAAACATGGGTCGACAGAAAGAAAAAAAAAAGAAAGAACATAGATCGACAGAACGGAAAAAGAAAGAAAAAGAAGGTGCATAGCTTGAAAAAAAAAAACATGGGTCGACAGAAAGAAAAAAAAAAGAAAGAACATAGATCGACAGAACGGAAAAAGAAAGAAAAAGAAGGTGCATAGCTTGAAAAAAAAAAACATGGGTCGACAGAAAGAAAAAAGAAAGAAAGAACATAGATCGACAGAACGGAAAAAGAAAGAAAAAGAAGGTGCATAGCTTGAAAAAAAAAAACATGGGTCGACAGAAAGAAAAAAAAAAGAAAGAACATAGATCGACAGAACGGAAAAAGAAAGAAAAAGAAGGTGCATAGCTTGAAAAAAAAAACATGGGTCGACAGAAAGAAAAAAAAAAGAAAGAACATAGATCGACAGAACGGAAAAAGAAAGAAAAAGAAGGTGCATAGCTTGAAAAAAAAAACATGGGTCGACAGAAAGAAAAAAAAAAGAAAGAACATAGATCGACAGAACGGAAAAAGAAAGAAAAAGAAGGTGCATAGCTTGAAAAAAAAAACATGGGTCGACAGAAAGAAAAAAAAAAAGAAAGAACATAGATCGACAGAACGGAAAAAGAAAGAAAAAGAAGGTGCATAGCTTGAAAAAAAAAACATGGGTCGACAGAAAGAAAAAAGAAAGAAAGAACATAGATCGACAGAACGGAAAAAGAAAGAAAAAGAAGGTGCATAGCTTGAAAAAAAAAAACATGGGTCGACAGAAAGAAAAAAAAAAGAAAGAACATAGATCGACAGAACGGAAAAAGAAAGAAAAAGAAGGTGCATAGCTTGAAAAAAAAAACATGGGTCGACAGAAAGAAAAAAAAAAGAAAGAACATAGATCGACAGAACGGAAAAAGAAAGAAAAAGAAGGTGCATAGCTTGAAAAAAAAAAACATGGGTCGACAGAAAGAAAAAAAAAAGAAAGAACATAGATCGACAGAACGGAAAAAGAAAGAAAAAGAAGGTGCATAGCTTGAAAAAAAAAACATGGGTCGACAGAAAGAAAAAAAAAAGAAAGAACATAGATCGACAGAACGGAAAAAGAAAGAAAAAGAAGGTGCATAGCTTGAAAAAAAAAAACATGGGTCGACAGAAAGAAAAAAAAAAGAAAGAACATAGATCGACAGAACGGAAAAAGAAAGAAAAAGAAGGTGCATAGCTTGAAAAAAAAAAACATGGGTCGACAGAAAGAAAAAAAAAAGAAAGAACATAGATCGACAGAACGGAAAAAGAAAGAAAAAGAAGGTGCATAGCTTGAAAAAAAAAAACATGGGTCGACAGAAAGAAAAAAGAAAGAAAGAACATAGATCGACAGAACGGAAAAAGAAAGAAAAAGAAGGTGCATAGCTTGAAAAAAAAAAACATGGGTCGACAGAAAGAAAAAAAAAAGAAAGAACATAGATCGACAGAACGGAAAAAGAAAGAAAAAGAAGGTGCATAGCTTGAAAAAAAAAACATGGGTCGACAGAAAGAAAAAAAAAAGAAAGAACATAGATCGACAGAACGGAAAAAGAAAGAAAAAGAAGGTGCATAGCTTGAAAAAAAAAAACATGGGTCGACAGAAAGAAAAAAAAAAGAAAGAACATAGATCGACAGAACGGAAAAAGAAAGAAAAAGAAGGTGCATAGCTTAAAAAAAAACATGGGTCGACAGAAAGAAAGAATATAGCTCGACAGGAAAAAAGAATATATTTTAAAAGAAAGAGAAAACGAAATTAAAAACAGAAGAAAGAAAGAAAGAAAGAAAACAAGGAAAAAGAAAGTAAGAACATGTTCCGAAAGAAAGAATATATTTTGAAAGAAAAAAAAAAAACAGGTAAGAAAAAGAAGAAAGAAGATAGCCTGAAAGAAAGCAAGAAAAAAAAGAAAGAAAGAACGGAAAGAAAGAAGAAAGCAAGAATATAGGACGACAGAAAAATATTTTGTAAGAAAGAAAAGGAAAAGCTTAAAAGAACATAGTCCGAAAGAAAGAAAGAGCCTAATCCGAAATAAATAAATAGAGAAAGAAAGAATGAAAAGAAAAACAAACATAAGTCGCCAGAAAGAAAGATAATATTTTGAGAGAAAAAAAAAGGAAAGAAAAAAGGAGAAAGAAAGAACATTGCCCGAAAAATGAAAGAAAGAAAGAACATAGACTGAAAGAGAGAATGTAAGAATAAATTTTGAAAAAAAAAGAAAGAAAAAAAGGAGAAAGAAATAATATAGTTCGACAGAAAGAGTTCGAAAGAAAGAAAAAAGGAAATATACAAGAGAAAGACAGAACATAACCCGAAAGAAAGAAAGAAATAAAGAAAGAAAGAACATAGTCCGAAATAAATAGAGAAAAGAAAAAAAGAAAGAACATAGGTGGATAGAAAGAAAGAATACATTTTGAAAGAAAGAAAAAAGGAAAGAAAAAACGAGAAGAAAAGAACATAGGGCGACAGAAAGAAACAAAGAAAAGAAAAAAAAAGAAACATAAACACACTCCAAAAGCAAGGAAGAAAGAAAAAAAAATGGGAAGAACGAAGGAAAGAACACTGTCCAAAAGAAAGAAGAAAGAAAGAAAGTGAATATGATGAAGTAGATAATAAGAGAACAGAAACCAAAGAGTTACGACTGATTACGACTGATTTCTCTTGGATAGTCAAATCTTCTAGTTCAATGTAGACAACAGGAAATCCAGTGAATATCGCTTCCACAAGCGCATAAAATTTAAAATAAATAACAGAGAAAGCTTGAGAAATAGAATTGATGAAAACTTACAGACGTGATGGAAAATTATCTTCACAGCCCGAGATTGATATCTCATTGGATAATCCAAGAAATGCACAAACTTACCTGAAATTAAAAAAAAGACAAGAAACAGAATTACAAAAATGAAAGAAAGATTACGAAAAAAAATTCGAATGACTATTTCTACATTTAGAACATTTACTTAAAAACTAACCAATCTAATAATAATAGCATTTCCGTTACCATGACAGCGTATAACTTAAAACAAAATACGGTGATACTAAAAGTATATTGTGAATAAAATATTCTATAATGTAATTATACGTTTATGAATATAAATTGAGAGGACAGGATGTTGTATCGAATCAAGAAATGTTTTAAAATACATCATTCGTGTAATGCTTAACAAAATCGAAATTTCTTGAATACTTTAGTATATATTTTAAATGACGAAGAAAAAATATATGTATTCTGTCTGTTTAGGCAGCAAATGTTCCTTAAGGCAAATACTATTGAAAACGATAGAAATATTTATGTCTCTTAATTCTAATGATCGTCTTTTCCAAATTACGATTAAGCTTTGTCAAACAAGGAGGAAATTCTGTCAAACTCCATTTCGGAAGAAAACGTAAAAGAAATATGGCTCAAGCTTTCGAATCTTCTCAAGTCATCAGAGACAACTTTTGTGCGATTAATAAAATTCTAGAAATGTTTTCATGATGCATTGTTTTTTTTTTGTTTTTTTTTAAAGCTGTTATTGGTTAAACCAGGGATCGGAAAACCCACGGTCCCCGGGCCCCATCCGGCCTGCCAAGGATTTTTGTCTGGCCCGCCAGTTTAATGCCTAGGAATTAAATAATGTAAATAATTTGTGGAGCAAGTTCCAGAAAAAAAATTCTTTTGGAATTAATTAACTTACAATGCGAGAATTTTTAAAAATCAAAATTTAATTCCGAATTCACTGTTGACTTCTACAAGAAATATGTTTTGACAAGCGGAAAATAGAAAAGCCTATTAAATAATGCGAAAATTATATATATATATATATATATATATATATATATATATATATATATATATATTGTTTATACATTTTTATGCATACATTTTTTGAGTAATTGCTTTGTTTTATTTCATTTAATGGTATTATATTTACCGGCGTGAATGTTCGAGAAATTTCGTAGAATATATGAGTCATGGACCTGTATCCTATACGGAACCTTTATTAATCCTGACGTGCTATAACCGTTCAGCCACAGAGAACTTCCAGTTTAGCAAAGCTCGAATTACTACATTGAAACACACACCTTCGTCGATTTTTCTCGATCTATCATTTCTGCTCTGGAATTTTAGCCTAACGTAAACAATGACAACATATATGAGATGGATTAAATCTGATGACTATTTTAATCTTCAGGTGCTGATTGAAAACTAACCATTGTATGATTTAAATTTTGATATTTTTACCGCATATTTTTACCACATATAAAATAAAAAAATAAGTATAAATAAATGTGAAAAATATAAAAAAATATATATCGATTTATAAACAAATGTGCAAAAACACACATCCACAAAACTTATATACATCAAACTAAAAGAAATAGTATTATAATTCAAACACAAGTATGCGCATATAATTAATTATAAAAATATTACAAATCTAAACACAAATATTATGTCATATCCAAAAGTGCAGTTATATAGTAATATATGGATATTTCAACATTTCAAAAAATACAAGACCATATCTATATATCACCATGCTTACAATATTCACATGAAAAAAAAAATTATATAAATTGATAGATCAATGTGCATACACACACATACAAATATAAATGAATATACATGCATATGTGTGTATGCGTGTGTGTGCGCGCTAGATGTGCATGTGTGTGAGTGTGTGTGTTTCGTTAAAGACGATTTTTCTTGTGTTCGTACAAGTGTTTTCTTTTTTGGAAACAAAGTGTGTAAAAGCTGTACAAATGTTTTGCCAGTCCAAGCGTTTTCGGCTATACTTTTAGCCATTATCAAGGATGATTTTATTTATTTTTTTTACTTTTAACTGAATAAGTGCATCTACAGTTATAGGAAAGTTTTATTTTCCAAAACCTATCAGATTCCATCCGAATCATCCTCGTAGAAAATACAAGCATAATAACCTCAACCACGTGTAAATAAAGATTCAAATACAAATCCTAATAATAAAAAAAGAAGTCAACACTCAATAACATTAACTATGAACACGGTCACAATCTGCTGAAGTGAATTAGCAAAAAGAAAGGTATCGGCTTGAATTGAAATCAATCAGGTTCGACATATTTTAACAGGTATTTGTTTTTAGGTCTACATTTGATTATTAATTCATTTCTCTTGTTTCGTAAATTAGTGTTATTTAATTTAAAAAAAAAATAGTTAATTTTTCTACAAAGCATAGGTTAAATCTATCGTATTTACCATAGTAAAATTTACCTCTTGCTTTTATGTCATACGTAATTAGGGGTCTATTGAATACATCCTTTAATTGCTAGTAATAGTTAGAGAGGTATATTTAGACTACCTATACATATTTTCCGATTATAGAGGTGAAGTCTTAGGCAGAGCAAGTCATTCTTTTCGTAAAGAGAAGAAAGAGACCTCCTCAGGTTTTGAATTCAGTTACGCCCTTTTGGACTTGTTGAAAGGCTAAAGAGTCTAGCTTGCCTCACTATTTACCCAATAGATCCAGGTTCTTTATTGGTTCTACCTTAGACTATCACCGTGGTACTAGGAACTGGACCATAACACTAAAACATTATCAGAATTTGAAGAGAGAAAGGAATATGTATTCATATATATATATATATATATATATATATATATATATTGAGAGAGAAACAAAGGAATGTTTTGATTGATTGATTTGTTTTATACGGCTTATCAACCTATTGCAGGTTATCAAAAGTCAAAACAAATTTTAGATTGTAATATTTAATTTTTAGATAATAATGGTTTAGTTATACAAGTCTTACTAATTAACCCATAGCTGGGGGGAGAAGAGGGGGATTCATACCTTTCACAAGGGTATTTGCGCATAAGTGAATATAACTAACGCAACAGGAAATGGAACTCGTCTCTCTGATTAATAATTCCGAGCCCCTATCTAATACACCACTCGCACTTTTAAGCTTACAGCACCTGGTATTCCCAAGCGGTCACCCATCTAAATACTGACCAGGCTCAACTTTTCTTAACTTTGGTGATCTTATGGGAACCGGTGTTTCAACTTGATGTGGTCGTAAAACTAAAGAGGTACTTTGTGTAATATTTATGTGTGTGTTTTTTGTATGTGTGTGTTAAAATGAACGTACATATTTTGTGGGTTTGCATCTGTTTGCATGATGGTGCATGTGAGTGTGTAACCTCTACGTGTGTTAACTCATGGAGCTTGTTTCTCGAATTTCCCAAAATAACCCCAAATAGATATGCGCGATACATGGAACATTAGCGCAATATGATCTTGATTAAAATCAAAAAAAAAAAAAAAAATCTCTTCCCTTAATGGAAAAGTTTTCACATTCACACCCATTTTCCTGCATTAACCTAACTTCCGTATCAAGACAGTCTTTGCCAAGGGTGGATCACTCACACTCTTCTCAACTCTAGACTGTCATCACTGAAATCGTATTTCTTATCAAGGTTGTCATATTTCTCACATTTGCAACGTGTTATTCTAAGACGTATCGAACGGTCTATGTTTTCGCTCGAACTGACCTTCAATGCAGGCGAACTCCATGCCAATCGAATATAATATGTTAAAGAAATACAGTGAAATGTAATTGTTATAAGACAGGACAATAATAGTAAATATAGAAGAGTAAGCAGAAAGATTTCAACTGTAGAAAACCATTGCTACAGAATGAAACAAAATAAGAAAAAATAGAAAGAGTTATAGATAGATAGATAGATAGATAGATAGATAGATAGAGAGATAGAGAGATAGATAGAGAGAGAGAGAGAGAGGGAGAAAGAAGATAACAAGAGAAAAAAATAAAGAAATATACAGTTACTGAAGGAAGCAAGAAAAATGATCGAATAGTAAAAGTAATATTAGCCGTTTCCTTATAAGGAAACGCTCGGCATTCATTGACCGAACAACCACTATTGCTGTCGGCTGAAATTTATAAGATTTATCTCTTAAAACAAGTTTTCAGGAAACAGGTTTCTCAAGTCCAATAGATCGCTCTTTCCTGTACTGATGGGATTTTTCATTCCTAATACTTTTATTTGAAGTAGTGCTGAATGTCGACATCTTAATTATATCATTATAAGAAAGAAACACAGAAACTGAAAAGTTATCGCAACAAAAGAAACGTCGAGTCTGCTGTGGTCTGGTCTGCTGTGGTCTATATGGAAGACTGTTTGGGAATACCATGTCATGTAAGCTTGGAGGTGCGGGATAACGGCTCAGAATTGAAAATCACTGAACAGAACTCCAATTCCTGTCGGGTTCGTTATATTCTCTTACGCGTAAATACCCTTAAGAAAGGCATGAACCCATTACTTTCCTCCCGCTATGGGTTAATTAGTGGATTGATCTGTTTTTTATGCTTATCAACATTTTAAAGTTTATTTAAAGATAGAAAATATTTTTAGATTGTAAGAATTTTTCGGGGATAATGATTTTTACTGGTAAAAATTCTACTAATTAACCCATATCTGGGAGGAAATAAATTCGTTATATTCACTTACGTGTGAATGCCATTGGGAAAGGTATGAATCCATTACTTTACCTCCGCTATGAGTTAATTAGTAGAACTTGTACCAGTAAAAATCTTTATCCCCACAAAATTCTTACAATCTAAAAATATTTTCTATCTTTAAATAACCTGTAAAATGTTGATAAGCATCAAAAACAGATCAATCAACTAATTAACCCATAGCAGGGGGAAAGTAATGGATTCATACCTTTCCCAATGGCATTCACACGTAAGTGAATATAACGAATTTCTTTTCTCCCAGCTATGGGTTAATTAGTAGAATTTGTACCAGTAAAAATCATTATCCCCGAAAAATTCTTACAATCTAAAAACACTTTCTATCTTTAAATAACCTGTAAATTCTTGATAAGCATAAAAAACAGATCAATCAACTAATTAACCCATAGCTGGGGGAAAGTAATGGATTCATACCTTTCCCAATGGCATTCACACGTAAGTGAATATTACGAATTTTTTTTTCCTCCCAGTTATGGGTTAATTAGTAGAACGTGTATCAGTAAAAATCATTATCCCCGAAAAATTCTTACAATCTAATAATATTTTCTTGCTTTAAATAACTTGCAAAAGGTTGATAAGCATAAAAAAAAAACTCGAGATCAATCGATCACACAATAAAAAAGGAAGATAAAATAGAAAAAAATGATGTGTAAAAAAAAAAGAAAAGAAATGTTATTTTAAAAAAGGGCATAAAGAAGAGGGTAAAAGGGTAAGAAAAAAGAAAGTGAAAGGTTATGGCTACAAAATAAGAAATGAAGGAAAAAGAGAAAGAAAGTAAGAAATGAAGGAAAAAGAGAAAGAAAATAAGAAATGAAGGAAAAAGAGAAAGAAAAGAAAAAATGAAGGAAAAAGAGAAAGAAAATAAGAAATGAAGGAAAAAGAGAAAGAAAAGAAGAAATAAAGAAAAAGAGAAAGAAAACAAGAAATGAAGGAAAAAGAGAAAGAAAATAAGAAATGAAGGAAAAAGAGAAAGAAAAGAAGAAATAAAGAAAAAGAGAAAGAAAATAAGAAATGAAGGAAAAAGAGAAAGAAAAGAAGAAATGAAGGAAAAAGAGAAAGAAAAGAAGAAATGAGGGAAAAAGAGAAAGAAAATAAGAAATGAAGGAAAAAGAGAAAGAAAAGAAGAAATAAAGAAAAAGAGAAAGAAAAGAAGAAATGAAGGAAAAAGAGAAAGAAAAGAAGAAATGAAGGAAAAAGAGAAAGAAAACAAGAAATGAAGGAAAAAGAGAAAGAAAATAAGAAATGAAGGAAAAAGAGAAAGAAAAGAAGAAATAAAGAAAAAGAGAAAGAAAATAAGAAATGAAGGAAAAAGAGAAAGAAAAGAAGAAATGAAGGAAAAAGAGAAAGAAAAGAAGAAATAAAGAAAAAGAGAAAGAAAATAAGAAATGAAGGAAAAAGAGAAAGAAAAGAAGAAATGAAGGAAAAAGAGAAAGAAAAGAAGAAATAAAGAAAAAGAGAAAGAAAAGAAGAAATGAAGGAAAAAGAGAAAGAAAAGAAGAAATGAAGGAAAAAGAGAAAGAAAACAAGAAATGAAGGAAAAAGAGAAAGAAAAGAAGAAATGAAGGAAAAAGAGAAAGAAAAGAAGAAATAAAGAAAAAGAGAAAGAAAATAAGAAATGAAGGAAAAAGAGAAAGAAAAGAAGAAATGAAGGAAAAAGAGAAAGAAAAGAAGAAATAAAGAAAAAGAGAAAGAAAACAAGAAATGAAGGAAAAAGAGAAAGAAAAGAAGAAATAAAGAAAAAGAGAAAGAAAATAAGAAATGAAGGAAAAAGAGAAAGAAAAGAAGAAATAAAGAAAAAGAGAAAGAAAAGAAGAAATGAAGGAAAAAGAGAAAGAAAACAAGAAATGAAGGAAAAAGAGAAAGAAAACAAGAAATGAAGGAAAAAGAGAAAGAAAATAAGAAATGAAGGAAAAAGAGAAAGAAAAGAAGAAATAAAGAAAAAGAGAAAGAAAATAAGAAATGAAGGAAAAAGAGAAAGAAAAGAAGAAATGAAGGAAAAAGAGAAAGAAAAGAAGAAATAAAGAAAAAGAGAAAGAAAACAAGAAATGAAGGAAAAAGAGAAAGAAAATAAGAAATGAAGGAAAAAGAGAAAGAAAAGAAGAAATAAAGAAAAAGAGAAAGAAAATAAGAAATGAAGGAAAAAGAGAAAGAAAAGAAGAAATGAAGGAAAAAGAGAAAGAAAAGAAGAAATGAGGGAAAAAGAGAAAGAAAATAAGAAATGAAGGAAAAAGAGAAAGAAAAGAAGAAATGAGGGAAAAAGAGAAAGAAAAGAAGAAATGAAGGAAAAAGAGAAAGAAAAGAAGAAATGAGGGAAAAAGAGAAAGAAAAGAAGAAATGAAGGAAAAAGAGAAAGAAAAGAAGAAATGAAGGAAAAAGAGAAAGAAAACAAGAAATGAAGGAAAAAGAGAAAGAAAATAAGAAATGAAGGAAAAAGAGAAAGAAAAGAAGAAATAAAGAAAAAGAGAAAGAAAAGAAGAAATGAAGGAAAAAGAGAAAGAAAAGAAGAAATGAAGGAAAAAGAGAAAGAAAACAAGAAATGAAGGAAAAAGAGAAAGAAAAGAAGAAATAAAGAAAAAGAGAAAGAAAAGAAAAAATGAAGGAAAAAAAGAAAGAAAAGAAGAAATCGAATCGTTATCCCTACAAAAAAGAAAGAGAAGGAAGGAAAGACGAAACGGATGACTGTTTCAGAGTAGCTACTACGCCTTCAACACTCTACAGATGGCCTGACTCATAGCCTTAAATAGTCTAAGATTAAGAACGTCAACAGTCGATTAATAAGTGATACTAAGCTGATTAATATTCGGACTGATCTTCGTTTGTCTATACAACATTTGACCCTCGTTTATTCCTTGTAAGTTGTCTTGTTAATTGTTTTGTCACATATTATTCTGTATTTTTTGTATGTATCCGTTAGCACCGGATACTGGTGCTGAATAAATATATTAAGCATTCATTCTTCTCTGTGGATCGTTCACCTCGACGATACAACAATGACAAAGAAGGTAAAACATAATGGCTGTAAAGTGAAGCAGAAGATAGGAGACGGGAAAATAAAACCAGAAAGAACGTGAAACGTCCCCACAACAAAACAAAACAACAAGGGAAGAAATTGGAAACCTTATGGCAACAAAATGAGACAAAACGAAGAGAAGAGAGGATTGCTTTGATTGATTCGTTTTTACGACTTATCAGCCATTTACAGAAAATATTTTTAGAGTTTAAGAATTTTATTTTAAAGGGAGATAATAATGATTTAGTAATAAAATTCTTACTAATTAATCCATAGCCGGGGGAAGAAGAGTAAGATTAAACCTTTCCCAATGGTATTTCCGATTAAGTGATCATAACTAACGTAACGGTAATTGGAACTCGGCCTTTCGATTAGCATTTTCGAGCCTTTATCTATTACACCACCCGCACATTGAAGTTTACAGAAGCTAGCATGCACCAGCGGTCACCCATCTAGGTACTGACCAATACGATCACCGAAGCTAGCAAACGTCGAGTTTGCTCAGTACCTAAATAGTTGATCACTTGAGGATACCATGTGCTGTAAGCTTGGATGTGTGGTTGGTACAGTGGATATATGGAACGGAATTGTTAATTGGAGAGCCGAGTTCTAATTTCAGTTGTGTTTGCTATATTTACATGCACAAAAAATCCATTGGGACAGGTAAGAATCTTTCTCTTCTCCCACCTGCTATGGGTTAATTAGTAAGTCTTGTATGAGCAAATCGTTATTATCTCAAAAAATTCTTGCAATCTATAAATATTTTCTGGATTTAAATAACTGGCAAAGGGTTGATAAACCGTAAAAAACAAGTCAATCAATCAAAACTAAAGGAAACACATAGCGGTAGAATGAGTGATATAATGTTTTTTTCCTTGGTGGATTTTGCAGGTTATTTAAAGCCAGATAATATTTTTAGATTGTAAGGAATAATTTTGGCGATAATGATTAACTGGTACATGTCCTACTAATGACCATAGCTGGGAGCGAGATAATGGTAGATTCATACCTTTCCCAATGGTATTTGTGCGTAATTGAATGTAACGAACACGATTGGAATGGGAACTCGATTTTCAATTCCCAGGCGTTATCCATTACCACACCCGCCCACTCAAAATAACAACACCTGTTATTCCCAAGTTGTCACTCATCTAGATACTGACTAGCATCGATGTTGCTTTACTTCGGTGATTGTACAAGAACCGGTGTTTTAAAGTGATATGGCTGTAAGCTTCAGATAGTAGGAGAAAAAAATAAACGAAACAGTAATTTAGATAAATTTATTTACAATTACAGAGAGACAAGATCAAATTAAAATATTAAATAGAATTGCTTTATGTATATAAAATAAAAGATCTTGATTTTTATGGGAGAAATAAAAAAAAGGCAAAAATTAAATTGATCCCGAAATGGCTGCCATGATGTTCAGTAATCTTTTTTCACGATGAGTTACAAACGTATATTTTAATTGTCTGCATTGAATCATAATGTAAATAACTGATACATAGTCCGAAATATGTCGGTAATACACTGGAAAAAAATTGTGTCATGAGGTCTAGATATATTTTCATAACTTCCCAATATTTAGAGGTGTAGCTAAGTGTACTGACAGAGGACAGTAAATGCGACGCTGAGATCCGACGTCATATTGAGATGGCCAAAGACGCATTCAAAAAGCTAGGCAGAGTATTATGAGGCAGGTGGATTTTATTGACAACAAAGAAAAGAGTGCTGGACTGCTACGTGATATCTGTCCTCCTTTATGGCAGCGAATGTTGGACGGTCCCCTCAAAGATGAAGAAGAGATTCGAGGCAACGGAGATATGTTTCTACAGAAGGATGCTAAGGATACCATCTGAGCAACGATGAGGTTTTGGAGAAGATCCAAACAAGAAGGAAGCTTATTATTAGCACCAGGAAGAGGCAGCTGAAATTTCTGGGACACGTAATGAGAAAGGAGGGCTTGGAGAATCTGATACTCCCAGGGCGGATAGAGGGAAAGCGAGACAAAGGAAAGCAACGCGTGACATACTTAAGCAAGTAGATGAGAGAACAGGGTTTGGGAGAAGTAACAAAAGGACAAATATCGAGAACTATAAGGCATAGGGAGATGTGGAGAGCCATGATCGTCTACGTCCAGATGGGACACTGTACATAAAAGAAGGATCTTGTGCGCTAATATATCTCTTCACTAAATTCTGTACGTACTAAAATGTCACACAATTCAATCAGAAGTCTCATAGAACAACTTGGTTGGTTGATTTTGTTTATGGCATATCAACCTATTTGGGTTATTTAATGCCGAAATCTAAATATTTTGAAGGCATTTATATGCCTTCTACTGCAAATAAAATATATTGTTGATCATTTTACTATAAGATGTTGAACATTTTGCTATAAAATGTAATGTCCGTCACTCTACAATAAAATGTATTTATAATCATTTTGCTTTAAAAGTGTTTTGCTAATTTTACTATAATATTTATTTTATTTATTTGTCAAATTTTTTATGTAAAAGTATTTTATATATTTTATATATATATTTATATATATTTATATATATTTTTTATATATTTTTTACATATTTTTTATATATTTTTATATATATATTTTTTTTATATATTTTATATATTTTTAGTATATTTTTATATACTTTTATATTATATATTTTATATATATTTTTATATATATTTTTTATATATTATATAATTTATATTTTACATTGTTATAAATATTTTGAACGCATTTATATGCCTTCTACTGCAGATAGAATATATTGTGGCTCATTTTGCTATAAAATGTATCATTGGCCATTTTGCTATAAAATGTATTGTTGCTAATTTTACTATAAATAGATTTTATTTTGATACTTTCATAGATTTTTCTTGGGGGGGGGGTCACTATTCGCACATAGCTTGGACCCTAACAGGTGCTACCAACCTATCAGGGCCAGGGAAGAACAGCAATTAAGAGGTGGTTGCAAGCTCTTCAAAACTTTGATGCCGGGTGTAGCTTATGAAGACTTGGTCCTGATGGCATTTGTAGGGTAAACTATTTTTATTTGTGTACAGTCTCCAGAAATATATGCAAATGTACACAAAGGGGTGCAACATGCTGATGTATTTAGGCAGACCAGTGGACCCAGCTTATATCACTTGAGGATGCCCTAAATACAGGTATCGCCTTGAGCCTGGCCTTGTTAGGTATGCTCAAGAACTGAACTCCCCCATCAAAACTCTAAGTCCAATTAGCGGTGTTATTAAAATATGGCCGCTATTGTTAAGGTCACAGTGTTAACAAATTTACTCTAGAGGGTATTCTTCCCCTGCAGCGCGTGGAAGTTAACAAACGTTGAAATAAAACTGCTGGATATGTCTTTGGTGATTCTTTTATTGAATATGAATGCGATTTAAGCTGGTATCATTTCTCTGTCTCCACAGATAATTCTATCCAGATTGTTAAAGACTCGTGGTTGGTCACTGAGCTAACATCAGTTAATGTAAGTACGGTTTGGCTTTGAGCCATACTACAAGAAATTTAGTAAATTTACTAAAAAAAAAAAAAAGAAAGGTGATGAAGTTTTAGTTACAATCTCAATCTTTCAGGTTATTGTGAACATACTTCCCTTAAAAATCAAGATTACAAGTTCTGACGGTTTTTCCATGGCCTCAAACACCGAGCACTAACGCTGTTGACATGAAACGACTCAGTTATGTGCCATGCGTGATACACGCTTAGGTGACCATGTATCTTTCGATACATGACTTGACGTGGCAGATTTTTTCCCCGCAGAAGGTTGACCTTACTTTCTGCAGTTGATCAGTTGCCATCCAAGGCTATAGAACCGGTCTGTCTTGCTATTTACCCATAGCTGGTGGAGAAAAAAAGGATTCATACCTTTCCCAAGAGTATTAGCACGTAAGTGAATATGATGGAATTCGATCTCGGTTTTCCGATTCCTCAATCCGAAGCGCTATCCATTACTCTAGCGTGCCTCCCCAAATACGAAACTACAAGTATATAATTGAAAAAAAGAGTCGGTAAAATCATTATTGATTACTGTTCAGTATTGACTGATGTTGCAATATAAATCTATTTATTGATTTTTTTTTTCACTGATTCCGAATCAACATTGATATTATGATATATTTATTGAATCATTCAGTAATAAGGCCCACTGCATTCTATTAGGTTGGTGCAAAAATAATGACGTAATAATGTCGTTTTTTGACGTATTTTTTAACGTCAAAAAACGACATTATTACTTCATTATTTTTGCACCAACCTAATATCTATAACGCAAAGAACCTTTTCCACACAATGTGAAGAATCCTTTCAGAAACTTTACAGCAAGATCGCTCTATTTTAGGATGTATTTCCTGTGTACTGTCACCTTACAGTTATCGCAATATGCGAAAACTGGGACAATACAAAAACCCTTTACTAAAATGATTCTGAAATTAAAGCTATGTCTTACTGCGAAGACAACAAGACCTTGTCACTTTATCATTTAAAACTGAACGTCATAAATTTGATTTTAATACAGGCATTAAGAATATTAAATTAAATTGATGACATACGTTTCATGAAATATTTTACTAGAAATTAGTATAAGTCCACTAGTGGACCACTATTACAAATTCAAACGCTGCCCTATCGTTTGAACAGGCGAAAATATTCTTTTTTTTTTTTCTAGCGTTTATTGAAGGAGTGGACTCACTTCCTCTTTCAGTAGTCAATGATAGGACTTAAGACGTCTTCAAAAAGGAGATTAAAATACATTTTGAATAAATTGTCAGTTGGTAACTATAATTGTGTAAAATGTGTCTGTTGTTTTGTCTTAAAAACTTTTTTTTTTAATTCAATGTTTTCATTATTCCTCTTTTATTTATGTTGAAAGTCCTCTTTGTTATATTTTTTAACATCAACTTGCCTAGTTGGGCCTAATGGCTGCTGGGTTAATAAAATTAAGTAAATCGATAAAATATTCAGAATATTTATTACAGCAATGTTTATCGGCATTCCAATATTCCAATGCGTCTGTGGATTTTTATTAAATTCTTATTAATATTTCAATATGTTTATTGATTCCCAATCAGTATTGATTAATAATAAAGTATTTATCTATTTCTATTCAATATTCAATATATAATATTATTTCCTACTGAATATTTATATTAAATTATGTCTATTGATTGCTATTCAATATTGATTCATATTGAAATGGTTACATATTCAATATTGGCATTACAGTATATTTATTGATTACTGTTCAGTATTGATTAATATCACTGCAATGAAAACAGGACAAGAGATTCTGTCTAGTAATCTTTTATTCAATTAAGAATCCTACTACTCATCGGTATTTATCTATCCACCCACGAGGATAGAATGTGGCACAAGGCCGGTTTAAAGTGGGTATCTCCGAGCCCGTAGGCTCGGCGAAAAATATAGCCTTTTTGAACCCGCCTAGACGGGTTCAAGGCCTGTCTACCTCCCCCGGACTAAACCTTGCCCTTCGGCAAAGCCTCGTCCGGGTTCCTCTCTGCTAAAGCAGAGAGTTCGACAGACGAATGCAAGATCGACTCGAATTTTACTACTCGTCTGTATTTATCTATCCACCCGCGAGGATAGAATGTGGCACAAGGCCGTTTAATGTGGGTATCCCCGAGCCCGTAGGCTCGGCCAAAAATATGGCCTTTCTGAATCCGCTTAGACGGGTTCAGGCCCTGTCAACCTCCCCGGACGAAACCTTGCCCTTCGGCAAAGCCTCGTCCGGGTTCCTCTCTGCTAATGCAGAGAGTTCGACAGTCGCCGCCGAATCTCACGACTCGTCTGAATCTTACAACTCGTCTACTTGACAAGCGGAAATGTACAGCTTTTATAGCTTGGATTATCAAAGAGGAGATAATCCATATTCACAACATTCTCCCCCACCAAATTTCTCACTGATAGGGAAGAAAGTCCCTTAAATGTCCAGGCTTCCTACGAGCTCGCAGTGGCCGCCTCGGCAGTCCATGATTCGTGGTCGGAGTACTCGAACAGGGAGGCTCTTCAGTGCGAGCCTGTCTGTGGGCTCTAAAATACCTTGCTTCGAAATGTTTCCTTCTCAGAGGAGCAGGCCGTTCCGCGTCAGAGTCAGATTTGGATGAACACGTTTTTACAGTGCTAGTCCTTCATTTGTCAGGTATTCAAGTGTTGGCCCATCCGAAGTGTCTTACGGAGCCTCAACGGAGACAGTGTCATTAGACGACGTGTCAGGAGCAATTTCAGTGCCATGATCTTCCGGAGGGGCTTCAGTGTCAGGGGTAGTTGGTCTGTCCTCAGGGTCTATCCACGGTCCTGGTACGTCTCCGGCCAGTGCTAGGTCCCTGAGAGACACATTAGACTCTCTACCATCTGCATGTTGTACTAGAGCGTACTGGGGGTTCGCCTCTATAAGCTCTACCTCGTCCACCAAGGGATCGTTCTTGGTGTAACGTGCATGTCGTCTCAGAAACACAGTACCGGGTCGAGAGTGCCAAGATGGAAGCGAAGCTCCCGCCGAACTCCGTCGCTGAAAAGGTAGAAACCTTTCGTGTGGGGTGGCATTCGTGGCGGTACACAATAGGGATCGAATGGCGTATAATGCGACAGGAAGGAGATCTTCCCAATTATCAATCGAACATCCGTTATTTGAGGCAGCCAATTGAACGGTCTTCCAAATAATGCCGTTATATCTTTCGCATTGGCCGTTACCCTTAGAGTTGTTGGGAGTTGTCCGACTTATAGCTACTCTTCGTTCCTGTAGAAATTGTCGAAGCTGCTCTGACATGAAAGAAGCCCCTCGGTCCGAATGTATATAGGCAGGGGCTCCAAAGATGGCGAATAGTGAGCAGAGGCATTGTATAATTGCAGCAGCCGATATGTTTGAGCAAGGGAAGGCAAAAGGAAACCGTGAATATTCGTCGACAACCGTTAATATATATCGGTTCCTTGTTTTGCTTGGTAGCGGTCCTTTAAAATCCAGATTGAGTCTTTCAAACGGTTGTGTTGCTTTTATTAAAACGCCAGTTTTGGGTTTATAAAACCGAGGCTTTATTTCAGCACACGTTCGACAGGAATTTGTAATTCTTTTTCCCTCCTCCACTGAGAAAGGCAAGTTTCTACACCACACAGCATGAACCATTCGAGTAATGCCCGGGTGACAGAGATTGTTATGTAGCGTTTGGAGTTCGTCCCCGCTTGATGCCGTACAGCATACTCTTGACAGTGTATCAGCTGTTAAGTTCTCCTTGCCAGGTCGGTAGCTGACTTCAAAGGAGAAACAAGATAGTTCAATTCTCCACCTCGCTATTTTTTCATTCTTTATTTTACTTGTAGTATTAGAATTGAACATAAAAGCAACTGATTTCTGGTTAGTAATAAGTTTAAAGTGGCGTCCGATCAGGTAGTGTCACCACATTTTTAATGCCTCGACTATGGCGTAGGCTTCCTTTTCAATTGTGGGGTGTCGTCGTTCAGCCTGTGAGAAGGTCCTTGAAAAAAAGGCTACAGGACGATCAGCTTGTCTCAAAGAAGCAGCAATAGCTCAGTCTGACGCATCCGTTTCAACAACCAGAGGAATATTTTGGTCTATTGTTGTAATTGCAGATTTCGCAATATCCTTTTTCAGTCCCTCGAATGCCTCAACGGCTAGACGGGACAGAGGAAACGTCTCTACTTGTGTTAATGGATGTATCTTTTCTGAGAACGAAGCAATCCATTGGGAGTAGTGAGCAAACATGCCCATTGCACGTCGAAGGGAAGGCTGGTTGTGAGGGAGAGATATCTGGAGTAAAGGTTTCAATCGATCTGCGTCCGGTGCCATAAAACCTTTGCTTATGGTATACCCCAGTAGGTTTATTTTGTCCAGTCCAAACGAGCATTTGTCGTTGTTTAGGGTAAGGTTGTATTTGTCGACGGCGGACATAAACCGTCTGAGATTTTCGTCGTGTTCCTTTCTATTATGGCCACATACTGTGACGTTGTCGATGTACGCAAATGTCCCTTCCAGTTTCTCATCCGTTATGATTTGGTCGACTATCCTTTGAAAGCTGGTTACCCCATTCGTAACGCCCAAAAGAATCCTGCGAAATTGATATAGTCGATCGTTCGCCACGAAAGCAGTGTATAGCTGGTCTCTAGGTCTAACGGCGATCTGATGGTACGCGCTTTTCAAGTCCAGAGTGCTAAACATACGATATTTGGCTATTTCGCCTATCATTTCATCCATCCTGGGTAGTGGGAAGGCGTCCAAAAGAGTAAATCTATTTATGGTTTGGGAGTAATCTGTAACCATTCTCTTTTTATGGTTTTCAGAAGTGGTTATAACTACCTGAGCCCTCCAGGGTGATTTGCTAGGCTCAATTATACCCTCCACGAGTAGTCTTTTTATCTCAGAGTCAATGAATTTTTTATTATTATAAGAAAAACGTCTGCTTCTCACTGCTATGGGTTTGCAGTTTTAAGTTAGGTTTTCGAAAAGTGACGAGTACTGGGTTTTTACTGTCGCCAATCCACAAATTTTCAATGCGGGCATTGAACCGCCAAACGGAATTTCAATCTGTGAGTGTTGCTGCAAAAGATCGTGTCCCAGTATTATTTCGCAACAAAGGTTTTTCCTTACGGATAATTTAGTGGTTTTATAGGAGACGTCATTAAATAGTAAGTCCACCAAACAATAACCACTTATTGCGCAGACAATGACGCTTTTGCCATTGTTACTCTGCTGGGGGAGGGGACAAAATACAATTTGTTGGTTTTTACCAAGCTTTCTTTGATAAAATTTTCTGATGGGGTAAAATGAGTGGGGTAGTAGGAACAGGTGGGTTTAACGCGGCGACCACGGTGTCTGGCTGTAAATAAGAACTAGACTGCTGTATAGCACTTTCGAAGATATAGGCTTGCTCGTAAGCTGTTATAAGTGTAAGGGTCTTATTCTCAAGAAGACGTTGTCTTATCTGAGTATTACGTAAGTCGTCAATGAAGGCGTCCAAAATGTGTTGCTCTTGGGCCTCTAATGCCGTCATTGGGCAGAAGTTGCAATCTTTGCTCAGTGTCCGAAGGCTCTTAAGGAAATGGTCCAATGTTTCGCCTGATTCTTGTCGGCGAGTCGCAAGTAGGTGTCTAGAAAATATCTCATTTTTGGGCTTTATGTATGTAGCGTTCAGTACATCGATTGCTTCTTCGTAGGTAACGCAATCCGAGATAATTTCGTTGACTGTGTGAGACAGGTAGTTGGTTAGGAGCGCACGCTTATTGATGGGACGTCCCGGTCTTTCTGAATGTAGAACCTCGATGAAATTTGTAAATGTCTCCCGCCAATGTTTCTAGCACTTGTCGGCTGAAACGCTTTCTGGATCTGTGGTAAATCGCTCCGGTCGAATAAATTGTTCCATTCTTAACTGAATAAATTGTAATGAAAACAGGACAAGAGATTCTGTCTAGTAATCTTTTATTCAATTAAGAATCTTACTACTCGTCGATATTTATCAATCCACCCACGAGGATCGAATGTGGCACAAGGCCGTTTTAATGTGGGTATCCCCGAGCCCGTAGGCTCGGCCAAAAATATAGCCTTTCTCAACCCGCCTAGACGGGTTCAGGCCCTGTCAACCTCCCCGGACAAAACCTTGCCCTTCGGCAAAGCCTCGTCCGGGTTCCTCTCTGCTAATGCAGAGAGTTCTACAGTCGCCGACGAGTCTTACTACTCGTCTACTTGACAAGCGGAAATGTACAGCTTTTATAGATTGGATTATCAAAGAGGAGATATTCCATATTCACAACAATCTCAATGTGATATGTCCCGGAAAGGGATATATTTGATCGAAGTAGCTAAGTGGTTTTGGTTACTGTAACTAAGTAGTACACCGAAACAGTAATCGACCGGTACTCGTCGTAGTCGCAGGTAATAGGTGTAGACCAATAGCATAGGCAATGGCATAGTCCAATGGGCGTCGTCATAGACTTAAACGCTGTCGTACTTACACGTCCGTCTGTATTTATGACGGACACCAGCCAATTATATTCCAGTGAGGAGGAACTCAGGTGTATACATATACCATTATATCACGTATTTAATTTTGATTAATATTATAATAGATTTATTGATCCCTATTCAATATTGGTTAATATTACAATAGGATTATTGATTCTTATTGAATATTTATTATTACTATAATATGTTTATTGATGCCTATTTAATATTCTTTAATACGACAGTATCTTTATTGATTAAGCTAGGATAATGACAGCAAACACATAACTGGACAAAACAGGAATCTTATCTTATTATTGACCCAAACCCTCACATCCATATACGCTCTTTCTCCTTAGGCGGAACAATTAAAGAAACTATTATCGATTACAATTATTCATACGAATTAAATTACACCGTTTTTCTCGCCTTATTAAAATATAATGGGAATTAGCCCACTAACAAGCAGTTTCAAGAGGCAGTTGAATGGGGAATCCAGCTTAATTAACAAATGATGGAGCCTCTCCATTCTATAGCAGGGAACTCAATAACAAATTTAAATTGATTAGAATTACAAACTGATTTTAAAATATTTGCATGACAGAGGATCAAACCAGTCAATCTTTTCTCATATTTTTCAAGAAAACTTTCTTTTTTTTTTATTTTCTTACAACGGTTTTCACCTTGTACGAAGCTCGACATCTGAGTAAAGTAGTACGAACGAGAAAAATATTAAAAGGTTACCGAATGTTGTGAAGTATTAGTCCTCCTCTGTGGTGGTGAATACTGGAAAATATCCTCACAGATGAAGAAGAGACTTGAAGCAATAAAAATATGGTTCTAGAGAAGGATTCTGAGAATAGCATAGACCGAACATGTGAGCAACAACAAACGTCTAGAGACAATGGCGACAAAGATGATACTTACACTTAACATCAGAAACGGAGAGTTGGGGCACATAATGAGCAAAGATGTCTAGAAAAATACTCACAGAACAGATTGAAGCTTAAGACGAAAGCAACTTATAAGATACCTAGCGATATTGAACGAATGGATGGCGCAGCCGTTTTTGGGAGAGATAAACAAAAAGACAAAAGTTATTAAAAACCACAAAGGTTTGGTGGGCTTGTTTAACGGCATATCAACTCCTAAAGGGGCCACTGAATGTCGACATTTTATTATCTTGTGAGTATTGGTATTTTTTTTACCAACAATCTATTGCTGGCATTTAAAAAAAAATGTATTGCTGGTATTTTTTTTAATATGAAAATATATTACTGGAATTTTTTGTATTTTTTTCTTACCATGAAAATATATTGCTGGTATTTTTATATATTCCTTTTTTACTAGGAGAATATATTGCTAGTATTTTTGTATTTATTTACTATGAAAATATAATGCTGGTATTTTTTGTATTTTTTTTTTTGCTATGAAAATATAATGCTGGTATTATTTTCTAATGTATTTTTATATTTTCATGTTTTGAAAACAGTTCCGTGGTTCCCTGTTTTCCATTTGCTGGGACCTCACATGTGTTACCAGAATTGAGTCAGGGTGGACCTGGGAATAACACCAATTAAGAGGTTGTTCCAAGCTCCTCAAGACCTCTCGATCATAGATCATACTGCTGGAGGGAGTTTATCGCCATAGCCATGATGAAACTGTGGCTAACCATGATCACCAACATCCTGATGGAACACGGCACATGGAAGAAGAAGAAGAAGAAGAAGAAAAAAAAAAAGAAGAAGCAGCAGCAGCAGCTCTGTCATCTGCGTATCATATATTGTTTGATTGTGTTCCGCAATTATAATTTCTTGTAGAACCTCTTGTTCTCTTCTCTAGTAATGATAATTCATCAAATAATTCAGACAGAAAATATTACCTCAGTCTAGGACGACGCCACAATAATGTGACCTCTAGTGATCATCAAACTATCTATTTTGGAAGCAAGGTATTATTCGTTCATAAGCTATAAGCGCCTTAAGATATATTAGATTAACTTTGGTTAGATTTGGTTAGATTAACGATGGTCGCATTTATTTAAGACATCCAGATCGTTTAGATTATCAAAAATCTCCAAGACTGGCTTGTTAATAATCAATCTAAAACAGTAATCTTTTAGTCTTAATTTTTTGGCTTTTATGTTTTTTAAACTATTGTTTACCCAATACAAAGCCCAAGAGCCGCTCAATGTAGAGGCTTACTGAATGGGGATGTTGTTAGAACGTACAAAGAGAGTAAGAAGTGCATATTATGAGGATAGATAGAGGGTTCATCAGAAATAGTCCCCACATTTTAAAATGTCCCCTGTGTGGTATTATTGGACTTAGATAATGGTGTCGTCATTTAGCTAATGTCTTACCATTTCTTTTCAGATATGACCATTTACTTTTATGGCTTCGACTGATGCACGCCGTGCATTTGCTGTTGAAAGGTTTTTTTTTTTAACTAGTGGGGTCTGTAACTGCATCATTGAGTGTTTTCATGATCATTTCATTTTACGTTTGAATGATGCTGTGAAGTGAAAATTTCAGAGCCACAGGTTCAGCGCTTAAAAGAAGGCCACACACAAGACCTCAAAGCACTTGAGCTTCCGGTTGATGGGGAAAAAAGTGTATGGAAAATAGAAGACGCCATCTTGAGGATGTTATTTTTCAAACGAAATGAATAGAAATTGTAGGCCTTTGTTTAAGCAAGAGTGAAATATGTTTTCTTAATAACAGTTACATTTGTCTTTTTGTCAAACTTTAAAATGTAGGAGGTATTTTCCTAAAATTTAACCTGCCAACTCTACGTAACGTTAAATTTTAGGTTGACCCCTTCCCATAATACTTTCTTACAGTTAAATTTTACTTCCTCCCGCCGCTAGCTCCACGGACGTGAACTCCATTTCATATCGGGTTTGAAAAGACAAATCACTACTTGTATCGTCTGCCGAAATAGCCTATTCCCCATATGAGACAAAAGATTATTTTTATTATTCATCCTATTGCTCTGTACAAATAAAATACATAGTGCTCTCTTTTCGTTGATCAATTTTTATAATTTTACCACTTAAGGTTCCTAGTTCTGTCTCATTCGCACTTGGATTATACACCACGGAATGTATTTTATCTATTATATATATATATATATATATATATATATATATATATATATATATATATATATATATATATATATTAATTCAAAACTTTTTATTCCCTAATTGTTATTCATAGTATTAATAATGTTAATAATAGTAATATTGTTTATTTATATTATATCCACATTATATTTATTTCCCAGCTTAGTTTGTTGAATAGCTTTTAAAATTCATCGACCTGGGTACATAAATTATGAACAATGGACCTATAAAGTTGTCTGTTTTCTATTTAAATTGATAATTTCTTTGATTTGTCATTGAGCTCTCTGGATTATATCGTCCTTGAGATTATCCATACTAATTGCTAAACTTTTCTTTCATTAGTTATATATATATATATATATATATATATATATATATATAATATTATAAATTTACTTATTTAAAAATATGGTTCCATCGCTACACAGGAATTACCATGTTTTAAAAACAGAAGCTAAAAACTTCAAATTCAATTATACCATTAAATCAAATTAAGGTACCTAGTTCTGTTTCATTTTCAAGCTAATTTTGGAATAACTTATTTTTAAATTTATTGAGTTTTATAAGCACATACATTCATAATATTAGTTTCTAAGGATGTGGGAAATTACAATCATTTTAACAAGGTTATTCTTTTTCACTGACAACTATTGTATCAACATATTAGTTACTTTCGAAAAGAGATTAAGTCAAGGTAGGGTAGGGGTGCCTTTTCCAACGAATGACGACATCCGTTCAACGCATGTCGTCTGGTCTTTTCAACGAGAGAAAGTTTTTCGGCATTTTGGTTTCGCCGTTAAATTTGTACTTGCATATATTAAGATTTTTTAAAGGGCTATTTGTATATAAATACGTAGTATTAAACTAGAGTCTTAAAATATTATTCTTAATTTTAATAATATGCTATATATCTTTTAAAACAAATAAATGTAATAGAATTACGTAAATTATTTAAAAATTATTATTTAAATATCAAATATAAATATGTATATTTCATTTATGATTTTTTGTTTATATTTTTTATTTTTTATTATATATATATATATATATATATATATATATATATATATATATATATATATATATATATATATATTAGAGCCGTTGGTGTCTGGTAGAACTGAAAAAATGGACGAACAAGTACTTTCTGGTTTGTAATCGATAAGGCAATTTAATTTATTGCTCCTCTTATCCTACAAAAATAAATAAATAAATAAATAAAATAAAATAAAAATCCCAAAGTATTTTTGTTATACAGTTTACAGTTTTTTTTTGTCATTCATTCCACCCTGAAGAAGCCGAACTCAACATATGCCACATCGGAGAAACAGAATTAATTTTGATTAAATGGAAGACAACTTTACTGATGTTGATTTACTTGATAGAAAATATAATTGTTTCAAAACATTCAATTTAAATGTCGTAATGTAAATGTTAATTCGCGAAAAGTGAATATATATATATATATATATATATATATATATATATATATATATATATATATATATATATATATATATATATGTATATATATATATATGAAAACGAGTTCCAAAGAATAATAGCGTCGATCAGCCATTACGTTCACCTGTATGAGATCAATTTAATAACCAACATAGAGAATAACACTGGAAGATGAAAATATTGAAAGTATTCATTTTCCTGTTGAATAATTAAATAATAATTTAAGTCAGTATAGATTTTAGCACTATACTCTTATTTGATTCAATAAATTCTATCTTTAATGTAAACACACAGGGATTATTAATCTAAATAAAACTGCGAGAGAATACATTAAAATTACAACTGAACTGAAAGCTCTTTAAAGTCTTGCTATTAGCCTGATGTGCAATCATATACCCGTATATACAGGGTGTAAAGTAAATGCTGTTAAAAAATTTCAACTGAATTCTACTTCTAAATTTTGGTCATTACATTGTAATTTATGATTTGATAATCACCCAGTAACGTATACTATTTGTTCTTTCAAAGAGATTTAGTATTTACTGGCACCAATACCTGTAGAAATTAAAAGAAATTGGGCAACATGAAAACGGAATGACTGAATCTGAGATTTTTAAAGCTGGAAAACAAGGAAGCAATAGAATGTTTATCAAAATGGCAGTCGGTCGACGCAGCGAGACTTTCGCCATCGAAGATGCACAGAAGTTATGACGCTCTCGAACCTGCAGAACGACAAAACTCATTAAACAGCTGCATGAAAAAAATCAGTTCTAATCCAAAAGGATTAAAGATAAAAATTGGCTAAGAAGGCCGGAAAAATGGAGAGAAACTTGTGTAAGCTATGTCGAACTAATCTAAGGATATCGCTCTACAAGAAAACCAATAGACAGCTTCTTTCAGTAGCCACAATGGAAAATAGGCTTCAAAGAAATAAGCAGTTGCTTAAAACGAATTCATGATGGCACGCTGCAAAACATTATCCTCACTAATGAGAAACTGTTCACTACTGAACAGACTTTTAATCATCAAAATGATCATGTTTTTTCAACAAGTCGTCAATCACTTCCTGCCGCTTCAGGAAAATATTTCAGAACCAAGAAATCGACACCAATTATGGTTTGGGCAGCCATATCAAAAAATAGGAGTCTCGCCATGTTTTCGTGCATCTCGGGGTAAAGATAAACAACAAAGTGTACATAGAAGACATCTTGGAAGGCGCCCTTAATTTGTGCTGCAATGCCACCTATGGTGATGAAAACTAGACACTTCTACAAGACAGAGCCATACAGCTCGGGTAACACAGCAGTTGTGCCGAGACAATTTTCCTGCCTTCATCACCCAAGACGAATGGAACTCCCGCAGCACCAGATATCAACACACTATACTATTCTTGGCAGTTCTTGAGAGTGAGACCTGTTCTACTCTACCTCACAATATTCAAATTCTGAAGGTAAAACTGAACAGCGTAGGAGTTAAGATACCCCCCACGAATGACCTTCCCGCAAGACTTCGACGTGTCGTGAAGGCTAAATGGAAGTATATTGAAAAAGAGTTTCTGGAATTATTTAGCAGATTTATTCTTATATCGTGTTAAAGTTGTATGCCGATATATTAGGTTGGTGCAAAAATAATGACGTAATAATGTCGTTTTGTGACGTCAAAAAACGACATTATTACGTCATTATTTTTGCACCAACCTGATAATACATTTTTCACGTGATATGAGCTTTTTCATTGTAATAGTATTTATTCTGGAACCTGTACTTCCTATACATTTTCCATATGCCTGCACAAGCGAACACGATTCTAAATCATTTCAAAGTCAATGCTATTCTGGGCAGAAAGAATGACGCCTATAAAAAAAAAGAAGAATTGATAAATGAAGGAAAATCGATAATAAACGCGTACATCCCTTCGCCAGTCTTTGCCGACATGGCGCGCAACAAACGTAACATTTCCAGAATCTTCTTTATAGATCGTTCACCCAAAGCCAATAAGCAATTCAATTCAAGGTAGAACGTTACTGGTTGAGGTTGTTGAAAGTATTTAACCACCGACCGTATCTTGTAGATGTTGATTTTAGCCATCGTGGAAGTATCCTCTTGGGAGTCTGTTCCACTAATTAGTGGTAATCGGTAATAATCCATCCGAATTAAACTCCCTTCTTACCGATGGAATCGAAAGGGGATGAGGATGATTTTACTATGTATAGCTAGCCTGGCGGGTTATTATCTGTGATGGTCTGAGCTCGTGGAACTTTTGACGGCTTTCACATATGTAAGTTTATAGTTTCATTATTCAATGTACGACCTGTACGACTATATAATAAAGCTTCCCAGATATTTCAACTTCCGCGTTTGTTTGATTCTAGTGCTCCCGACCTGCAAGTCACATTTTGTGCTCTCCCTTTTTATTAATGACCAGGCATTCTGTTTTCTTGTAGTATGTGTTTAATCCCCTCTTCACACCCTCCTCCGTCGCTATATTCTGTCGGAGATTTTGTAATTTCTTTTCCGTGTCTACTCCCTGTGTACTATGTCACCTGCATATCTTATGTTGTTAACATAGTGGCCGCCGCTGCTAAATTCCGGTAGGGTTTCCATTTCTCTCAGAATTGCCTCGCTGTATAGGTTGAAAAGGTTGAATAGGTTGAAAAGTTCAGGTGAGAAGACGCATCATTGCCGTACTCCACTTTCTATTTTTGTATATTCGCTGAACTCGTTCTCTATGCGCACATTAAATGACCCATAAGGAGTTGATATGCCGCTAAACAAACAAATAAACGAATGCCTTCGTTAATGTATAAAATAGGTGAAAGTCTACTCTAACGTAACACTTGCTGCAAGCGATAATATAGGCTTGCTCTTCCTTTAGGACTATTATTTTCATCCTCAGAGAGTGGGTTGACACGGCGAACCGTCTTTCCAGTCTATAAAATTCAAACATCCACATGCATTATTCAATATTCTCATGTAAGATGGTTCGGGGTAAGTTTACATCAATTTTATCGCTCGTTCGATGTCTGAATGGTATGACCTATCACGGTAATATATAGACGCTGTAGATTTCGATTTACTTACTGACTTGAGGAGAGTTTATTTTTCATAAATATTTAAGCTTGTTATACATACAGGTCTGATCAATAATGTTTGATGCAGATTTGCAGTCAATACAACTTCACAGATCACCTGGTGTAATGCTAATCTAGCCGTTTATTGATTATTTTCTCCTCCTCCTTTAGTTCCGTAGACCCAACAGAAACAAAGAAAAGAGTTTCTGAACTGCTATATAAGTACTAATCTTCTATCAGATGCGACATAAATAATTACCCATTATTTAAACGTAAATTGTAAAAAATAGTTTCAAGCTTTACATAAGGCTTCCTAACATTCGTTTTTAATATTTCCAGTTTAATTAAATATGGCGGCTGAAACAAACCGAAATCAAATTGTTTTATTGCATATAGATGCTATGAAGAATTGTGAGATCATGAAGCTGTTGAATGCTTGCAGAAAAGCTGTTTTAATGTGTAGAAAATGTTTTAAGAGGCGCAATCACACTAAATCTAATCGCAGTAAGTTACACTTCAGTTTGTACGAGGTGAGCCGCTGAAGCCGCCAAGAAAAGTGGGAAGAGAATCCAGAAAGAAGCAGGGGAAAGATGACAGAATAGCTGGATATTTCAGAGAGATCTCCAAGGAGGATTGTGAAAGAGGAATTAGGACAAAAACCTTACAAGATTCAATGATAACAGTTGCCTTGAAGTGTCTCCAAGCAAAAATGAACAGAAGGAACAAAATTTTTAAAGAGATGCAGCGTGCCGCAGCAAAGTTTTCGTTTGGTCGGATGTTTCCCCGTGGAGGCTGCGGTCAACTAACAAGACAATAGGGTTTGCGCCACTTCACCGAGAAATATTCCCGAAGGTGTCAGAATACATTTCAAGTGACAGAACTCAACTATTATCGTAGTCTAGTCTGCTGTTCCCCATGATGGTTCGAAATCGACCTTGCTGTTCATTGAAGAAGGATGGAAAGTGATTAGACGAGTTTCTCAAGAAATGTTGGAGAGTGAGGTGTTTCCCTGCTTGTCAGCCACATTTGAAAGACGTTGTCGTCATTCAATACGGCACTCCCACGTACACGGCCAATTTGATGAGAGAACTGGTGTAAGAGACATTTGTTTGGAAATTTTGATAAGTCTATTTAGCCTCCATCAAGCCCAGACATTAATCCTATGGTCTTTGCGATACGGCCTGTTTTGAAAAGCAATGTATCACGTATCTCATACTCTAGTGTGTCAGAACTGAAAGCATTTATTTTAGCGTTGAGGTATAATTTGACGCTGTGAAGTATTGATGCACTACAGCTGCGAATAGATTAAGTGCATCGGTGAAAGCAAAGGGTGGTCATATTGAATTGTAAATATATGTAAATTATTGTCAGTAAATATAATAATCAACATTATTTACATTATTCAGACTATTATCCTCATCTTTGTCGCTATATTTATTACAACGTTTCGGCCGTTGTACGCTCCGGCCTTCTTCAGGTGGTTGGAATGTCGAACTGACATTCCAACCACCCAAAGAAGGCCGGAGCGTACAACAGCCGAAACGTTGTAATAAATATGGCGACAAAGATGAGGACAATAGTCCGAATAATGTAAATAATGTGCATAATACCTATTCTCAGAAATATAGACAGATATAAGAATCAACTTGTAAACTTTAACTGACCAAAGCCTAAAACATTTTTACTTCATGATAAATAAATGAATAATGTTTAAGTCTATATGTGAAACCCGGTATATGCCAATTAGTGCTCGACAGTCTTTTCACAGACGAAGAAGAAACTTGAAGCTGCATGTGTATGATTTTATCAACGAATGTTGAGAATACCGTGTATGGAGCATGTGAGCAATAAAACAGTTTTAAGAATAATAAGAAGTACAAAGAAAAATATTTACTACAATCGGAAAGGGATCAATGAAATTTCTGGAACTCATAATGAGGAAAAAGAGACTGAAGGGTCTAACACTCTCATGATAACTTCAAGGCTGGCTTATAGGAGAAACAGCGAGAATTCAACGTATCGACTTTGTGTATATGGCTGGCGTAATGTTTTCCTCGTCATCTTCAGTGACAAGCTAAATGTAGAACATTGGTTTAGAATATACAGCTTCATAATAGCCTGCACATATTTTGATCCATATCCTCCCACGAGTATTAGTTCTATGTGAAACTAGCCTCAGCAGGAATTCAAAATCGGTTCGCCAAATCGAATTCCAATAAGCCTGCTAATAATTTACAGACTATTTGATTTCGTAATAATTATGCTAACTTATTTGGTTTGTTTTAATTTATTTTGTTTTATGGCATATCAACGTTAATGGGTTATTTAATGCTGATCAGATTTTTAGGATAGGGTCATATGGATTCTTTGTAAGAAATCAGTTTGCAGATCGGATTTCATTGACGTATTTTTGTAAAGAGGGTTTTTGTCAAGAGTCAAATGTATTTTTTGGTAGTGTTTTTTTTTTCCTTATAAAACTGTATTGCTAGTAATATTTTTCCAAAAATATATTGCTGGTATTTTTACTATAAAAATCTATTTTTATACTTTCATAGTGTTTTGACCCCATTTTGCACGTGATAACTATTTGCTCATTGCTGGGACCCTAACAGATGCTACCACCCCACGCTAACTTGTATCACCGAAAAAACAATAACAGTTGGGATGAACAGTTATGGCAAAAGTGGAAAGAGCCGTTTCCATACATATATCATTCGACATTCATTGACCGAATATTTAGCGTTAATGTCGATTGAAAACATTTTTTCTTGAAATTAGGCTTCTCAAGTCCAATAACTGTTATCGCTCTTTCTATTATTGATGGGAATTTCCTTCTTAAACTTTTGTTTATGGAAGGATGGGAAGTCAACATCTTGATTATATCATTATATTCTTTTTAGTTATTAGGCTGGTGCAAAAATAATGTCGTTTTCTCACATAGTAACATATGTGAGAAAACGACATTATTTTTGCACCAACCTAATAAATGTGTTAGCCATTATAGTTGTTGCTTCGGTTGAAAGTTTTCGTGTGATGTGGTTTTTGTTATTTGGTAAAGTTCTTGGCGTTTCTGCAACACCAGTTTATGTGATCAGATGAAGAATCGTTTCTTCAAGACCTAGATGGCCCTTTCCCTTGGAATCATTTTTAATCTTCTATCCGAGAAAACGCTAGTATATAGTGGATATTTTATACCACGGGTTCCCAACCAGGGAGATTTTCTCTATCGGGGGATTTACGCGTTTCAGGTAGGGAAGGAAATTTTTTACATTTTCTTCTTGTTTTTTGTTTTTTAAAAGTATTTTGTTTATTAAATTACAGTAACCTGGTATTCTATTGAAGTTTTTGTTTATTGAAATCTGCTTCAGTTTATTTATTTAATAACTAGTTATGGATTAAAACAAATTACTGTACATGGATTCTAGTTTAAAAATCCATTAACATTTTCTATTGCTATCAAATTTGTAAAACCATCCTATAAAACTATCCATATTCAATGTATATGTACTAATATGGAAAAGAATGAAGATTTTTCAGTAATATATGCATATTATTTGAAATGAACCTTTTCAGTCGGACAATCTTGTAAAGTGGGGAATGATATGTTGACTTGTAGCGGTGTTTCATGGACTCAGTTCAATACGTACACTTTTACGTTACAAATGTGCTATAAAAACAATAAGCAAACAAGAGAAAACAACACAAAACTGAGAAAAAACAAAGGCAACGTTTTGGTCAACAAACAATTTTCAACATATTGTAAAAAGAATTACAATGGCATGGATTTGGGGCTGAAACTTGTACTTTGTTGTTTAATTAACTTTAAACTTAAAATGTGTGTGTGTGTGTGTGTGTTAACCGGGGTGTGTGAGTTTACCTAAGAAGTTAAGTTCTGTAGTACTTTTTTATTATTATCTGGCCTCCAGGGAAGATTTCATTTCCTGAAATAAAGTTCAGTCTCAATGAAGAATTGTTCAGACTTGCTAAGTGCTGAAGAATATCGCTATATGTTTAGTTGAATAAGTTTCTATTGGTTATAGTTAATGAGTTAATAGATGTTCAATATTCGTACCTACATATGTGTGTGTATGTGTGTGCGTGTGTGTGCGTGTGTGTGTGATAGCCTCTGCCCCAAAGAGGTTAATCGAAATCACTCTAACGTTACCTCGTATGTGTGAGAGAAGGCAAAAGAGAAAGAGTTGAAAATGTCGCTCGTATTTATTTACTATCAAGTCACGTGATAGGCTCCAAAAACATCGACAGATTTTTGGCGGGAATATTTTCGTTCAGGTCAGAAACTGGGTCGAATAGAATTCGGACGTAGTTGAAAACATGATATTAGGATTAATTGACCAAGGAGAAGTCAAAGAAATAGCAAGGTAGGATTTTAAATCTGTGATCCACATTTCGCACAAAATTGAACACGCTATTTTTAGCTATTTGAAATGACGTAAAATTAAAATTCTACAGACTTATAGTGAAAAAGGTGCATTGGGCAAAAAACTTCGACAACCACTGGTTTAGACATTTCTGAACGAGTTTGTTTAGCGGCATGTCAAATTCATAGGGGTCATTTAATACCGAAATTAATTATAATCGGAGCATTGGTAATTTTTTACAAAAATGTATAGCTGGTAATTTATTTTTTCCGTACCAAACTGTATTTCTGGCACTAATATTTCTTTTCCTTTACAAAATTTATTGCTGGTAGTAATTATTATTTTACAAAAACGTATTGTTTGTAAAAATATTTTTTGTTATACAAAAATGTATTGCTGATAATTTTTTTTTTTTTTGCACAAATGTATTTCTGGTCATTTGTTTTCCATGAAAAAGCATTACAAGTATTTTTATAATAAAAATGTATTGTAACAGTTTCATGTTGTTTTGACCCCAGTTTGCATGCTAACTATTTGCCCATAGCTGAGATCCTAACAGGTGTTACCAAACCGGGGCAGGGTGTATTCAGGAAACACAGGAATTAAGAGATTGTTCTAGGCTTCTCAAAACCTCACGCTCAGAGCTCTTGCAACCGGATGTAGTTCGATGTCATACCCAGGATTATCTGAACGAGTTGAACGTTATGCCTGACATTTTTATGAAAGTGTAGATCTGTCAAGGCTAATTAAGAGAATGACTTACAAATAAGTAATAACACGGCATACATACTGATAGGATTAAGTGTAACTAGATAGGTAATGAACATCGCATATAAAATGTTACCTGACAATAGACAGACAACTGGCAGTATATAAATAACGCTACGTGAAAATATGTGGTTAATGATTTGGTTTTATGATGGAAATGTTAGAACTATTTTTAATGTTTTTTTTTAATGCATTTTCGACCAGTTTGTCTGACAAAGCTTTTTTGCGGATTGCAAGTGGTTAAAAAAAAAAAAAAGCGGCGAGGTTAATGTGTTACTTGTCTTGATCGTTGATGAAGGGTAAAATCTCGGTCGCTCGCTGACCATGATGATTGAAGAGCTAGCTAAGAAAGAAGACGTTTTTTGTATAGAAACAATGAAAGCCTCCTCAAAAGGGGAAAATATCAGAGTTGACCGACAACTGGTCGACTGCAGAAGCTACGCAGTTTATGCTCCTTTCATTTTATTGCTTGGTTGAAAAGATTGAAGAAACATGACAAGGAATGAAACAGTAAGCTGGGAGATCTCTTTAGAAAACCCGATGGAGTGGTTTGGAATTTGATTGTCTAACGAAAGAATAAAATAGAACAAATGAATAACAGAAACACTGACGAAACTTCTAGAATTTCTATAATAAGATATCATCTTGGGAAAATTTAGGATTATTTTATTTTCGTTTTTTTTTTTTTTTTTTTGACAAACCGTTTTGACAGTGTTACGAAGTGTGATTTCATATTTTATCATTCCAGCAGTAATCGTTTTTTCTCACATGCTATTATTTAATCATGCGCCTACATCCAACTATATATGACACAAGGTCGAGTTTTAAGTGGGTTTATCGTTAGTACCACAGAAAAATTCTCAAGCATCCTCGGCGCTTCCCCAATTTGGGCACGCCTCAGATGCCGGACTATAAAACTAACCCCTTTCCAGAAGGAGAGGGAACATAGGGGTAGCTCCCTGGCGTATGAGCAAATATTATTGCCAGTCAGCACACGATACTCGCATACCGAGAGCTGGTCTACCCTTACTGCTTGGGCATTTATATAGTCTATGGCTTACCTATACTAATTAGGCAATAATTTACTTATCACTACAACTGATATGATCAGTATATTTTTTTTATCATTCTTAGCTAAATGGAAGCTCTCTCTTTCTATGTATACGTGGGAAAGACTTCAGAAAAGATCAAACAGATAATAATAATTAATAAAATTACATCAACAACAACAACAACAACAACAATAATAATAATAATAATAATAATAATAATAATAGACTGATAAGGATATCCAGGCAAATCAACCAGACATAATTTTGGAAAAGCATATTGAAAATGTTGACCATGTTCACCATAATCTGTGAATATAGAACACAGCTCAGTACGTAATCTGTTCAATAAAACAACGTTAAAGATTAACACCCACGAGTCAGACACTCTACTGAATCTGACTATATCGCCAATACCACCAGCAGCTGTTCTTTAATTCTTCATTCTTCGATATCAAAGGCTATCAGTGAATATTCGAGAAAAAAAATGGCTGCCTTTGCACACGTCGCATTGAATATTTTGAGCCTTCTGATTGGTTAACCCTTCTATTGGTGAACTATAAAATGAGTCAGCTCATTTTGGCTGGCTCACTAGTACACCAGGGTACCCAAAAATTCCAACAGAAAACACCTGATAGATGTTGCAGCCCCAACTGAAACAGGCCCATATTTTACCATTTCATCCCAAGGCAATGAAGCCACTAGGATACAAATGGTTACTGAGAAGGAAAAGATATAAACGACAATAAAAGGACGGGTCACAAGTGATGTTAAATTTAGATTTTTTTGAAGAAAAAGTCAAAAACAGTTCCAAACGTGGGAGAAGAATCTATTAGCAAAGAACTTACAGTTCGCTTGAAAACGTTTACGAGAGAACTTAGATAGAAACCTGTAGAATGTGTCATCTCAGGACAATAAAGCTACCTGCCGTTATTTGGACGTTGAGAATGATATCAAAAGGAGCAAGTAAAAAGGTCATGGCATCCCTAAAATATGTGAATTGCAAATATTCGAAGTCATGGGTACTTCTATATTGCGTAGATTTTTTTGCGACAAAGAGCATCGTTATATATATATATATATATATATATATATATATCTTTCATTTCATGGTATTTTATAGGTTTGTATCTTCTTATGCAAAATAATTTGTCTCTTGAAGACTCTGGTTGAGACTTGGGGGTATCTCGTACTAGACAAAACAAAGGTGAAACGCAATAATAATAATAATAATAATAAGAAGAAGAAGAAGAAGAAGAAGAAGAAGAAGAGGAGAAGGAAAAGGCAGCAGTACAGAATACATAAAGCGCTATCATGAGTATATGTTGATAGATATGGCATGTCCTACATTGCAGGTTAAAAACCAAGAGTTGAAAGTAGATGTGGAGATGATCTCCATATCATGTAAAATGCAAATACCAAAATTGTGCCAGTTGTCATTGAAGCCCTTGTATCCATTCCAAAGAACTTCCAGAATCATTTTGATATCAGCAGAACTGCTAACAACTTAGAAAAAAAATTTAACTATCACAGGCACAACAAATATTCTGTGAAAAGTTCTTGTTGTCTTTTATTTAAAATTAACTCCGGTATTTGAAATCATTGCCGAGCAAGTTTCAAAAAATAGAAAATTCGATAAAATCACTGAAGCAAGAAGACTAGACATCATTAATGTCTAGAAGTAAGACAAATGTCGTTGGTTTATTGATGAAGAAGTGTCATCGGCGGTGAGGGTAGTTTAGAAAGAAAAGAAGTGGAAAGAAAGATATCGTGATTTGTAGGGGATTAAAGAATGTAGAAGTTGTTGCAGCAGTCGTGGTTGCCCTTGGTAAAGTGACCGACAAAATCCCCAAAATGTCTGTGTAAAATGGGGCTGTGATTTGAACTTAGATACTTCAGAGTTCAGCGTGTCTTGGGATAGTAAGAATTCTGAGAAACGTTTTGTCGAGATCAAGAGAGGAAGCAATGACAGAACGCTCCTGATTGTTAAATTATAGTGTAAGGTAGGCCAGATATAACAAATAATAATAATAATAATAATAATCAGAAGAAGAAGAAGAAGAACAATAACAAGAAGAAGAACAAGATGATGATGATGATGATAAATAATAATAAAATATTAATAATATAATGATAATAATAATAATAATAATAAAAAGAAGAAGAAGAAGATGATGTTTATGATGATGATGAAGATGATGATAAATAATAATAATAATAATAATAATAATAATAATAATAATAATAATAATAATAATAATAATAATAATAAGATGATGATGATGATGATGATGATGATACATTATAATAAAATAAACAAACAAAGGAAATATTCCTTAAAATTATTGTTTTGGAGCAAGATAAAAATGTCTGCTAGATTTTTCGACGTGACTGTAATAGCGGTCTACAAGACGAAAACAAATAAAAACGAAAAAAAAAAAACAGAAATATCAAGATTGATTGATTGATTTGTTTTTATCCGACCCATGAACTCTTTGCAGGTTATTTAATGCCAGACAATATTCTTTAGCACAGAACAAGTTATTAGATGGGGTTTAAACTTAGATTTTCACTATACTATAAGCCGTCTATCGATTAAGAGCATTGTCAAAAGAAGAAGATTATGTCAAAATTTAAACATTCACCCTATAAATAAAAGCCGGTTTCAGCATTATGCGTCAGACTTATTTATGTATTTATGCATATATATATATATACATATATATATATATATATATATATATATATATATATATATATATATATATATATATATATATATAATAAAATACAGAAATTAGACATCGCTTTCAAAGTATTTCTGGCACTTAAAAGAATCAAATAAAACACCTACAGTAAAATGCAAATTAATAAGAAAAGCTAGACTATGTAGGTCATTAAATGACCCATGTCCTTTGTGCATACATGAGAAATTATATATTACTAAGTTTAAAATAAATAAAAATTTACTGAATCAGAGAAATTGTTGTCATTGTCAAAAATTTTACTTAAATAATATTTAAAAATAAAATTTCAAAATGTGAGCTGGTAATTCATATACTCATATTTGATATGAAAAAATAATTTTAAATTATGTAAGTAATTCTATTACATTTACTTGTTTTTAAAAATAAATATAGTCGATTAAGTAATTAAGAGTCAAAATATTTTAAAATTGTTGTTAAATGAAACGTATTCTAACACAAACAAACCTAAAAAGAATCTTCAATTATACAAGAAAAAATGCCGAAAACCCAGACGACATGCATTTAACGGATGTCAAATTCGTTGAAAAATACACCCCTACCCTCCCTAAACTTAACCACTTTTTCGAACCTAACTCATAATTGATACAACAATAGTTAATAAAAATGAACACGCTACCGCCCCTTGTCTGAATGATTGGATTTCTCTGTATCCTTGGAAACAGGAAATTATGAATTTATATGCGCGTTTAAAACTCAGTAAATTTAAAAATAAATTATTCCAATATTCACTTGAAGATGAAACAGAACTAATGCTTTTAATTTAATTATATAATTAAGTTTAAAGTTTTTATCTTACATTTTTGAAACATGGTTATTACTGTGTAGCGAAAAAAACATATTTTCAATCAGTTAATTTATAATATATATATATATATATATATATATATATATATGTGTGTGTGTGTGTGTGTGTGTGTGTGTTTTAGTAAATAAACCGACGAGATCTGTTTATTCAACTTTGTAGATTAACTTTCCAACTTTCGAATGATAAAATGCGTTAAATAAGAAAGACAATACAAAAACGATGAATAGACAAATCTTGTCGGGCTATTTAATAAAGCTTGTTTGGATGAATTCGTTCTGCATAAATACACATATACATGCATATGCTTATATATATATATATATATATATATATATATATATATATATATATATATATATATAGCCATTTTGTTTCAACACTTATGGTGTTGCAAGTAAAATAAACATCATTTGACAAGACGCC
>OZ010582.1:97330605-97343105 GCA_963932145.1 Acanthosepion lycidas | reverse complement strand
TAAGTAAATTGCCCTGCATTCACTGCCATATAGGAGGACTAATACTGCATAACAGTACAGTACGCTTTTCTTTGTTTTTTGACGATATTTTTCTGTTTCTTAATACTTTTCTTAGCTTTGGCAAGACACCTTTCTCTATCCCAATGTGCTTTCGCATTTCGTGTCGTGCTTTCCGTCCTATCTTAATACGCTTCCAAGATATCTAAATTATTGCACCTGTCAGAGTTTGTAATTTCTAATCTGTAATTTGCATGATAGCCAGTTCTTTTTTATTGGCAGTCATGCATTCAGTTTCCTTGCATTTGATGTTTAGTCCTTTCTTCTTGCTTTCTACCTACTCCAGGCGTTTCTGTAGTTTTCATCTCGTGCCTACCATCAACACTTTAACTGATTAAAATCTGTATTCCATAGAAGCTGTAAATCTGAACTAGAGCCTAAATACTTGAAACCTTAATCGTTTTCATTCTTACTTTCATCTCCTCTTCTATTTCCACCCGTATTAGCCACCCGGAAATTCACGCGTATTTCCGTAAACGTTACCCGTATGCGTCGTTTTATTTCTTACTTTCATCTTCTTTTCTCTTTCCACCCGTAAACTCACACCCATTTCCGTAAAGTTACTCGTATGTGTCGTTTTCTTTCTTACTTTCATCTTCTTTTCTCTTTCCACCCGTATTAGCCACCCGTAAATTTTCCCGTAAATTTGCCTGTATGTGTCGTTTTTTTTTTTTACTTTCATCTCCTCTTGTCTTTCCACCCATATAAGCCACCCGTAAATTTACGCGTATTTTCGTAAAGTTACTCGTATTTGTCGTTTTCTTTCTTACTTTCATCTCTACTGTTTCCACCCGTATTAGTCACCCGTAAACTCACTTGTATTTACGTAAAGACACCCGTATTTGTGTAGCTCTTTTGAGCCGGGGTGGAGTGAAAATTTCAGGCCCGAACAAGATCGAAGGACCTAGGAAACGTACCGGTTTTCTCCACATATCCATATGGGTGTTCAGCACATTTAGCACAACATTTAAGCTTTAAGCTTTCAACAAAAGAAAATCTGATATTTTGCTTATTGAAATACCGACTCTGAGAAATAGGTCAGCGCGAGAAATTTTCAGCACCCTCTCGTACATACATGACTCAATAAACAAATCGATTGTTGCCCATCAACTTCGAGCCTATCGTAGGAGAGAAGCAAACGAATAATACATTTCACTCTGAAGCGCTCCGTCTATAGCGGAAATTAACCAACCAGCCTTCCTTATCTCTGCTTAGATACAGTCAATATTCGGTTATGTAGCGAGTGATGGAGTCGGAGAGAGAATGAGAATGAAATGAGTAGGACTTGGGTCCCACAATCAGGAGACGTCTATATCTTCTTCCATCAAATAATTAACCAAACCAGTCAGCATTGATATTAATAAGAAGTCTCTACAAGAAACAGTACGCTGGATAATATGCTGTCATCAACACGCCAGGCCGGATCCCAAAACGTCTGTGAGAATGGCAACCGTTCCACCAACAAAGATATCACCGAGAAAGATAACTTTAAATTAATATATCTTTAAAATTCTATTAAAAAAAATTGTTGTTATTATTATGGATGTGCGGGTGGCGAAATGGTAATCGGTACTTGAACGTGGAATCGGTCTCGTCTGTTGCATTACTATTCACACAAAGATACTTGAGACAGGTATGTACCCATTTTCCACCCTACCCCTCCTTGATATATGTTAATTACCATGTACTTGAGACAGGAATGTGCCTATTTCTTCTCTCTCCAAGACATATGTTAAATAGCTTGTATTTGAGAGGGCGGGCATGAATCAACTTTAGTATAATTTGTGGCGTTAGGAATTCAAATGGACGCTTGGCTCCTCTTGCATTCGGAACGCCGTAAATTACGCTAAAGTTTGTTTAACAATTTGAATGTACGTGAAACATGATTAATCAATGAGAATCAAACAACACAAATTTAAAATTAAAAGAATTTATTTCCTTCTTTATTTAAAGAAAAAAATCACTTGTATTAATTTCAGAAAAATTTAATACTAAACATAATCGCAGTGACTTGTGAGTCGTCTTCAATGAAACTAGTATGTACACACAGACGCACATATATATCCTGACCACTACAATCTTAAACTATTTAAGTCAAATTACCATGCTTCATTACCATCTTAATATTATTAATCTATAATAATAGTACAGTATATTCAAAACTTTTCGACTTTGGTACTGAGACCTCAGTTGATTTTATATTTAAGCTTTTAGCTTATTTTATAATTTGGCTTATATCTTATTATCTGTCACTCGCGCTATATATATATATATATATATATATATATATATGTGTGTGTATGTATATATGTGTGTGTATATATATACTTATATATATATATATATATATATATATATATATATATATATACTTGTAATATATATATATATATATATATATATATATATATATATATATAATTTCTCTCTCTATATATATATACTTATGATTTCAAAATGAAGAATGTATCAACCAACCCAATGTAAAATATACTGGCAGATGGATTATATTAACTCAGTTTTGACCCAATGGGTTTCTGAAGAATTCGACTGTGTTTGCCTATCTCAAGCCAGACTGAAAAGTATCATTAAGAGTCATTTGCAAAGACATCGGATTTGGAAATAAATGTTGCCGTCAGCTAGAGGGCAGGATTTGTTCTTTGTGCCAAAAGCATTGTTAGAAAACGTCTGTTTAAACAAGGCAGGAAAAGTTAAATAAAATCAATCGCGAAAACACGGGACAAATAAATATCTAAAATAATTTTGTTTGTCCGCAGTGTAACAGAACTTTTAAAAGCCTATTTTCTTGTAAGAGTTATTAGAGAACCAATCAAAAATCTGTAGAAAATGCGTATATATGGTTGTAGGTTCAACTCAATCAACCACGTTGACCATACAATAAACTCCAATTTGAACCCGAAACCAAATACTGTCTTCCCTTATTAATCATATTACACACACACACACACACACACACACACACAAACACACACATACACACACACACACACATACATACATACATATATATATATATATATATATATATATATGGCATATGGGCGACTGTTCGAAATTGTTCAACTGTTCAAATGTGTGCGGCTTATTTAAAGACAGAAAGTATTTTTTATTGTAAATTTTTATTTTTTTTAATTATTGGAGATAATAATAGTTCAGTGATACAAATCTTACTAATTAACCCATAAATGGAGGAGAAGAGGTGTTTTTATAACAGTCAAAAGGGTGGATATAACGAAGTCAACTGGAAATTGGGCTTTCTCATTAAAAATTCCTAGCCATTATCCATTACGCTACACTTACATCCAATCTTTCAGAACCTGATATTCATAAGCGGTCACTAATCTAGGTTCGACGTTGCTTAACTTCGGTGATCGTACGGCAACCGGTGTTTCAACGTGATATGACCGTAAGCTCTGTTTGCTAAAAAGGTTTAGAGATCATCATCTTGACTGCTGATGGAGATCCAATCTATCCAATTAAGGATACGGTGTTTAACTGTCATATATGCCCGATGCGATCTAATGCTAGTTTGAAGTCTCTTAGGGGCCAAGGACGGCGATACACGATGGAAGCCATCAAAAGTGATCCGATGGGTTAGGGGATAGCTCTCAGCTGTGTATATATGTATGTCGTATTAATGTCCAGAATGTAAAAACGTAGTCTGTTTTTTCCGTGAAATGTCGGAGAGCGTGTTAACTTACTGATGCCATTTAAAGACGTAATTCTATATAGCTTTTAAGAGAATCAATTTGGAGATGTTTATATCTGTATCAAGCGGCTTTAAAACGGCCTTCTATTTGTGGTATTTTTTAATTTTCTTTTTGAAGTTAATCCGATCCTGGGTTTCTTCCTTTGCGCTAAAATGTTCGCTTCAATATTTACAAAGCACTTAGAAAATCGGAAAGAATCTCCATTCGCAAATATAGGCGAAACCTAAATAAGTTCACGTACAATTCAAATTATTTCCAACAAAACTACACACACACACACACACACATATATACATATATACATATATATATATATATATATATATATATATTGATATATATAGATATATAGATGTATATATTAAATTGAGATTCCGAAAATAATTTCAAATACTACATTTTTGTACGAATGCACACACACACACACACACACACACATATATATATATATATATATATATATATATATATATACATATTTTTCAGCTAGAACCAGGAAAATTGTGGAAAATATGTAAATATACTTGCACAAATACATACGCACACACGCACGCACACACACACACACATCTCTCTCTCTCTCTCTCTCTCTATATATATATATATATATATATATATATATATATATATATATATATACAATATAAAAGGCTCAAACACTAATCTTTCAGGGTTATAATTTATTACATTGGAATCGTAATCACAAGCCAATTCACCAGACCTGTCAAAATTCTTATATATATATATATATATATATATATATATATATATATATATATATATATATATATATATATATATATATATATATCAAGTATTCATTTTGTTCATGTTTTCGTTAAAGTTTCCTCTTTCCTCACATGTTATGCCCGTAACATTCCCAGCATCCTTTTGTAAAACTACATCCATCCTTGCCTCAAATCACCCCTCATCATCTTTGAGGTAATTTTCCAACATTAAATGCCATATACGAAGACTAATATTACATCTTATTTCGGCACTGTTTTCTTTGTTTCTAACAATTTTTCTGTGCTTCCTTATTGCTTTCTATAACTTTGGGGAGGCATATTTCACTATTTCAGTTGGGCTTTCCGATCAAATCTAACACATTCATTCGTCTGCTTGTAAAATATCTGATGCCTCCAACTCGTGCATCTCGAATTCTCCATATTGCCGACGACCATACAGAATCTTTTCTGACATATGATAATTATTCCTTTCCTCTTGCTTTCCTTTAAAACCTTGTCTAGGAATTCTTGCAGTTTTATCCATCCCTTTGTATGTAGCTATTTGTAATTCTTAAACTGGGGGATAAAAAAGATATCATTATACCGTTCTTTTAAAGAAAAATCTGACGTATCTTATCATCGATATCTGATTGAAAACGTTTGGACATTTTTCTTAATAACAGGATCAATCATGTCAAAGTCACAGTCTTATTGAACAGCGTTTTTCAATCTTTCTTACTTCAGAGTATATTTTTTCATAATCATTTTATCCACAAGCAAGGTAATAAAGCCTCTAAGATACAAGAGGTTACTGAGCGTTAGAGAATATGAGAAAATGCACTTAAGGGGGGAGAACAAAAAAAGAACAAAAATTAAGACAGAAGATAAAGATTGAAGATGAAATTTACAGGGAAGAAAGAAGCTATGAAGGGAGTTAACATAGAACTTACGGTTATATCTTAGCATTTCAACTGTAAAATGATGAGACCTTTCCACCAATCGAGTACTGCGCTTAAATCCATAAAGTTTAGCTACCATAGAGCAAAGTCCATCAGAACAATTATCATGAAAGTATTTATAGAAAAGTCACAAGGAATCTACACTACGGATAGTTATGGGAAAGGGACTGAAAAACCGAAATGCCAGATCAGGATCAGTAATATTGCAGATACTTCTTTGGGTCCTATCAAGAATCTCTAAATATATAGCAGCTGCATCAGACTATATGTGGCAGCAATATTCAAAGCATTGACGAGCGGTCAACTTATAAATATGTAAGACAGATTGTAGGGAGAAAATTATTTAATTTGACACATTGAACCAACTTTCTTAGTGTTGTGGCGTCCTCCCTCTAAAGGGTCTATATTGGACTTTTCCGCCTACTATAAGATTAGTAGGAGAGAAGGCCTTGTGGGAACAGTCGAATAGATTGAACACATTCACTAGTCGTGTAATACTCTTCTGTTGTACTTACTGTTTAATATATGATATATCTGTAACACTTGTTTTGTTATTTCTTTAACCATTTACTTGGTCACAACATCTTGACTGTTCCCTCAAGGCCTTCTCTCCTGCTAATCTTCTAGTAGGCGGAAGAGTCCTATATAGACTCTTTAGAGGAAGGACACCACAACATTTAGCAGCAGATCAAGCAATGGATTCAATGTAATCTTTCCACTTCATGTCAGCCGAGAATGTAAGCCGAGGATGTAAGCCCGAGAAGGTGCAATGAGTCACTCGCCAGGAGGTTATCGCAAAAGAAACAGTTACTAGAAACAGAGACCGATATGGAAACAGTTACTAAGCTTAGACTCGTCTGACACAAGCAAAGTAAAAAAGAGCAAGAAGACAGAAGCTTCATCTTTATGCGCCCTGTCCCCTCAGGGCGTAGGCGATCATGGTTCTGAAGAACTTCCTATCTATTTTACCTTAAGAGCTACAATAGACAGGAAGTCGTGGAGAAGCATGATCGTCTGTGTCCCAAATTTTGTCTGTCTTAATTCTTCTAAACCTGACATCCTTTTATTCAAGTTCACTATGTCATGCGTTGTTTTCTATATATCATTTGCCATCACCCTGCCCTTTGAGTATCAGATTTTCCAAACCCTCTTTCCTCATTATGTACCCTAGAAAACGCAACTGTCTTTTTCTGATTTTAAGTATGTTTCCATTTTGTTTCATTTATCTCTAAAACTTCGTCGTTGCTCGCATGTTAGGACAATGGTATACTCAGCATCCTTCTGTAGAACCACATTTCTGTTGATTAAAGTCTCTTCTTCACCTTTGAGGACATCGTCCAGCTCACTCCCATAAAGGAGGACATATATCAAACTCCCTAATAGCAGTAATAGTCTTCAAGTGTTCTGTGTACCATGATATTCACAAGCGATATCCCGTCTACGTACTGATCAGGTTCGACGTTTCATAAGTTCGGTGATCGCACGAGAACAGGTTTTTCAACGTGATATCGCCTTAGGCCGTTTCTTTTCAAGGACTTTTGTTAAATAAAGATTAACGAGACAGAAAGACAAGAAGAAAAGCCTATGTTCATTTTTATGCAATAAAATAAAACCAAATTAGTTAAATTTATTTTACCTCAAGCTTCGAGATTTTGTTTAACGAGCGTTTGCTTCTCAAAACTGAACGTTAATGAGGCCCCATATAATCTTCATTGATCCGCTATGAACAAACACTGAAGAGTTCTCAACCGGAAGTTTGCTTCTCACATCACTTCTCATACTCCGGATGTACAAACGAAGATGTTTAATGAATTTGATAAAAAGTTTTCAACAATGTGAAAGTCGTCTAATTGAGCTTTTTATTTTTCAAAATTTCTTTCCTATTTTCAAAAACAATAATCCTTAGGGAAATCTTCGATTCGTTCTGCAGAGAAATAGGTTGAGGAGGACACAGAAAAGGGAATATGAGAACAGAAAAAGAAAAAGAGTAAAAGGAAAAGAAAAAAACAAATACACGAAGCTAAGGAGAAAGGAATGATTAGAGGAAAGGAAAAAGAAAGGAAAAAAATTAATAAAACATATAAAAACAAAAAGCTTTTTGAAACAATAGGAAATAAGAAGAAAGGGATTTGGATCGAAAGATAATAAAAGAAACAAGTAAATAAAAAAGAAAGAAAAAAAGAATGAAAGCGAGAAAGAAAGAAAGAAAGAAAGAAAGAAAGAGAAAAAAGAGTGAAAGAAACAAAAAACAACAGACAAAGAAAGAAAGAAAGAAAGAAAGAAAGAAAGAAATTCCCTGTCACATTCATAATACATTATTTCATTTTGATCACAAAGAAATATGGTAAAGACATTTCAGAAATGCTGCTTGGTTCCAGTGAAAAAAAGAAAGAAAGAAAGAAAGAAAGAAAGAAGGAAGGAAAGTAAGAAAGAGAAAAAATGGAAAATAACGCGGTGCAAGATTAATTATAACTTGGAACTAACTTCAACTCCGAACTAATTTCAACTCGGAACTAAGGGTTGGGGTTAGGATTTTAAAATTGAGTTGAAATTAGTTCCGAGTTGAAATAAATTCCGAATTGAAATTTGTACCGAGTTGAAATTAATTCGGTGGCGAAATTAGTCCCGAGTTGAAATTAGTTCCAAATTGAAATTAGTTCCGATTTGAAATTAGTTATGTCACTCAAAATAACGAGTACATGAAATAGGATAAAAAATAAAAATAATCAGAAAAGGAAGGACTGATGTCATGAATGAATGGATGAAGGAAGGAAGGAAGGAAGGAAGAAGAGAATGAAGGAAGGAAGAGAAGAAGGAAGGAAAGAAGGAAGGAAGGAAGGAAGAAAGAAGACAATGAAGGAAGGAAGGAAGGACGGAAGGGAGGAAGGAAGGAAAGAAGAAAAAAAGAAAGAAAGGTAAGGAAGGAAGTAAGGAAGAAAGGAAGGAAGGAAAGAAGGAAAGAAGGTAGGAAGGCCGGGGGAAATGTTAGACAAAAAAAAAAAATAAATAAATAAATAAATAAAAAAAGAACAAAAGAACAAAAGAAGGAAAGAAAAAAGATTCGCCTAGGCAATACCACATAAATAATGGATTATTATGTGTTGATCACGTAGAAAGATCCAAAAGACATATTAAAGGTGCTGTTTTGTTTCAGTGTAAGAAGAAAAGAAAACGACAGGAAAGTAGGAAGGCCGGGAGAAAAACTACAAAACAAACGAATAAAGGAAATAGGAACTAATAATAAATAAATAAATATATAAAGCGATAAAAAGGCCAAAAAAAAAGGGGTACAGAAAATAGGATGTGAAAATAGAAAATAGAAAATAGACAAGCAGAGAAAAAAAAAAGAGAGAAAGAAAAGAGGAAAGAAATAAAGGCCGAGTGAAAAAAAATATATATAAACAAACAAGGAAATAAGATCGACAAATAGAAAAACGAAAGAAGCATAGAATGAAAAAAAGAAAAAATATCGCTAAAGAAAAGCTAGAGCGGAACATGGCCGAATAAAGAAATGAAAGTGATATAAAGAAAGATAGAAATGATAAAAAAAATAATAAAAAAAACCGTAGAAAAAAAAAAAAAAGATTAGAATAAAGAATGAAAAGAAATCCAGCAAGGCATATAAACGATAGATATAAAGAAAGATAGAAATGATAAAAAAAAAAAAATAAAAAAAACCGTAGAAAAAAAAAAAAAAGATTAGAATAAAGAATGAAAAGAAATCCAGCAAGGCATATAAACGATAGATAGAAAGAAAGATAAAAATGATAAAAAAAAAAAAATAAAAAAAACCGTAGAAAAAAAAAAAAAAAAGATTAGAATAAAGAATGAAAAGAAAAAAAAATCAGTGGAATATAGTAAATCATACCAGAAAATAATTTAGAATAATATAATAATATTTGAGAAAAGGATATTGGAAATTCAGACAGGTGAAGCTTACACACAAGACGAAACAGTACCGACTGTTAACCTCATCTTTATTGCCTCATTCAAAACGTTTCGGCCGTTACGCACTCTGGCGATTAGAATTTCAAACTGAACCTCTTATTTCATCCAGCGGATAGATTGTTCTAGTTCCACATGCTATGCCTCTTCTGGATGTTTCAGTTATCTCGCTTTAACTCAAGTTTCTTTTTTTTTTTTTTTTTTTTTTGTTCGTCACTGCAGTAACTAGACATTGAACTGACAACAACTTTGGCTCAAGTCACTGGATCCAACCAACGCGCTTATCCACAACGGCCGAAACGTCGTGAATATGACAATAAAGATGAGGACAACAGTCCGAGCAATGGAAATAATGAAAATAACTATAATAAACCATCTCCAAAATATAGACAGATACGAAAACAAATCAGCAAAAATGATTAAATAAAACAACGACTTTCTGCAGAAGAACATTTTCGACCTTTTGCGCTATTTCTTTTATTGTTAATAACAAGAAGAAAAGTCGGAGAAAGCGCTTTTTTCGTTCTTTAAAGTGCTTCGGGATATATGTTAGAGTTGATAAATAGCATTTCGCATAGTGGGAAAACATGCTAGCAAGGAAATAGAGTTTGTAACAGGAAGACGGAGAGTAAAAAGATAGAATGTTGAGCAAGAAGCCGAGAAAGGTTAGAAGAAGGAGAAAGAAAAAGAAAAAGAGAGGGATATGCTATGAGGAAAAGAATTAAATTACAAATGTAACATTAGGGAATACGATATAAACTGGACCCTTTAAGAGGTAAAGATAAAAAAAAAGGACACGAATAAAACAAAAACAACAACAAAACAACAAAACGGGAAGAATCAGAAGAGAGATGGGAACAGCGAAATATGCCTTCGAGAAATTAAGTATTCTAATAAGGTAAGGGAAAATAACATTAGATACCAACAAGAGCGTTGAACAGCTATGCAATATCTAATCTTCCCAACGGCAGTGAATGCTGGACAGTGACCTCAGAAATGAATGAACGACGATGGTGATGTAGTTCAAACGATGGCTGTTGAGAATACAAGAATAACTGAACAACTAGGAAGTCTTAAAGGATACATGAGCTACAAATAGACGTATACTTACAATTAGAACGAGACTATTTCTGTCTGAAGTTCTTTGATGGGAAGTTATCGTTATTTGAATACGGTCCTCGTCTTTGTTGTTCATATCACAACATTTCGATCACTCTCGAATTATTTCGGAGGTGTGCTTGTCAAACTCTCTGCCTTTGGGCAGAGAGGAACCCAGACGAGGCTATGCCAAAGGGCAGAGTCTCGTCTGGGGTGGTAGACAGCTACCCGACCCCGTTTTTTACGGGGTCTACGGGGAATTTTTCCCGAGCCTACGGGCTCGGATACCCCACAATAAACTCGGCCTTGTGCCACATCCGACTGTATGGGTCAGTAGGTGAATATTATCACAACGTTTCGATGTTTTGCTCTCCGGCCTTCATCAGGTGGTTGTCGATCCGAGTAACCTCCTCAATGATACATGACTCAGCGGATAAAAGCGTTGGTTAGATCCAGTGTTGTGAGTTAAATACCTGGCTACTGCAGTGTTGAAAAAAAAAATACTTGGAGACTTGAGTTAAAGCGTGATAACTTAAACATTAGGAAAGGGCATGACACGTGGAACTAGAACAATCTACCTCGGTGGGCTAAATAAAGGGTTCCGTTCGAAATTCCAATCGCCTGAAGAAAACCGGAACGTACAACGACCGAAACGTCGTGAATATGGTAATAAAGATGATGACAACACTCAATATAAATACTGTAAATAACCTTTAGGGAATTTCGAACTGAACCCCTTATTTAATCTATGCGGGTAGATGGCTCTCGTTCCGTACACCATGTCGAGGGATATTTAGTTTTATTCTTATTTAGTGTTATTCACTGTGAACTGGCCGGTCCAGAGATTAAACTCACCGTTACTATACCCCAAAAATGTGGATTCATACCTTTCCTAAGGGTATTTTGATTAATTAACTTGATTTTTTTACGGATTATCAACCTTTTGCCGATTATTTACAACCAAAAAATATTTTCCGATTGTAAGAATTTAGGAGAGATAATAATGATTTACTATGAGTTAATGAGTAGGACTTGTATAATTCCTACTCATTAACTCATAGTTGGGTGTAGAGAGATGTGGATTCATGCCTTTCCCAAGGGTAATTGAGCGTAAGTAAATATAACTAACCCGACTGGAATTGAAACTCGGCTCACAGATTTCCAATTCCGACCCTTATCCATTATTACACCACCCACACACCCAAGCTTACGGAACATGGTATACTCAAGCTGTTATCCATCCAATTACTTTCCAGGCTTGACGTTGCTTAACTTTGGTGATTGTTCGATAACCGGATTTTCAAAGTAAACACTCAACAAACAGGAAAACGTTGACCCAAATAATGGTCAACCTATGTAGTATGCCTGCTTGAAACGTATTCGATTATCTCAGATATATCGAGACCCAATTTCTCAACCCAGGGATTGAACTCACATTCACTGTAAATTAAATCGTTGTTTTGTGAATTTGGTCACATAGGGAGTGTGAGTTCAATCCTTGGGTCGGGCAGTGGAAACGAGCGAGCAATAACTGAGCAGTACTAGAAATAAGAACTAGGCGAGATATCCCGAGACATGAGCAGTGGAACGAGAACAGTCTACTCCCTAGATTAAAAAATGGGTTCAGTTTAGATTTCCATCTAGGTTACCAAGCTCGATATACACATGAGGAATGGTGCAACGGTCAAAACATTGTGATAACAACAAAGAGGTGGATGATAGTCCAAATATGGCGTAAATAATGATAACCCATTCCAGAAATTCAGACGGTTGATTTTGTTTAGCGGAATATCAACCAATGGGTTGTTTAATGCCGAAATCTAAATATTTTGAACACAATTTTATGGCTTCAACTACAAATACATGTATTATTGCTCATCATACTTATTATAAAACCCAGGTTGTGTGTGTGTGTGTGCGTGTGTATGCGTGTGTGTCTGTACGTTTATATATTGGATCGGATTTCCTACATTTTTCAACCG
>OZ010582.1:97280605-97325605 GCA_963932145.1 Acanthosepion lycidas | reverse complement strand
TTATTATAAACAATTGTCTTGTAAATGGAATTTTTAAAGCATTCTGAATGTAAAAATAACGAAAAAAGTGTGCAAGACAATAAAAAACACTACCTGCTAAAAAAAAAAGTGAAGTTTTGTTGAAATCCGATCCCATATATAAACGAACACACACACACAAACAACCTGGGTTTTATAATAAGTATAACTCGAGATGAGTTGTCCCCCTTTCATTCTCGCGATGCCTCTTAATCGTGTTTTCAAATTAATTTCGTGTAAAAACAATTATGTTTTTCCAATTTTCGGTGTTGCCAGAACTACCGCAAGGTAATTTTACGTAGTCCTGTGAAGTTTTGTTGAAATCGGTTGAAAAGTGAAGGAAATCCGATCCAATATATAAACGTACAGATACACACACAAACGCGCGCGCGCAAACTGGGTTTTATGATAAGTATGATTAAACAGTATGTAGAATTACACGATTATTGAGTGTGTGCCGGTTGACCCAGAGTTCAATCTATTCGAGTGTTATATTTACCAGCCTCCCCACGAGGTTGGATGTGGCACAAGGCTGAGTTTAATGTGTGGAAATCCGAACCCGTAGGCTTGGCCAAAAATTCCGCATAGACTCCATATAAAACGGGGTCGGGTAGTAGTTTCCCGAGACGAAACTCTGCCCTTCGACATAGCCTCGTCTGTGTATCCTCTCTGCTCGGAGGCTGAGAGTTTGACCAGCACAGCTGGTACAGGTCTATTCGACTGTTATATTTACCAGCCTCCCCACGAGGTAGGATGTGGCACAAGGCCGAGTTTAATGTGTGGAAATCCGTGCCTGTAGTCTTGGCCAAAAAATCCCCATAGAACACACATAAACAGGTTCGTGTCCGTCTACCTCCCCGGACGAGACTGCCTTTAGGCACAGCCACGTCCGGGTTCCTCTCTGTCCAAAAACAGCGTGAGAACTATCACAGCCCGGTAGAACAATCTATTCGACTGTTCCCCCAAGGCTTTCTCTCCTACAAATCTTATAGTAGGCGTAAGAGTCCGACATAGACTCTTTAGAAGGAGGACACAACTGTATGTTTCAGAAGAAAAAATATTTCCGAAAAAAAAAATTATCGATGATAATGTCTCATTACATTCGTTGAAGAAAATGTATGAATAAAATGAGTTTCAAAGACACTTTTTTACAAAATGATCGGCTTTTTCACTTGTCATTAATTCGATTAAAAATAACTTGATCATTCTGTCTAGGTGGGGAATAGATTTTCTTTGATACTGCTTCTGCTCCCTGCCCTTCTTTTAATCTTTAAATCTCCAGTCTTTCCTTCATTACTCGCGAAGCTGATAAAATCCTACCGTGAAATATGCAATACAAAATCTCGTTTGGAAGACGACAACTTGTTACTAATAGGTTACAGGATAAGTGTAAGAAAACTGTCTAGGAATTATGTTTCTCACCAATTGGCGAAATGTGATGCACCTTCCAAACTAGAAGATTAGCAGTCGAAATCCTGGCTTTTTACGTGCGCTCAAATAGCACTCACTGGCAACGATGGAAATATGTTAAGCTGGGAAGAGAAGCCAGCGGATTATTCTGTTTATACCAGTCGGCATCTATCTATCTATCTATCTATCTATCTATCTATCTATATATATATATATATATATATATAATTATTTATTTAAAAATATGATTCCAACGCTACATAAGAGTTGTCATGTTTCAAAACGAATATATATATATGTGAAAAGTATATATATATATATATATATATATATATATATATATATATATATATATAATTATTTATTTAAAAATATGATTCCAACGCTACATAACAGTTGTCATGTTTCAAAACAAATATATATATGTCAAAAGTGTATATATATATATATATATATATATATATATATATATATATAATTATTTATATATTATATGCGCGGTACTTATTAGAAAGCGCTCAAAATCAGAGATAGCGCTAACATATTTGGTTGGATTGATGTGAGTTTGTGACCCTGGGTTTCACACAGACGATCGCAAAAGCGTGAAACCCAGGATCACAAACTCACATCAATCCAACCAAATATATATATATATATATATATATATATATATATATATATATATATATATATATATATATATATATCATACAATATATATGTCACATGGATGATTAAAAGGCGGCCTTATTAAAATAAGTTATATCATATCTGACAGTTTTTGAGAATGGTATTGATTTTATTTTCAATGATTTCACGCCAAGTAAGGCGGCTATGTCACTATTGCGCAGGTTACCGAGAAAGAAGGTAAAAGAAAAAAAATGAGAATAGTGGGGATTGAGGAATGGACAAAAGATGAACGGATTGCAAGAAGACGGATGATGACGACTGACGCTGCATTTAAATTTTTAAACAGTTGCCATGAAGATATGTGTAGAAAAGACTGAGAGAAGGCACGTGACGTCGGTGAGAAAGTGACTGAAGTCAAGATCGATTAGTTTACAGATTTCGTCAAGAATCGCTAGATGTACAGCAGGCGGCCCAGACCAGATATAGCAACAGAAATATTGTAGAATAACAACTGTATGCTATGGTTATCTCCCCTGTTTCTCCGTAGAATTTTGACTCAATGAATTATCTTCGCTTTTTAAGAAGTTGGAATTATTGTCAGTCGTAAGTCTGTATTGTATTTTTGTACTTCAATTCAAATCGTAAATCAGTATAAATCAATGGCCGGTGAAGGAAAGAATGCTTCTGAAATATAAGCCAATATTTAATAAAAAACGATATACAGGGTGTTTCAAAAAGAATATGCCAAAATCATCACGTGATGTGTCAATAACGAAAAAAACTTACAAACCTCTAGCATGAACACATGTGTTGTATATACATTCAAGTTTCATTTCATGTTTTATAAGTGGCCACTACCAGCAGCGCAGACAACATCAAGCCGATATGAGAATTCCTCCCAAACACGTCACGGCATGTCACAGTCCACCGTGTTGATTGCAGCTGTTATTCGATCTTTCAAGTCATCGATACTTGCTGGAAGTGCTGGAGCATAAACTTGGTCTTTAACACCCCCCACAAGAAAAAGTCACACACATCGAGGTCCGGGGATCTGGCAGGCCAACCACGAAGAGCAAGGTCTTTAGCACCTCTCCTCCCAATCCATCGCTGAGGCACGTTTTCATTCAGATGAGCTCTAACCCCTAGATGCCAATGGGGTGGTGCCCCATGTTGCTGAAAAATGAAGTCATTCGAATCTGACTGCATTGTGAGAATGGCATTTGTTTTCACGAACTCAAGCACTGTTTTTGCGTGCTTGAGTTCGCGAAAACAAATGCCATTGTCGTAAAAACAAATGCCATTAGCACAAAAACAAATGCCTTCTGCTGAGGAGTTGCGATTTTGATTGATCTTCCCACAATTCAGCTGCACCGGAAGTTATACTAACGACAGTGGGGAAACTGACACCCAATCAAACTTTGATAACTACTCTATCAAATAAACACTGATTGAGTCCACTACAATGCTATAGACCTGAAAAAATAGCGCAATGATTTTGGCGTATTCTTTTTGAAACGCCCTATATATATATATAGCAAGTTTTTCTCGTTAAAACAATCATGACTGAGTAGTGCATTCAATCCTCATTGGGTATTCCATAATTTCTTCCATAAGCCACATCGAAGCTCGTCTTCGTAAATGATATATATATATATATATATATATATATATATATATATATATATATATACACACACACACACACACACACACACACACATATATATATATATATATATATATATATATATATATATTGGCGGGTTAAATCACGTGAAATTACCATCGAAAGACGCTGCACAATTCTGTGCATCGTAGAAATATAACTCCGTGATGATAAAACCTGAGGTGAGTTGTTCATTGTTTTCGTGGCAAATATTTGGACCAAATCCTTGTTACCTGCATTTCCAATAAGTGTGGTTCTACACAAGCCTTCACCATTCTAAACAAATCTTTTGTGTGGATAATCTGGCCGTTCGGTTCTGTGTTCCTGCTTTGCTATTCCATATTATATAACTTTTGTCTACAGTTCTCTCGTGTCGATCTTATTGTTCAGTCATGTTTGATTTCTAAAGTATTTATTTTAGTTCTCTCAACCCAAGCAAGGAGACAATGCTATGAGGACGCATGGGGATTACAGAGAATGAAAGTGAATACGATAACTATATTTAACACAACTGATGAAAAGGACAATACAGGAATAGCGTTGAGAAAGACAGAAGATGGCGATTGACGTAGCATTTAAATTTTTGATGGTTGTAGGTGGGAGGATTAATTTATTCGGAAGCGATTTCCACAGGCGAGAAGTGAAAGAAAAACATCTTTTAAAATAGAACTGACGGTTGCATCTATCTAGTTCAGAATTAAGACGGTGAGACCTACTTGCCAATCTGGTAGCACGTTTAAATTTATGTTGAGGCAAGAAGAAAATAGCACATCATAAAAATTGCCATGAAAATATTTGTAGAAAAGACAGAGGGAAGATAAGTCATGGTGTTGAAAAAGTGCTTGAAACCGAGATGCCAGGTCAGGGCCGATTGCAATACAGATCCTTTTAAATTTGTCAAGAATGTCGAAATAAGTGGCAGGAGCACCAGACCAAATATGGCTGAAATATTCAATGCATGAAATATTCAATGCATGGGCGAATGGTAGATTTATAAATGTGCAAGATGGATTCTGACGAGAAAAATTATCTGGCACGATACAGCAATCCAATTTTCTTAGCAGCAGATCTAGCAAATTATTCAGTACAATCTCTTCAGTTCCTGCAAGTGGAGTGCATGAGCAATGGTAGACGTAAATGGTTTTATCTCCCGAAGTTTAGCATCAGCCATGCTGATGGCAGGTAGAAAACCTTCTTGGTGTTGATTAAATGAAAGCAGTTTCATTTTTGAGCCATTATCATCTACAGATCATTCCTCGCTCCACATCCAATTCTACCTTGTGGGTTTGCTTCAAAGGCAGTAGTAAAAAGCTGTGTCATCTGCATAGATAACTAGGTGGGAACTGATAACATCACGGAAGTCGTTGATGAAGATCAGAAACACCTGGTGGGACACTTGCATAAATATGAAATGAACTAGAAGCGTGTGAACGTTAATTACGCGATATGACTTCATTATATATAACACACACACACACACACACACACACACACACACATATATATATATATATATATATATATATATATATATATATATATATATATATATATTTATGTATATATATATATATATATATATATATATATATATATATATATATATATATATATATATATATATAATCACATAATATGAAATGGACTAGGCCCGGCAATTATTTTAATATGTTTTCTATTTATACGATACTTTTATAGATACGAATATCTAAATGCTCTGTTTATAATTAACAGTATCACCAACATTTAGCGGTCTGAATATACGATAATTTTCATAGAAAATATGTGTACTCCGACAGGAATCGAACCTGTATCCTAAACAGAACCGTCACATATCCTAACGTGCTATACCATTTAGCTACAGAGGAAGTGTCTGGTTAGCAAAGTCAAATTACTGTCTTTAAACTACAAATTTCCCATGATTTCTCTCGAACGCTCATGTCTGCTCGAGGCGTATCTTAACTTAAACAAATGACATCATATGTTACGAAATGGACTGAATCCGGCAATTATTTTAATATATTTTCTGTTTTAAGTTAGCAAGGTCAAACTAATATATATATATATATATATATATATATATATATATATATATATATATATATATATGCGTGTTTGCGAATTTCTCTGTGTGTGCGCGTGTGTGCGTGTGTGTAGACAATCTTGGCATAAAGATCAACACTGGGTAATAACTGTATATTTTGCATTCCAGTTGCAACTACAAATTAGATCGAGTTAAAACGTAAAATGGACAGTCACCGTTTGCCTTTCTACATCGATAAACGCGCTCACTCCAATATTGAACAAATTTCGCTGATAAATATAGCAATTCTTAAAATTTAATTAATATTAACTTGAAACGTTGTTTTTTGTGAGGATACCGGTTTTTGAAATAGACTCACCTTTTTATTCATTATCTTTAACAGTGTGTATTACGCCTACCGGCCTGCGCACTTGAGAAAAATAAATAAATAAAATATGCTCTCTGGTAGGGTTCGAACCTGCGTTTCGCTTTGCAGAAAAACAGGGAAAGAAAACAAGCTGGGGACAATAGTTCTAAATAGTACAAGAATAACCCGCGTTTCTACTTGTCTTTTCTAGAGCGGGAATGAATTAGTGTTTACTTTCCTTTCTTTGTTAACGCTCTTGTATAGATGTTCATTTCTACTAATGGAAGTTGGAATTAATATTAAGCACAATCCGCAGGGACCTTTCCCCCTGGTATTAATAGTACCTTTCCTTCAGGATGAGGTTGGGGCCATTACTCGTGAGGCGTGCCCCAAAAGTTCCAAAAAGGGCTTGAGGAATTTTTCCACGGTATTAACGTTAAACCCACTTTAAACTAACCTTGTGTCACGTTCGGTTGCGACATTAGTGCACTAAAAAATACACCACTTTGTTCCCGCTGTCGTTAACTGTTCTGTACTTCATATTTTGATAATCAGTCAGTTATGTGCCATGCGTGATACACGCTTAGGCGATCATTTATCTTTCGATACATGACTGACGAGGCAGATTTTTCCCGCATTAGGTTGCCATTTCTTTCTGCGCTAGACCAGTTGTCATCCAAGGCTATAGAACTCGGTCTGTCCTGCTATTTACCCATAGCATGTAGGTAGACGAAGAGGATTCATACCTTTCCCAAGCGTATTAGCACGTAAACGAATGTAATGTATTATTGTGATAACTGGGATTAACCAAACAGCAAATGAATTCAAGTGCTTTAATTTGCATTACACAAACTTGCCTTATGTGGTTCTACATGTTAAATAACAGTTTAACGGATTATGATTTTTAGAAGGAATGGTATCTCTGCTCGGACTTGCTGAGGTTGACTTTCGAGGTCGGATAGAAGACAAAAGAAGGAAGTCCATTTTGATTGGCTGAAGGATCTTGAGAATGATATTAGGTTGGTGTAAAAATAATATCGTTTTTTGACGTTCAACTTCAAAAGAAAAACGACATTATTTTTGCACCAACCTAATAGATAGAGAAAGTTTTTTCAGAGAGATGTATCCTATACGTCAGACAATGTAGAAGTGTTTTCTTTCGTGTCAGAAACGGCTCCCCAATCAGAGAGAGAGAGAGAGATATACATAGATAGATAGAGAGAGAGAGAGAGATATCTCACTGTATGATTAGAAGATGTATACGGCGATGTTAATAAAATAGTCAAGTAAAATTCACTGTGTTGAAATTCTTTCATCACTGGATAGAAAAATATTTCCCCACCCGGGTGGGAGAGGACGAGAGAAGATACAACATATAAATAAATTGGCGCCGACGACTAAGAGCTCCCCAGCACAAGGTGGCTATTCAACACTACAGAAGGATGCTGAAGATACCACGGACCGAACATGGGAGCAAGGATTAGGTTTTAGAGAAAATAGAAGAAAAAAGAAACTTGTAATTAACATCAGGAAGAGACAGTTGAAATTATTGGGGAATGCTCCATATTAATCCCCACAGAGATCCTTCCCTGTCCTCCATTAAAATATCTGACACTCAACTTCTCGAGAGCATCTCTCTGCGGCTGCTCGGTTCCACGTTCACTGCTGACCTGAGATGGAACAAATACACTGAGTCAATTGCCTCGTCCACCGCAAGGAAAGTTGGCTCCCTGTGCTGTGCCAGGAAACTTTTCTCCGCGGAATCGATCCTTCAGATCTACAAATCAACAATTCGCCCTTGTATGGAGTATTGCTGCCATATATGGTCTGGAGCCCCTTCTGTTTGCATCGGGGTTCTTGAAAAGATCCAGAGGCGGATATGCAAGATGATTGGCCCTGTTCTGGCATCTCGTCTACAGTCGCCTCTCTCTGTCTTTTTTACAAATACTTTCATGGCAATTGCTCCGAGGAGTTGCATTCGCTGGTTCCCAGACTTCATAAGTTCAAGCGCCTAATGAGACTGGCATCCCGCTCTCACACTTTCACTGTCGAAATTATTAAATGTAGCCATCTCTTCTACCCCAACAGCTTCATGTCTCGCACCTCTCGCCTGGGGAACTCCCTTCCCTATTCCAGTTTCCCTGAGAGCTATAATCTCCAACTATTCAAATGTAATGTCAATTGACATCTCCATTTGCCTTGATCTATCCACTATCCTTCTCCTCTTCTTTTCTTCTGTCACTCCTATCCTATCTTGCTCCAAATCTTCTGTAACCCCTTGCATCCTAGTGGCTTCCCGCCTTGCTTGGGGTGAAACGCTTAAAAAAAACAAAAAAAAACAAAAACATAATGGAGAACATAACGAGGAAGGAGGGTTTAGAAAATCTGATATTCAAATGACAGATTGAAGGCAAAAGAGACAATGGAAAACATCGCGTAACATTGTTGATGAGCTTAAGAAAATGAATGGTGGAACAGAGTTTAGGAGAAATAGCGAAAAGACCAAATTAATTAACAGTTCCAAATGATAGGAAATTGATCTCCTACGTTTTTAGGGAACACAGTACAGAAAGAATAAGAACGCTACCAGTCATTGATTTTGGGCCCGTTTTAGCATTCGATATGTGTGTTCTGCATTGCATATAAGGAAATGGCATTGCTAGTTGGCAGAAATGTGTTATTGCTTTGGGACGTGCGGTCGCAACGCTGAGATTGAATTTAAATTTTAAGGTTGTGCGTTTTTGTACAAATATAGCAATAAGAGAATTCTTTTTTACTGGTAGATTTTCCGTGAATATGGCATGAATTATATTGTTCAATAATTACAGTAATGTCACACTTATTATCCGAGATTATTATCAATAACCCATTTCTCAGAGTATTTTTTTCGGATTACATCTCTATTTTCGTTGTCCTCTTATTACTGAGAAGTAAAAACAAGAACAAAATCTACTTCCATACCTGATTATGTCTGTAGGAACAGACGAAAGCTTGTAAAAAATTAAAGAAAAGACCTTATGCAACTGGAATTTATAAACGGGGATCATATCATTCATATACAGGTTTGGGGTTGGTGTATCTTATTTATATTGTTTGCGACGATGTATTCTCGCCATTTAAATCATTAAGCTCTATATTTGTTTTTTGTATGAATGATTCATCAATTTATAAATTATAATTGCACCTTTTAATTGAAATATATATATATATATATATATATATATATATATATATATATATATATATATATACATATATATGTGTGTGTATGTATATATATATATATACATATATATTGATTAGCTGACTAAATAAGAAACAAATAGGGAACTATGTAAAATATAGCATGTTTCGCTATTTAGCTTCATCAGAAATTTTTGGAAGTGGAATTATAAGAGATTTTTTTTCACTGTTTAACTTCTATATTTTTTGTTTTCATTGTTTTGTGTAGGCCTCATGTGTATAACTTATGGGGTTAGCGTTTTTGTATGTATCAATTTGTAAATTTTATTTTATGTTTTCGTTACTTGTGTGTACATCACATATACCTCAAAACGTCTATGTGCATAGTTAATTATTGAAAAGTTATCCTAGTTTAAGTGTTTATTAAAATATTGAGTTTATTGGTACATTTCTTATTTTCGGCTATTTCATATGAATAATAATATTGATTATGATCTTGTAAAGCAAACATACTGAAAGGTAAAAGAAAGTTATTATCAGTCAGAATGTATTAATAGTACCATTACTGAGATAGGAATTTATTTTACCAAATGTTCACCTAATACAAGACATTCATCAACATCAACATGTGATTGATCGAGACTCCTTTGACAATCCCTTTCCACACTGTTCGGTCCTGCATTGCTGTCCTCAGATCCCCGGTGTCCAATCCTGAGTTATGGTGTCTGGGAAAATCAATTTTCGTGAGAAGATATTTCCAGAAGGATGCCATAGGATTTCTCTGTCTGCTCGGTGGCAGTGGCCGGCAAATGTTTTATTTGAGCTTAACAGAGATTGATCTCAGTTTTCTGTAAATTTTGTTAAGCATTGCATGGGATCTCAAACTGGTGTTCTGGATTTTTCTAAGTAGAGTTGTATATGTCCCATCTAGTTTTCTTTCAAGACGAGCAGATAATGCCCATGTTTTTTATCCATGCAGTAGGACTGGTTCAATCAATGTTCGAAAGGTTTGGACTTTTAAGTGAGATGGAACATTTGTGTTTGCATACTTCACAACGAGTTGTACACAATAATAACACTTATTCAAAAGCCTGTGGACTCTACTTGTCACAGCTGATCGTGGATACCTGATGTTTAGTATAGCATATAATTTTGTATGTGTACCTGACTACAGTGTACCATTCCACTCGCTAACACCCACACATCTAGAGGGACGGAGTTTATCTCTCAGCTTAAAATGATTTTAATGTACTGTGTCAAGTGACAACGACGAGCTGAGTGCTGATTTATTTATTTTTTTTCACTTTTCAGCTTGACTTTTGTATTTCTCTAAGAATGGATCACAAGTGCAAGAAGGGTCCTGATTGGTTCTATTATATCTGCGGTAATGTGGTTCTTCCTAAACGTCAGGCAAAAAGCACTGACTTTGTGAAAAAGGTATATCGCCATAAAACATGTCTGAGAAACTTGATGGATTGGAGGAACGATAAAAAGAAGAGTATGCCATTTGCCATTCCACTGGTCTGTAGGGAAAGGAAAAGATCACATTGCGGACTGCTATTTCTGCATGATAAATCTAAAAGGAATAAATCACAAAACAAGCACCATGTCCAATACCCCGATGATCCTTCTGCCATAAGACCGACCCTCATGGCCCAGACCTTCCTGTACCTGAGCCAGATGGTAACATGGAATATATATCTTTGATAGCGGACATAGTGGCACGAGTGAAGTAGCTGGGGATGGCGCATACAAGACAAAAGAAGACGATTAGCCCGTACCCTAGCAGAACTCAACCACCTGACATGAAACCTGAATCTTTCAAAGGAGTCTTCTCAGCTGCTGGGTTCACGTCTCAAAGAGAAGCATCAAGACCCTGAGAGAGAATTAAGACAGTTTTTCACGTTCCAGGATAAGTCATCGTTGTTTTGTTTTTTTTTGTTTTTGTGCAGCAACATTGCTGGAATGATCAAATCAGTGGATTTAGAGTATGGAATGGAGATTATTTATTGACTCATCCAGCAGAATTCGCAAAGCAGTTCTTCTACATAATGGGAATAGTTTTCAATCTATCCCTATTGGGAATTCAGTACGAATAAAAAAAACTCAAAACAGCATGGATTATTTGTTGTCTGCTGTTAACTACCAGGAGCACAAATGGTTGATCTGTGGAGATCTTAAGTCTGTTGAATTGGCTTTATACTTCCAATGTGGGTACACAAAGTATCCTTGTTTTCTCTGCCTCTGAGACAGTCGGGTTAACGCCCAACATTATGTGAGACAAGAGGTGCCGTCTAGACAAACATAACGTTCAGTCTCTTACTCTCGTTGAACCGAACAAGTTACTGCTTCCACGCTTGCACATCAAGTTAGAACTAATGAACAACTTTGTGAAGGCAATGGAAAGGAAAGGCAACTTGTTTGCTTTCCTCCAGAAGAAGTTCCCACGGATAAGCAAGGAGAAACTCAAAGCTGGTATATTTGACGGACCTCCAATAATTTGTCAGTGTCTCATGAAGGGCCGAATGTTTGATGAATCACTGAGCGTAGCTGAACTGTTCACCTGGCAGTCACTGGCGTCAGCAATTACAAATTTTCCTTGGAAACCACCGGAGTGCGGAATACGAGAGGGAAATTGAAGGTCTATGAAGAGTTTCCGCCAACTCAGAGCACGAATGTCAGTCAAACTGCACTCTCTGTGGTCACACGTAGACTATTTTTCAAAGAACTGTGGAGATTTGAATGAAGAGCATGAAGATTTGAATGAATGAGCACTTTACCAAGACATTCGCATTATGGAAGGCCTTAGGGATGTAAACATTCTCGCTGACTACTGCTGGTGAAACGAGATGCGGTGTCTGCTGAGCAGAGGAGGACATCTCTGAAAAGACCTTTCATCAATGAATAGCTTCCTTTTTGTATTTTCAGTTTAGTATGGCACAAAAATATTAGCCCTAAATTTAGAATCATTTGTTTAATTCAACAAGAAAAGAAATAGAGTTATACTACTGTGCTATACATTTCAAGCTTGTATCTTAAAAATTTGATGTGATTAGAAAAAATGAGTATGATTTTGGGATTCAATGTAAAAAAAAAAACAGCTATTATCTATTCGACCTTGAAAAAATCACAGGCCAGTGTTATGTGAGATCCAAAATCTATGAGGTTCTCAAATCTTTTAATGGATGTATTATTGAGTGACTTCAACTCGGATAGTTCAGGGAAGGTTGTGATATATCCTCTCTTACTTTTGTTGCAGTAGAGACCTACCTAGTTCGCTGCAGGCGCAATTGATTGCAGTAAGGATTCTGCATCCTTGATACATTGAAAAATTAATGCAAGATTATCGGCAAATTCAACGTCTGTCAGATATTGTGGAGGGTACCGACTATTTGGCGAGGTTTCAAAAGGAGTTCTTTGTCGAGTGAAATACGCAAAGCCATTCAACTTAGTTCAATGTGATTGTTTTAAAAAAGTAAGAGGAGGAAGTAAGAAGAGTTTATGAGGATATGTAGGATAGATAAGGGTTGACCCAAGATATGAAAATGTTAATTGGGAAGTATCTTCATTAGTGTCCGTTCAACAAATTTTGGTTCCCAGGAAGAAACAGTCTGAGTAGAACTTTACGAATGGAATAAAAAAGTAATGAGGATGATTCTGTAAAATTCCTAGCTGTAGAAGTCTGAATTGATGGACCTAAAGAATTTAGTCCGTTTTAACATTTTCCAGTGAAATGGCTTTAGGGTGGCGATAGACATGTAATGTTGGACAGGGGATGTATCAATTCTGTTTAAATTAGTTAGTTAAATTCAAGTAATTTAAATTAGTTTGAAAGGGCACAAAATGAGGAAAGAAGGCTTGGAAAATTTGATACTCACAGGACAGATTGATGGCAAGTGGGAAAGGAAAAACAACACATAACCTACTTTGCGAGCTTGTATAGATGGATGGCAGAACAGGGTTTAGTAGAGATAAGAAAAAGGAAAAAGATATTTTGATTTTTAAATAGATAAATTAAAATAAATTTTAGATAACAGCTTGTATCTTAAAATTGTACATATATATATATATATATATATATATATATATATATATATATATATATGATATGATCGACTCTCCCGTCGAGATTCGACGTATGAGGGTCAAGCAGATCAGTTTCCAGGAAACCGACAGCCCGACAGCCCGACACCGGCACATGAGATTTGATTATAGTGAAGGCCTCGTGCAGGACCATCCACACTTTTTGGAGGGACGAATATATATATATATATATATATATATGTGTGTGTGTGTGTGTGTGTGTGTGTGTGTGTGTACCGATTATTTTCCTCTTTTTATTTCACCCTAAGTAAGGCGATAATGCCACTAGTACGCAAGGGCTTACAGGGAGTGAAAGAGAAGACTGAGAATAGAAAGGATGGATATAGCCCAATGACGGAAGTCTGGATGGATCACCCAGTGAGTATCGAACTCATTAATCTGTTGTAATTGATCTATCAAGACAAGCTAGGTAACCCTTATGATTTGGCCAAAAGCCATTATGTATGTCGTAGAGCTATTGCATACTACTATCAAAAGGCATTGAAAAATCAGCAAGGATAGAATAAAAAGAAACGCAAGCGTACCTGATAAACAATTTAAGTTTATTATATTTGTGGATGTCGAATAGCGTAATTTCGTAACGATGTGTTGGCATGGGAAATAGACTGGGCTTACCTAATTCAATTCTTAATCGAAACCGTTTGATTCACTTCAAGCTAATGACTTAGCAATAAAATAAATCAATCTGCCTCCAGATACGGATTAAACAGCAGAGCAGATTTAGCTTGGTTGCTAGCCAGTATAGGACAAAGAAAACTGTATTTAAACACGCGTAAACAATAGAACAGAATCGGCAGTTTAAAGTTGTCAGGAAAACAATTCTAAGCGAATACAAAATCTGAGTTCAAAATCAACCTAATTCGGTGTGGACATCGTTAGGTTATCTCGTTCTAGGCGGATCCACGCTGCTACAGCTGCAAAAAATAATGGCGCCCCGTGTAACCTAATTCGTGATCGTAATGTATAATTATTGAAGTTCCTGATTCAAAGGATAATCGTATCACTTATAAATGAAGTTTGAAGCTTTGTTAAATGTGATGCAAAAAGAAATACAAAGAATGACGTGTCCAAGCATAATACCAACTGGCGATTCAGTGGCGCGCAGTTAATGAACAACAAAAGTGGAATCATTAACTTGACATGGCGCCAGTTTTCTCAAGATTACTCAGATGTATTATCTATCATATGCGTAGGCCACGTGGCGAAAATTTCAGAAAATTTCCGAGAGAAAAAAAAAAAAAAATCGGTCTGTTTTTGTGGCACGGAAGGAAAAGTCAACAAAACGTACTTTAATGTACAAAGATTGTAGCTTAAACATATGGATTAGACACATGCACACGAATATATATATAAATATATATATATATATATATATATATATATATATATATATATATATATATATTGCGAAAAGAACAGATTAATATTTAACATATATACATAGCAAGTTTTTTCTCGTTAAAACAATCATGACTGAGTAGTGCATTCAATCCTCATTGGGTATTCCATAATTTCTTCCATAAGCCACATCTAAGCTCGTCTTCGTAAATGATATATATATATATATATATATATATATATATATATATATATATATATATATATATATATATATATATCTATATATATATATATATATATATATATATATATATATATATACACAGGCCTTCACCATTCGAAACAAATCTTTTGTGTGGATAATCTGGCCGTTCTGTTCTGTGTTCCTGCTTTGCTATTCCACATGAATAACAAGTCCACAAGGCGAGATAGTTAAGGCGACGGCTACAGCTACAGGATTAAAAACTGAACTGTAAGACACTCATACATCGAAAACGACGCGATAGTCCATCATATATATATATATATATATATATATATATATATATATATATTCCTTACCGTGTGCCAAACTTTGTGGGAAAATGTATATTTCCCAGCAGTATTTCCTGTGGTATATTTTGTATTTACATTATATATATATATATATATATATATATATATATATATATATATATATATATATATATATATATATATATATTTTGTATTTACATTATATATATATATATATATATATATATATATATATATATATATATATATATATATATATATAAGGCAGGATGTGTGTATATGTAACGAAGTCAAGGCCGCAATTTTCGACGGATTTGCACCAAAATTAACATGCACATGCTCCAAGTTAGCGGGAAGGCCAAGACCTACCTTGCATTTCCCAACTGCCATCGAGAGTGGAAATAATAGAATTTTTCATGCTTCTACGGCAGTTTTCTTGCAGTCTGCGGCCATTTTGTACTGACCAGAGTGAGAGCCTATAGCTGGTTGACACGAATAGACAGGAAGATTCTATTGGCCAGCGTGAGAGCCAACAGCTGACTGATATGAATGATAACTGGCATGCTAGCATGCAAAAAAAATCGATAGCTGCATTAGTCACAAGTGGGAAACATTTAAATCTGCATGGCACTTTACTTCAATTGGCTCATTCGTTGATTCTGATTCCGCAGAACTGGGTTGGGTGTGAAAAAGTATTTATTGTTAACATTCTTTTTCATTCGGTTTTTCCAGTTACGAGTCCTTTTTTTAAAACTGATCGTTTTGTGTTAATTTTGTTTAGTTCTTTTTTCGTAACAGATTTAATGTTTAGTATAGAGCTTAGAAAAAATTCACAGCGTGAGATAGGCAAGAAGTAAGGCACGTAGCAACATCAGCACGGCAAAGGGCACTCCTTTAAAGGCAAGGAAGGGCAAAAATATTTTAAGTCAAGTGATAGCGATTGCTCTATGAGCCGTACGATTTTTGAATCAAGCGCGGACAACGCCGGGCCATGCCGCTAGGGTTTTTTAGCTAACCTTTGTCCTCTTTTTACAACTTTCCATTATTGATCTTTCAAGATTATGTATGTGCCGACTTCGATTCTCTAAGTACTTTCCGTCATTTTCCTCATCTTCAAAGAGTAAAGTTGTTCTAAATTTGTGTCTTATATTTGATAATTTTATATTTCACGTACGCATACATATATATATATCCAGGTATAATGAAAACGAATAGAGTAAAATTCCAAACTTCATACATTTAATTTAAAATACAGCTCAGTAGAGAGTAGAACAATGTTATTTATTTTAGGATATTAAAACAACATGCAAATGTCGTTACACATTTGCGACAGTGTAGCGATTTTTACATGTTGTTTTAATATCCTAAATAAAAAAATATATATATTCATATATATATATATATATATATATATATATATATATATATGGTTGGATTGATGTAAGTTTATGCTAGCTCTTTCTTTGATATTGAGCGCTTTCTAAAAAGTACCGCGGATATAATATATAAATAATATATATATATATATATATATATATATATATATATATATATATATATATATATATATATATATATATATTCCGTAGCCAACGGAACGTACAAGATCAGTATCGGATGGGTCATCGCAGATACGGGGTATGATGTTAAAATTCCCGAAACCCCTAATGAACCTCGGCTAGAAACATCACTGATGATGTGTACCAAATCAACCAATACATGTATTTTACGATATATATGAAAGCTAAATAATATATATATATATATATATATATATATATATATATATATATATATATATATATATATGAGTTAAATAAAAGATAAAGTTTACAATAACTGTTAAAATATAAAATAAACTGAGGACACAATGCCAAAATCGACTGACCCTAAATATAATATATTAATACTATTAACACGAGATCCGCTACTTAGAGATTCATGTAATGGTAATCAGCAGGCAGAACCTCCTTGATGATTAACATTACATGACATTTTAAGTAGCCGATTTGGTATTGATAATATTATTATATAATATATATGTATGCATACATGTGTCTGTGTCTGTGCGTATGCGCACGCGCATATATGCAAGATGACTTCCGTTTTTACGTTCTGTTGCCTTCTAAAATAATAGAGACTTCGTTTGTGATGACGTTGTTGAAAACAGTATCAACTGGAAACTGAAATCTTGTAGTCGGTCCCCCCCCCATGTTGTTGTAAAAGAGGAAGTGTATGCAGCAGACAATGTCAGTTGAAAGTGATCAGTCGAGAAATAAGAACAAACAAACAAACAACCAAAAGATCTACATTCGAATGCAAGGCATGGCTTCATAATTTCCTTCAAAAGAAATCAAAAACAGTTATTTTATTAGTGCAAAATAATGACGTAATAATGTCGTTTTTTAACGTATTTTTTAACGTCAAAAACGACATTATTGCGTCATTATTTTTGCACTAACCTAATAATAAAAACCGTTTGAAACAAAAAAAAAAAAATCTTATGATTCTCGAAAGAAAGTTCTTTTTATTTTAGCCAATCAAATGACTGAAATATAAATATAAAAAAAACAAAATTTGCCAAAGTTGCTGAATGCACGAGTTTCTTTTCAACCGTTTAGACTCTGTGTATTGCATTTTGTGTAATCTCGTGATCCGCTCGCTACTCATAAAACGGTATCAAAGAAAAGGGTCATTTATTTTCATATTCGTTTTATTAAGAGTGACAGAAGTAGGATTTACGTTTCAGGAACGCATGTCGCACGTTGGCTCAGTGTTCCTCCGCGAGTTGTATTAGCCAGTCGCAAACCTGGGTGTAGTAGGCATATCGACACTTTATAATTCTTGAGACCTTTGTTGAAGTCGTGCAGTTTTAGAATTATATTCAACGCCCAGACAAATCAATCCATCACGAAGCACTCTCGCCAATCGCTGAGCGATATAGCAATTGACGTTAGACTAGGAATGTCTCCTCCAAGCGATACAGATTCATCATCTCATTGGCGGTATATTGCTTAAGTCCAATCTACTTGCCGTGGTAGACGGCCTTTGACCTACAAGATAGTTCATCTCCCATTTGAGAGGTTTTTTTTTTAAATCCCACTGTGCATTTAGCTACCCTTCTCACTAGAAAAGATTGAGGACGGTTTAGTTACCGATGACCCAACCAGTCAGTATTTAGTATTGGGTTGCATGTTATGTGCTTCATGGTCGAGTATTTGAGAATTACGAAAAGATAATTGATTTGGCTGTTTGAAGGATTTGCTGATCGATGTTAATACTCTCATGAATAAAATCAATCAATTTTTTTGGTGTGTCTTGTGAGGAGGAATGGAGGAGAACACTGTAGAATAAGGAACATGGCCTCTTTCGTCTCTGTGCAATCAGCCAACATTCGTTGTTTAAATGTGCTATCCAATCGATTTTTAATCCGATAAACTGGTTTTCAGAAGAAAGCAGTATACAGTGGATCTGCTAAAATTAATCAATCAGATCGACCGAACTAGATTAATTCAATAATTATAACCAGAAATTCAAATGGCTCATTTACTGTAAAATAACAAAAAAATAAAAAAATAAATAAAAAAAGAACAAAACCTAAAATTCGCTGTGAACAGAAACGGCATTCTCTTGTATCGGAAATGAAAGACACCCAAATATATTCGACAAATTTAAAGAAAAGTTAGAGAATTTTTTTAAAACAGCTAATTTTAATAAAAGTTTTCAGTAATTCTGTAAATCAAACATTTAGTTGAGTTAAACGATTAATAGTGTAAAATCATTTTTCAAATATGCATTACATCTACCAATAATGTGTAGAACCAAATGAAGTTATTATACTAATAATATGTAAAACCAAATGGAGAAGTTATTATACTAATAATATGTAGAACCAAATTAAGAAGTTATTATACTAAAAATATGTAGAACCAAATGAAGAAGGTATTATACTAATAATGTGTAGAACAAAATGGAGAAGTTATTATACTAATAATATGTAGAACCAAATGAAGTAGTAATTATACTAATAATGTGCAAAACCAAATGGAGAAGTTATTATACTAATAATATGTATAACCAAATGAAGTAGTTATTATACAATAATGTATAGAACCAAATGGAGAAGATAATTTCTATTCTTTGTAAATTGATTTCACGCTAGAAGCCAAACCAAATTATGCTCATACCACGTGATTTCTTAAAATTAAAAAAAAAAAAAATTGTCGAAATTCGCATTCTTGATTCATTAATTCGTTTTCTACGGCTTATCAGCCATTTGCTGGTCATTTAAAACCAGAACATATTTCTAGATAGTAAGATTTTTTTTTTTTTGGTGGTGAGTTAAAAATGATTGAGTGATACAAGTCTTACTAATTAACCGATTGTTGAGGGAGGAAAATTCATACCTTTCTCAAGGATATTTGCACGTAACTGAATATAACGAACGCAGGTGGAATTAGATTTCGGCTTTCCTATTAACAATTCTGACCTATTACCCATTGCACCACACACACACACACACACATTACATTAAGTGATATTACCAAGCTGTAACCCATGTAGGTATAAACCAACCGGTATGTTTGTGTGTGTGTGTATATATATATATATATATATATATATATATATATATATATATATATATATGTGTGTGTGTGTGTGTATCTATATATAATATTGGGAACACCAAATAACTTCCTGGTGAGACCATTCCAGTAGAAATCGTCGCAGCATAATGGCCGATGTTCGCAATAGTTTATCTCTCAATTTTCACTCTATTTTACTTTCTGAAAATTGTATTGAGCACACATTTTATTTAGTCGTTCCTTTTCGTTAATATAATCCTTGCCATTGATTGAATTGTAAAGTACATATTTATTTCTTATTACTTCAAATATTTTTTTGTGCAAACCCGTAATTGAGTATACACAGCATTTTATTATAAACATTATTTATTTCGTCTATCAGTCTATGCACTCGAGAAAACAAATTAAAGAAAAAAATGTCATTTTCAGGATACGAATATGTACTGTTTGTTGAAGAAGAGGCTGTAATAGTGCTGAGGGCGCATTTTATTTTAATAGGATTTCATAAATATGCCGGCCATTGGACAAAATATAATACTCTTTTAAATAAACGTAACATCGCATTCAATTACGGATATGCAGAAAAAATAATTTATTACATGGGACCTTAAAGGGTCTGTTTTTATTTAATGTATATATTGCTACTGAATTCGATTCTTATTGGGTAGTTCTTAATCTTGGCTTTGTTCAAGGACAAAGCTCTGCTTACTTAATCACTGTTTATATTATTTTCCATTAAACACTTCAGATTAAGAATTTTTTTTTAACTTCTTGAAATTTTATGAAATTACATTGTATGAGCTTATTTTGTTTTGGCTTCCGTAGATGGAACAATTTACAGTGATTGTACGTGATAAACTGAATCCTCTTATTAACCTTTATAAAATTTTATATATTATATATATATATATATATATATATATATATATATATATATATATATATATATATATATATATATATATAAAGAAAGGTGGAGTCATACAATAGACACTGCTACCAATAGTAATATATTTTCAATTTTTTTCTTTATATTAATATAGATTAATCAATTTATATATATATATATATATATATATATATATATATATATATATATATATATATATGAGAGAGAGAGAGAGAGAGAGAGAGAGAGATTGAAAAAAATTGAAAATATATTACTATTGGTAGCAGTGTCTATTGTATGACTCCACCTTTCTTTCTTTTCGAATTATCCCACTTTTTTATTGAATATACTTTCGCAGTGACAGCAACTGACCAAACAGAATTCATTGAAAATCTCAGCATCTTAATTGACTAGTTTGATGGACTAATGTTCTGATTAGCTGATCGAAGGGATTAATTTTTGCAATGTTATTGGTCCTCACCTGGCATTTCGGCTTCAATCACTTTCCTACCGCCGTGACGTAGCTTCCCTATGACCTTCCTATAAATATTTTTCTTTCTTCCTTAGTTCTTATACTTTATGAATTTAAGCGCAGTACTAGATTTGGCGGCAAGTTCGCATCTTTTTACTGTTGAAATGGCCTTAGGTAACCGTAAGTTCTATGCTAAAAGTTTCTTTTGTTGCTATTCTCGCTTGTGGACATCGCTACTGACCCCTTGCTTTTCAAACAAGTATGATCTTCAAAAATTTAAAGAAAATGTCAATTGATATCTTCCTCTTCTTTTTTTTTTCTTCTCCCGCGTTAATAATGTTTTTTTTTTTTGTTTGTTTTTCTTGAATTATTTCACAGTCAGTAATCTCTTGCTTGGGGGGGGGGGTGAATAACCGAATAGAACTAAAACATATATTCGCATTGACCCATCAGCGAGTTAAATAAATTCCGTTTGAGATTGGCGACAAATGTCAGTTTTAACCATGTCATTAAAGAAACCGCCCTGAAGCTACAACTTAATGAGAATTGACAGTTGGTTGAATGGATTTTTTCCAAAATTTGATATTATTAATGGTAATATTAGCCGTTTCCTTATATGGAAACATTCGGCATTCATTGATTGAGCAAATAGTGCTACTATCGCTGGAAATTTATAAAATATGAACAGTAAAATCCGTCTTCGTCCGGGTCTTTCATCACTCGGAATTTTTGTCGTTCACTTGGAGCAGTTTATGTTTAAAGTCACCCCACCCCCCAAAATCAATATTAGCAACAACAATTGCGTACGACTGCGGCACATCCCCCAAAGTGGGGGGGTTAACAACTTGAATGGGAGGTGGCCCTGAAAAGGAATTGTATAATAATAAATAATATTAGTGCAATAATTTAAACTATTTATTTTTATTAATTTTTTTTAATGAAAGATATATATCCAAGAACAGATAGTAAATAGTAAAACGTTGCTGACAGTTATAATGGACAGGAAGTAGTGGAGAGCCTTTGTCGCCAACAATTTGGACTCAAAACCGGCACTGAAGAATTATCTATGAAACAAAAAAAATTCATGGAAATCGGAAAAAATACTCTGGGGGCGCATAAGCAACATCTGATCTCTCTCTCTCTCTCTCTCTCTCTCACACACACACACACAAACATTTTGAGAATTATATTACGTTGGTGCAAAAATAATGACGTAATAATGTCGTTTTTTTGACGTTAAAAATACGTCAAAAAACGACATTATTACGCCATTATTTTTGCACCAACCTAATAAATATAGATTTCTATTAAAACATTATTTTTAGGAAAATGGATATCTTAAGTCCAGGATTTTTTTTATCGGTCTTCCCAGTACTGATGGCGGTTTCTATCCTAACCCTTTTTTTTAAATAGTGTTGAATGTCAACATCAGCATGATAACATCTTTTTCTCTTCGAGTTAAATATGTTATCCATTTTAGGTATTGCTCTTAAGTCCTTAAGTGATGTAGTTTCTGTTATTTGGTACAGTCTTTGAGATTCTGCAGCTCTAGTCCACAAGATTCAAAGAAGAATGGTCCACCCTAGAATTCGAAACCATTTTTAAGCCATTGATCTGAGAAAGCGGTTTTATACAACTGAGTTTAGATATTTCTGAACGAGTTTAGAGTCACAGATGGCATCTACATGAAAAGCCTTGATCTGAGAAGACTATTTATGCTGAGACTATTTAAAGGAAAACTTAGATTAAAAAAAGAAACACCCCAGTTTTCAGTAGACACGTAAAGTGGATAGTCATGTTTTAAGAAAACATAGAAAAATATTGAAGTTATTCATTTACAAACTTGTCAGACTGAGAAGGATCAAACCCTATCGCATTTTTTTCTATTGTTAGTTCGCCCAATACAAGACCCAAGGACCACTCAAGGTAGAGAGATACTGAGTCAGATTGTAAAGAAGATAAAAGTAAGAACGTATTATGAAGACAAGTAGCATAGATATCGGTTGATCCTAGATCAAGATTGCTGTGGTCGGGGAAGCGTTCTCTCTCTCTCTCTCTCTCTCTCTCGAGAGAGAGAGAGAGAGAGAGAGAGAGAGAGTTTCTTCCACAAAGTATCAGTTATGGGGACGAAGCTGTTTGAGTGGAATTTGATTTTTATCAGTGGAACACAAAGAAAATGGGGAGAGTTTGCTAATCGTGGGTATGGCATGGCGGGTCCTAGCTTTGAAGATCTGACCTGGTGTAACTAAAGAATGTAACTCGTTCGAACATCTGCTTTACTAAATAGCAATGCAGTCGTCATTTATTTATCAGTGGAACATTTTATCATTTTCTATTTTCTATTTTCATATCCGCTTATTATATTATTATATTATTGTTATATTATATATTATATTATTATACATTATATTATTATATTATTGTTATATTATATATTATATTATTATACATTATATTATTATATTATTATACATATTATATATTATAATTATAAAATTTTATTGCAATTATATTATATTTATTATATTATTATTAATTATATAATTACTAAATTAATTATTATATTATTATTATATTATCATTATATTATATTACATAAATATATTATAATCATATTATAATTATATAATAATAATATATATTATATTGCATATTATAATGTATATTATATTATTATTATGTTATATTATCTTATTATTATATTATTATTATATATATTAATACATATACATATTATATATATGATTATTATTATATTAATATACATTATATTATTATATATATTATAATTATATAATTATATTAGAATTATTGTATTATTATTATTAATAATTATATAATTACTAAATAAAATTATATAATTATAATGATTATACAATAATTATAAAAAAAATATAAATGTTATATATAACATTTTATATTTTCACCTATCAAACGATCAGTGGAATACAAAAGGAATGGGCTTGGTTTGCCACCGTGGTCATGATATGGTGGGTCCTAGCTTTGAAGGTCTAACCTGGTGGAATAAGGAATGTAACCGGTCCGAACATCTACCATATTAACAGCAATACAGCCGTCCCTCTTTTATCGCGTTTAATCAGCTGCAGACCATATCGCGAAAATTGAATTTCCGCGACGTAGGATTCTTTATTTATAAATCAAATATTTTCGTAGTTAGAGCATAGAAAACGTCCTTCTAAATACGGTTTTTGACATTATACGAGCCCTCAAGACATGAAATAACACCCCTGCAGTCACCTTTCAGTTATAATGCCATCCGGCATACAAGCTTAGGCGATCATGTATCATTTTATACATGACTGTCGAGGTACATTTTTTTACCGCGGTAGGTTTCTATTTTTTCTGCGGTAGACCAGTTTCCATCCCATTCAGTTTTGCTATTTACACATATCTGGGGGTGAAGAAGAGGATTCATACCTTTTTCCAAGGGTATTAACACCTAAGGGAATGTAATGTATTCGACTTTACACTTATATTACCCAATATAGCGTTGAAGGATTTACGAATGTATACGAATACATAGGTCAACAGTAATTTTAATACAGGGGTCTATAACTGAGTTAGGCAAGTGAGTGTGCGCTGTATTATTTTCACTGTCTCGATCAACTGAAGGATCGGCTGTATGTCTGCTCCTCAGATCTGGGCAAGCGCAAAGCAGCGAGAAAACGCGATATGATTTTTTAATGAGAAGATCTGAAAAACTGCGATAACGTGAAGCCGCGAAAGTCGATGCGCGTAGTGAAACTCAATTCCGGCTTCACGCTTTCCAGTCAACATTAATCTGCAAAAAATTAAATGCATTGCCAATCGTTATCGACTGTCTTTCTGATTATTCTTCCTTTGTTCTGGCTCCTTAGCAATATTTCTGTTTCTAATTCTTCCACACCCAGTAACCCCTTGTCTTTTAGCGGCTTGCTTTGACTCGGTCAGAAATTGAATTTGTTTCGCAGATTTCATTTTCCACACCGATAACCCTTACGCTACACGCACATTACGAAGTGACTATACAGAGGGAAAATAAAGAAAGGAATTGCAGTTAGTTAAGAACAGGGTGGGTAAATAGAATTGTTTTCTTCATTAGGATCATTTGATATTGAAAGACAATTGGGCAAGTCGTTTATGTCCAGAACAGATCGTTGATATGTAGTCGTAAACACTTTGGACAGTTCTGGTTTTTGCTCAACTATGATTCTCGTAAGATCTAGCTCCATTGAGGTCTCTAATTATACGAATTATACGCAGCTTTTGAGATTGAAATCCAAATTGGTGTCCGCGTTTAATTTAACCATTCGATTTACGTTTCGCTTATATTTCCATAAAGCAGTGATAACAGCAACGTGGAGATTACTTTTATTCGACCAACGCCTATCAGGGAATAATCATCATCACCAGAACAAAGATCAAGAGCTATCATCATCATCATCATCATCATCATCATCATCATCATCATCATCATCATCATCCAACAATCATCATCATCATCATCCAACAATCATACTTATCCAACAATCATCATCATCATCATCATCATCATCATCATCATCATCATCATCATCATCATCCAACAATCATCATCATCATCATCATCATCATCATCATCATCATCATCATCATCATCATCATCATCATCGTTATCGGCATCATCACCACCCAACAATCATCATCAAACAATCATCATCATCATCATCATCATCATCATCATCATCATCATCATCATCATCATCATCATCCAACAATCATCATCATCCAACAATCATCATCATCATCATCACCGTCATAATCGTTGTTTTTGCTTCCTTGTCGTCATTACTATAGACATTAAACAAAAGCGACATGGAATATCGACAGGGAATATAAACAGTAATCGAGAACATGTGACAACAAAACGAAGTTCCTGTGATTCTGTTCATTTTTGCTACCACACAGAAGAAGCTTTCTACCTTTTTCCCACTGACACCATAATACGAAGTCCAGTAACAAGTCAACTTCACCCGCCATATAAGAAGGAGATAGATAGATAGATAGATAGATAGATAGATAGGGAATGAGAGAAAGAGAGAGAGAGAGAAAATTGTAGATAGTCAAAGCGAGAATATAACATAGAAAATGGGAAACAGGCAGAAAAATAAAATAAAAGAGCCAAAAAGTTTTAAAAAGAGAAAGGAAGAGGAATCGCGCAAAAGAATGAGGACGGAAAAAAGAAGAAAAATATAAATAGAAAGAAAGAAATTAAGAAAAGGAGAGAAAGGGATAGCGACACAGAGAGAGAGAGAGAGAGAGATTGGGGGAGAGAAAGTAAAAAGAAAGAAATTGAGAAAAGGAGAGAAAGAGATAGCGACAGAGAGAGAGAGAGAGGGTGGAGAGAAAGTACAAAGAAAGAAATTAAGAAAAGGAGAGAAAGAGATAGCGTCAGAGAGAGAGAGAGAGAGAGAGAGAAAGTAAAAAGAAAGAAATTAAGAAAAGGAGAGAAAGAGATAGCGACAGAGAGAGAGAGAGAGAGTGGGGGAGAGAAAGTAAAAAGAAAGAAATTGAGAAAAGGAGAAAAAGATCTAGGAAAAAAGAAAAAACGAACGAACGAACGAACAAACGAAAGAAAGAAAGAAAGAAAGAAAGAAGGAAAGAAAAAAGGGAGAGAAAAACTTAGCTAGAGAAAAAGAAAGAGAGAGAGAGAAGAAAGAAAGAGAAAAACGATAAAAAAGAGAAAGAGAGATGAGATATAAAAAAAAGAAAGAAAATGTGAGAAAAGAAAGAGAAAAATGGAGAAAGAGGTAGGGATAGAGCGAAAGAGAGAAAGGGGGAATAGAGAAGGAAAGGACGAGAAAAGAAGAGGGGGTAGTAAAATAACGTAACAAGGAAATTATATTTATTCGGGAAATTGAAATTTAAAAAAAAAAAATATAATTTCTTAATTATTTCAAGTCGCCATTTTTTTTGGCATATATTAGACTGCGGAGGCAGAATACCATTGCATAAGGCTTGTTATCAATCAGGCAAGAATTTGTGAGATGGCCTGGCGTGGATAATTTATTTGTGTGTGTGTGTGAGAGAGAGAGAGAGAGAGAAAAAGAAAGACTGTGTATGAGTATGTGCGTATGTATGTGTGTATGCCTGTAGCTTCCTGTGTGTACATGCCGATGTGTTCACATTAGTGTGTGGATGAAGTTGTGTTTTTTTACTAAATGTTCATCTAATAAAAAGCCCAAGAGTCACTCAAAGTAGGGGATTACTAAATGACATTCCTGTATAGACGTACGAGTGGGAAGTAAGTGCAGATTATGTAAATATGTAAGATAAGTAACAAGCTTCCCATAGATTTGAATAGGGTAAGATTATTTAATGCCGAAATTGAACACAATTTTATGGCTTCAACTAAATATATTTTGAACGCAATTGTATGCTTTTAAATACAGATAAAATTTATTTCTGGCGATTTTCTTTGAAAGTGTATTGGGGATCATTTTACTATATTATGTATTTTTCGTCATTGTATTATAAATATGTATTCTTGGTTCTTTTTTTTATAGAAAAATGTATTGTTGGTATTTTTTCAATAAAAATGTATTTTTATACCTTCATAGTGTTTTGTTTGGGGGTTCGTTATTTGACCATAGCTGGCATCCTAACAAGTACTACCACCCTAGTTTGGGGAAGCATCCCAAATACTCGGGAGTCTGTGACATAAAGTAGCGTCGATTGGAAAGAATTTCTACGAGTAAACATTCCTTCCCAGCGGTCTGAAATGGGGGAACTAAGAAATACAGATCGTAAGAGTAGCGATAGCCTTGTGGTGTTGCACCTTTAAGAGAGGACCTATAGGATGGATGATAAGTAATCGCCCACAAGACTGCGTAAACTCCCTGGAACTCTAAAAAAAAAGGATTGAGCAGCTCCAGCTCAGATATGGCAGCAATACTGATGTGAATATGTGGCGGCTACAGGTAGAACCAGGGTACTGCGTCTTTAGCGACGGATCGTATATATGGGTGAACTTCCCATCCAAAAGACGAATTAATGTAATGTACACAGAAATATTAATTACGACCAGTATAGTTCGAAACACGATCGAGTGAGCCAAATTCAACAGAAGGAAGATTGTGTTGCGCCCAAATCGAAGAACTACGATGGTTCGAAAACAGCATGCAAAATCCCAGATTTTACACGCGCTCAGAAGTCACAGAATTCAAAAGTGGTATCGAAATGTTCTCGGTCACACCTCGCCCACACATACGCACCTATATATATATATATATATATATATATATAAATATCAAATATATATAAAAAAAAATATAAATAAATACTTTCATAAAAAAACATTATTATTTTTTTAATTTGCAACTTTTTAGTTGTTTTTTCCATATATACATATTAAGAAAGTATACGTGGCTTCTCATTATGCTATATATATATATATATATATATATATATATATATATATATATATATATATATATATGTGTGTGTGTGTGTGTGTGTGTATTTTGGTTCCACTGAATAACTTTAGGCAATATAAAATACATAAACAGCACTGCTCTCTTTATAGATTTTTAGCATTTAATGAATGGTGATAACCACCTATTGTTATGTGGAGTATTGTAGCAAGAGCGAAATCTTACAATGGGAAAGGCAATACATGTAATCTATGTCTTGTTGGGAAATTAGCTTAAAACACTTAAATAAGCATAGCTTATTGAACAAGAGAAATGAATTTATGGTTACATGTAGGCATAAAAAGAAATATCTGGTCAAATATGTTGATCCAGATTAATCTTAATATAAATTATGATTTCTTTTTAAAAACAAACAGTAATCTCCCTTTATGCTAAATATAAAAATTAATATTCACAACTCTAAAATATATTTTTACACACACACACACACACACACATATATATAATTCCTGTTTATTTTAAAAGCCAAATATGTTTTTTTAAATTTTTTTAAAATGTAATCGCAGTATAATATATAACTGCCATACTCAGATACTTTTTATTAAAATTTAAATTACTTAACTGTCAGTCTATACTCAGCACGTGAAGGTTGCTTCGTGCATAAAACATGTTATTCCCCACCGATAGTAAGACGCGGGGTGATGCTATCGCTAAGGGATAATATGTATATTTATTATTATCATAATAATAACAGCTGACCACTCGCATTTGAGGATGCCGTTTTTTAGGGCGGCTAGCCAATCCCTGTTGCAGACGCTCGCTCAGGCAGATTTGTGGCTTATACTGCATTATGCTAAGCAGACTTTACTTACAGTTTCTGGGAGAGAGCGTGTTATCTGGCGTCATCAACAATCTAGACAAAGCCAGCACAACCAAACCCTCGTCGTGACTTGTGACTTCGCGCAAGCACAGCTGTCGACGGCCTCCAAGTGTTCCGTCTACCCAATTTCACTCACAACACTTGGTTTTCCAAAGGTGCCACACGCTGGGATCACCCCCACCTCCAGACCGATAACATCATTGTCTACTTCCTGACAAATCAACCGTGGTATGATTCGAACCCGGGTCTCATGGTCAGAAAGCGAACGTTCTAACCAATCGGCCCATATAACATAATACTTATTAGCTCTGTTTTATTACATCGAGCAGTTTCATAGAGAGAGAGAGAGAGACCATTTATATATATATATATATATATATATAGAGAGAGAGAGAGAGAGACCATTTTGCTCAGTTCTTTGAGAACATGTATTTTAATATCCCTAACTTTTTTCTAACTTGTTCCGATTATCATCGATTATCATTTCCTTTCAGTTAAATGATGACAAACATACAACAAACTGATCCGATGAAAAGGCATGCTGCCATCGTTGTCTTAAAGGCAGTGTATAGTATTTTAGAAATTGCTCGCTTCCTGAATGTTGCACAGTTGTTTGTTGTCGTATTTCGCAGATAGCAGGAAGTCGCTGACGTGGATTTTACACCTGTAGGCAAACGTAAATCGCCTACTCATGATAGCATCAGAACACCAGACACTTGTACGAAAGGTGAAAAAGAACTACAGAAATCCTATTAGCTAAGGGCTCAAGGTTTTAAGGTGATCTGTCGGAAGGTTTTTGATGATGACCTTCGATGCAAGTTACATTTGATGCGTAGGGGCAAGTTCATGCCTGCAAACACGAAAGGCAATCGTCTGATCTGCACAAAGTACTTGCTGAGCATCTCTGAAACATCAATGAGCCGGAAACCTATTTTTTCTTTTTGCTCTGATGAGACAAACATTGATCAGGACTAAAAGGTCAAAAGAAGGAATGACAAACGATTATGCGTACACACTTAATGACGTTCTCACAGTCTTGCACACAGAGATTCTGCACTCACTCACACACACACGCCCCCCCATATATATATATATATATATATATATATATATATATATATATATATATATTCAGCCGGGTTTCGATCCTAGCTAGAGGCAACCGGACGTCTAGCCACACTGATTATCTGTGATACAATAAAACAATCTGTCTGTGGATGGCAATATTATAAATATAAATATATATATATATATATATATATATTAGGTTGGTGCAAAAATAATTTCGTTTTCTCACATAGTAACATATGTTAGAAAACGAATTTATTTTTGCACCAACCTAATATATATATATATATATATATATATATATATATATATATATATATATATATATATATATATATATATACAGTTAAATAGTTTTCCGGACGAGTATAATTTCTTATACTTATAAGGTTATTACTAGTATATATATATATATATATATATATATATATATATATATATATATATGAAGAAAAATATACGGGAAAAAACAAACAAAAATCCTTATATGCAATAATGCTGTTTAATGATAATATGTCGACGTCGGACGTTTCGGTCAATAAACCATCTTAAGGACATATTCAATATAAAATATAAAATATAAATAACATTATCAAACTTAGCATTAAACAGCATTATTGCATATAAGGATTTTTGTTTGTTTTTTCCCGTATATTTTTCTTCATACTTTCGGATTCTATATCCATATATTTGCTTACATATATATATATGTATATTAAAGGAAAACAAAAACTCTTGATAGAACGAATTGACAACTTGCCAAACCATAAAACTCTTATCCAGATAACATCGTGAACAAAAACTACAATACTGAACAAAGAAAAATGGCCTAAAGTTAAGCTTACCTACTCAATAAAGTGCTCGAATCTTAGATTGCGTAGTAAGAGCAAAAATCGCTTAAAAACATTCAACCCTAGTCGTACCTTGAGTTTCACGCTCACACGAACTTCGGACTACTTGAACGCCCACATACACTTCTGGTCAGACTTATTCGCTCCCACTGAATATATGTATATTTTCTAAGGAAATGCGAATATTTGCAAGTACTTACTAAATTTACCATAAATAATTGATTCCGTATTTAGTTTTGAATACTTCGTGAAATTTTCAGAAGTTTCGATCTATTATACTTATAATTATAGATTTTTTTAAAATTTAGTGCTGTCCAAAATTATTCTCCTCCCTTATGGAAATTATGAAATAATTTTTCTCTCTGGCAATTGTAATATTTTTGTCTTAATTTGACATTTACAAGCACCCTTTGAAAATGAAATAGTATTGATCTGATCCTATAATATACTAAAAATAATGATGAAGACAAAATGCGAATGCGACGTACTTCGATAACTCATCGGCGAAGACGGCTGAACTTGACAAGATGCTCCGAATGAAAATGGTCAATCCGTACAAAAAAGATAATGGATATACTGCACTTTCCAAGCGTTTAAATATTCCTCGATCGACAATTCGTAGCATTATCAAGAAGTACAACGAGACTCAGTGTGTTGAGAATAAATTAAGGACTGGCAGAAATTGGTTAATTTCTGAGAGAATGGAAAGGTAAACTGTTAGTTGTCTTGAAGAATTCTCACTTAACGACAAAGGACATTGTCACTGATAAAAACACATCAGGGTTGAATGCATCAATGAAGACAGTCACTAGATGCATTTATCGAGCAGAACTCCCTTGCTTAAGGCTAATCAGATAAAATGCATATTAGTTTATGCTAGAAGCCATGTAGAACAAAGGAGTAAATATTGGAACTTTTTTTATGGTCAGATGAAACCAAACATAAATTTTTGGCCACATGAACTCACATTCTGTATGGAGCAACATGAATGAAACTCACAAACCAAAAAATACCCTCCCTACAACTAAGCTCTGGAGATGTTTTACAGCTTCCGAACCGGGAGAATTAGTGCTAGTACAGGGTATCATGGATTAAGAGAATAATTAGGTTGTAAGGTTAGAAAAATACCTATCAGCGTGTATAATGATCTTGTATGGAACTATCAAAAATGATTAAAGGCAATAATCAAGAATAAAGCTTAGCCAATTAGTTAATGGGACAGGAGACTCAATAATTTTGTCCTATGTTAAAGGTTTTTTGGTGTATTTTGTATTATTGTTTGACATTAATATAAAATTTTGTTGTAGGCGTTATTGCACATTAATGAGAACAAATGGAATATAATTTCACTGTCCGTAACATTTAATTTAAAAGAAGGATAAATACAGAGTAGAGCTAAATACACACACACACACACACACACACACTCATACACACACACGTACGCACGCGCGCGCGCACACACACACGTACGCACGCGCGCGCGCACACACACACACGTACATATATATATATATATATATATATATATATATATATATATAATATTATAAATTTTCTAATTTAGAAATATGGTTCCATCGCTACACAGGAATTACCATGTTTCAAAAACAGAAACTAAATACTTGAATTCCATAGTACAGTTTCATTTTCAAGCGAAATTTGGAATTCCCAAATTTTGATTCCAAAATTGGCTTGAAAATGAAACAGACGTAGGGATTTTAATTTAATTCTATAATTAAATTTGAAGTATTTTGTTTCTGTTTTTGAAACATGGTAATTCCTATGTAGCGATAGAACCATATTTATAAATTAGAAAATTTATAATATGGGGGTGGTGTAATCTCACTAGAACAATTACGACTGAGTAGTGAGTTCGATCCTCACTGGGTACCCCATACTTTCGGCCTTGTGCCACATCTGAGCTACGCTTGGAAAATCACTTTGTCTGGGTCACCTCGAGGTGGTGTAATGGCTAGCAATCTTGTCTTGCTGTAACAATTATGACTGAGTAGTGAGTTCGATCCTCACTGGGTGCCCCATACTTTCGGCCTTGTGCCACATCTGAGCTACGCTTGAAAAATCAGGCTTGAACCCGTCTAGGCGAGTTCAAAAGCTATATTTTTGGCCGAGCCTACGGGCTCGGAGAGACTCACATTAAACCGGCCTTGTGCCACATTCGGTCCTCGTGGGTGTATTGATAAATACCGAACCATATTTTTAAATTAGTTAATTTATAATATTTGTGCTCTGCCGAATTGTATTAAGCACTGTTTTTTAAAAATAAAAAAATAATTAATAAGAACACCGGATTATAAACCTTACCGTTCTTTCACTTTATATATATATATATATATATATATATATATATATATATATATATATTGAACAATAAAAAAAAAAATTAAAAAATTAAAATCCTCAGACACACTGGGTTGTAGATTAATATTCTTTCGTTTTTTTTTTATTATTATTCCATTTAGATTCCTCGACTAGTTTCGGCCGAAATGGCCATCATCGGGAGAAGAAATATTTCTGCTTGCTGCTAGCACTAAACTACAGAAATGAATGTCTTGATGGAGAAAATGAACTTTTGTCTGTAGTTTTCATTTGTTTTTTTATTATTTTATCTTTTTAACATGAATCTTTTAACATTCCTTGTGTTGGTCAAACAGTCTCTTTTAAGTTGTTATTTGAGATAAGAGCTGGATGCTGCTATGAATTCTCTGGTCAGTTTGACAGTTTTATTGGACTTGGTGAGGGGATGTGTCTCTGTTAAGTGTTTGTGTGTGTGTTATTTGGTTCTTAGGGAGTGAGTGAGTATGATATGTGTAAGCGTGTGTATTGCTGTGGGTGTGTGTTATCATTTGGCTCATTAGGGAGTGAGTGCGTATGATGTGTGTAACTGTGTATATTCGTGTGGGTGAGTGTATAAGTGTGAGGCCTCCACACCTCCGTAAGCCTGTCTGTCTTGTGTGGGTGAGAAATGTGGGTATTTTTTTTATTTGTTGAGTTATATCTATATATTGTTAAATTTGTGATATATATATATATATACCGGATATAGAATCTTAGCAGTCCAAACGAGAAATGTGGATTACATAGATAGGTAAGTCAAAGCATGGTCTATCAACGCGCCCTCCGTGGCTAAATTGTTAAAGGCAAGTTTCTGCATTCGTTGGACCTTCTCAATTTAACCTGGTCGTTAATCATTTCCCTGTTAAGAAAAACAAAACAGAGATACCAACTCAAATACGTGTATCCACTACAAACCAGCTAGAGTGGCTAGATAATCCTAGAAAAATGAGAATGAATATCGCCGGCTTCAGAGGTTTGGGTTTTAATCAAACTCTGAAAATAGCTCTTTAATACAATAAACATTGTTGTGCGAGTCGACAGAAATGTACGTGCCAATAGTGTTCTGTATTTGTAGCAAGTCTGGCATAAACTATGTCTATGTATTAGATAAATAAATGTCCCGAAGACTGAGTTTTGCAGATATACGAATTTTCAGAGTAAGATAAATCTGTTGAATTTATTAACAGGTATAAACGCGAATCATTGACGACATATATCCAGTTTTCTTTTGTGCAAACCGCATATATATATATATATATATATATATATATATATATATATATATATATGGGAAAAAGTGTGTGTATATAAATATAAATAAATATATATATATGTATAATTATTTATATATTATATGCGCGGTACTTATTAGAAAGTGCTCAATATCAGAGATAGAGCTAACATATATGGTTGGATAGATGTGAGCTTGTGACCCTGGGTTTAACGCTTTAGCGATATATATATATATATATATATATATATATATATATATGTGTGTGTGTGTGTGTGTGTGTGTGTGTGTGTGTGTGTCTGTATGCGCGCGTGTCTGTGTGTGATCGACAGAAGGACTAGCCAAAATTAACGATAAAAATCAAATGAAAAATACAGATAAAGTTCACTTTCTTCAGAAACAGTCATTCAGTCCTGTAATTTACTGCTACTAAAAAGCAGGGATTTTTTCTCCTGATGATTGCCATGCTAACGGAAAGTAGTCGAGCAACCCAACTGAAACAATAAAACAAATATATATATATATATATATATATATATATATATAGAGAGAGAGAGAGAGAGAGAGATATAGATATAGATATAGATATATACCCTTCTACCTTTCCCTTCTCTTTCTCTCCCTTTTTCCTCTGACCACTACTCATATCAAGACTTAAACCACTTCCTGTTTCTTTTGCCACATCCCCTTTCTTTCTATTCTTCATCTTCTTTTTACCTCCTGTTTTTTCTTCCTTTCTTTTCTTTCCAATTGTCTGGTATTTTTATTCAAAAAATTATCATCCATTGATTGTTTGAAAAATAATGTAAATTTAATTTTACAAGGTGAAAATCATCATTATATAATGTCTATCTTAATTCCGATCATAAATGGAATTATAATAAAAAAACGAAAGAATATTAATCTACAACCCAGTGTGTCTGAGGATTTTAATTTTTTAATTTTTATTGTTCAAAATATATATATATATATATATATATATATATATATATATATATATATATATATAATTTAAATAGCAATCTTAGTGTTCTCCACAACTTCCTGTTCCTTGATACCTCTTTATTCTCGCTCTGCCATCCATCTACGCAACCTCGTTTCATAGGTTATATGCTGTTTCACTCAGCCTCACCGGCCCTCACTATGTTCTGTGAGTGTAAAATTATCCAAGTCTTCTTGCCTGATTAATTGCCCCGAAATTTTAATTCTTTCTTTCATATTTTAAATTTAAATATCTTTTTATCTTTCATGTCGAAAATATTTTTTTAAGTTATTAAGCCGAACGAAATTTTTACATTACTCAATATATTAGGTTGGTGCAAAAATAATGTCGTTTTTTCACATATGTTACTATGTGAGAAAACGACATTATTTTTGCACCAACCTAATATCTCTAACGTTTTTTTTTTTTTTTTTGTATTTCATCTTTCTTTTATTTCTGTTTGAAATAAAATATGCATACACACATTTGGGTGCACACAAGCCTGTATTCTTCCTCTTATCATCTTTGTCCACAAAAGAAAAAAAATACTTTACTTAGCTTAAATGAAATAAAATTGATTGAATTCCTGTTAAGGCAGGACGGCTGTTATAGCTGGAGTATAGCCGAACCTTGCCAGGCCTCAAGGTGATTCCAAATAAATCCAGATCGATCACCCGTTCTCCTTTTCGCTCTTGCCTATCGATCGCACCCTGCAGACAGACTTGCCTTAAGATATCGATTAGGACTAAGCCGTTCGCTTAACTCAACTAAAAAAAAAAAAAAAAAAAAAAAATAAACAAACACGTGCGTAAAATAAACAAACGAAGATGGTAATTCGAAAAGACAATTTTAACCAATTTTTCACCCCCACTCCACCTCTTTCTGATTTGCTTTCTATTATCAGGAAAAGTGCGATTTCTTCACATGGAACCGAAAGCTGAAAAACCTGAAAGTCCATCTCAGTTACCATAGCTTTAGTACTCATGGCTATATTCTTGATTGGTCGCCTGAACAGCGAGATCATTGGAATGCGACCCTAGATTTCATCGCAGTTCATCGATGAGCAAATAAGGCATCTAATCATGCTTAATTCCTCTCATGAGACACTTGAATTAAAAAGATCCTTGAAACTGATGCTGCACTTAACCAAAAGCATTGTGGCATATTAGTGACAGATTCGATGAAATCAAATTGGCAGCCCATCTCGAAAATGACCTAGAATCTGTTTTGAACTGGCGCAAAAAGTGGCTTGTTAATTTTAACGCCCCAAAAACAAAACTAATTTCTATTAATCATTTTAAAGAATCTTTTTTTTTTTTTACTTTCAGTCAGCATATTGAGTTCAATACCTGGTTAAGGCAGTGGAGAACTTGGAGAGTGGAATTAACAGGAGATAGCTGATAACTGGCATCCATTAGACATGGCACGTGGAGCTAGAGCAGTCTACCCCAGCGAGCGAAATAAACAGTTCAGTTCGAAATTCCAACCACCTGAAGAAGGCCGGGGCGCACAACGGCCGAAACGTTGTGATAAAGATGAGGACAATAGTTCGAATAATGTAAATCGTGTACATAATATCTCACTTCAGAAATATAGACAGATACAGACCTACAATCTGTTGTGAACTGGCTTGTTAATTTTAACCCCTCAAAAACGAAACTAATCTCTATTAATCATTTTAAGAACTTTTTTTAACCTTCAGTCAACATGGCGGATGCTAATGTCCATGAAGAAGGGAGCAACCCATTACTTCTTTTTGGTCTCACGTTTTCCGTTGTCATCAAGAGGACGGATTATATTTAATCAGCTGCTATGTCTGCTGCTAATCAATTCAGTATGTCGTGGTAGACAATTTTTCTACCGTATATTCATCCTGCACATTTATTAATCTACCATTCGTCTGTGCATCGAATATTTCTGCTACATCTGGTCTGATGCTTCTGCTAAGTGTTTAGATATTCTTAATGAAATCCAAAAAAGAACCTGAAACTTTATCGGTCCTGATCTGGCATTTCGGCTTCAGACACCTTCCCGCCGCTTTCTTCCGCTTGCCTCTTCTATAGATTTTTCCAGAGTAATTGTTCTGACGAGCCTTTCTCCTTGTTATATCGTCTCCATTGATATAAGCGTTGTACTAGATTGGCAGTTAGGTCTCAGAATTTCACTTCATATTCCTAGATGTAACCGATCTATGCTAAGTGAAGTAATATGATGGCGGCTAGGATGAGGAATCGGAGAGCCGAGTTCGAATTCCAGTTGAATCCATTACATCCGCTTATGTACTAATACCTTTAGGGAAAGGTATCTATCCGCTTCTTTGCTCACCACCAGCTATGGGTAAATAGCAAAATAGACCAGGGTCTATAGCCTTGGATGGCAACTAGTCTACCGCAGAAAGAAATGACAACCTACTGCGGGAAAAAATCTGCCTCGTCAGTCATATATCGAAAGATATATGATCGGCTAAGCGTGTATCAATCATGGCACATGACTGACTGACTGACTTCTTGCTTGTCGAATTTTCTTCCAGGTTTCTGTCAAGTATGATCTTCAAGAATTTAAATGCAATGTCCATCGTCATCTTCCGTCTCCTAGAATCAGGTTCTTTTATTTTCCTCTGTCTCTTTCTTTCAACCTCAGTACTCCGTTGCATTCTAGTTGCTTTCATCGCTTTACTTGGGGTGAAAAGATAAAAGAAACGGTGAGAAATTCGAAGCGTATCTTGTTACTTACATGCTGCGATATCTCGAAGGGTACGAGGTTTCGATGAAGCTTTTAACTGTTGGGAAGGACTTGGTCAGGATAAGAACTTTTCAGCCTGATCTCATACAGAACTTAGGGAGAAGAGTATTCACGCCTTATTTGAAAAGAAGTTCGAAAACTACTGAGAATTGAATGCAAACAATCTAAGTCGCAATTAGTCCACTATTTGTTGATAACATTTCACTATTGCATATATATATATATATATATATATATATATATATATATATATATATATATATATGTATGTGTGTATGTGTGTGCGTGCGTGTGTGTGTGTTTGCATGCGTCTATGTATTTGTGTATGTGTCTGAGATAGGTCGTTCTGTTCCAAACGTACCCTGCCGTTTTTTATGTCTTAAGATACAGTTTCGCGGCAGCCAATTAGGGAAACGTTACTGCGCATGCGTGAATAGGCTTTCTCGAGTGCAACCTGCAAGGGGACGCCATTTTGTTTGATTGTACATTATGACCGTCGCATTCAAAATAACAAAACGACCAGACACTTCACGTCTTGTGCAGTGTTCGTGACCAAACATGGCATAATTCATGTCCGCCAGATCCAGTACTCCCTAACAGTCTCTACCTGTATTTCCTGGCTTTTCCTAAGTAGAACATCGCTGGAGGAACACATGCATATGACCAATTGCGAAATAAACTGGAAATAGGATGGGTTCCTCGTACCGCTCCAGTATGTTTATGATTCCTCCTGCTCTACCCTCCCGTTCAGAAACAACTACGCGACCTCGTGATCAATTATTTCCTACAATGCAGCCCTATTCCCACGCACGTAACTTCGCAACACTCTTGCTACTCTATCGCTATTTGCATGGCAAATGTTCTGACGAGCTATCGTAGCATCTAACTATAATTCTTCAAGTGGTTACTCCTTTGGCATGTCCACAAAATGTCATTCCTCTGTCATCTTTTCTACCCGCCATGTACACTATTGACATTATTCGGACAACTGTCCTCATCTTTGTTGCCATATTTATCACAACGTTTCAACCGTTGTACGCTCCGGTCTTCTTCAGGTGGTTGGAATGTCGAACTGAACCCTTTATTTCGCTCGCTGGGGTAGACTGTTCTAGTTCCACGTGCCATGTCTAATCGATGTCATTTATCAGTTATCTCTTGTTAATTCACTTCCGAAACGTTCTGATAAATATGGCAACAAAGATGTATCGTCTGTTGCCTTGACCTTGATCTCCGTCCTTCTCTCTATTCTTTTACCAAAGACTCCTCCTTGATCTTTCTCTCACTCTCTGTAAACCCTTGGAGCACGCTTCAAAACATGAGGGTCAAGAATCTCCGTGCCACATGTCCTAAGGCTCTTAATGACCGACAGTCAGACACCACTCCATTTGATTTGATTATAGTGCTGAAGGCTTTGTGCAGAGCCATCCATACTTTTTGAATACAGAGACCTGGTGCAGTACGTGCCACAAGGTCGTTCTCCTAGGCCATCCAAGGCTATAGAACCCAGTCCTTTTCCCTCCTGCTATTTACCTATAGCGGGAGGGAGAAGAAGAGGATTCACACCTTGCTATTCAATTATCAATAAATAGCATAATTAAAAAACAAATATCTTTGATTGATTTTCTGGGCCTTTTTCGGTTCCGGAAGCTATTTACCCATAGCGGGAGGGAGAAGAAGAGGATTCACACCTTGCTATTCAATTATCAATAAATAGCATAATTAAAAAACAAATATCTTTCATTGATTTTCTGGGCCCTTTTCGGTTCCGGCTGTAATCACTGATAACTGTTTTCATCGGGATTTTCAATATATAGCACGCAGAAAGTATGCTAAAACTTCCTGAAGCAAATAAAGGCGCCGTGTTATTTATTTAGTGACTCTTGAGTTTGCAATATTATCTTCAATGGCATCTCGGCTTCAGTCAATTTGCCACCACCCTAATGACGCTTCTCTGTGCCCTTTCTATAAATACTTCCATGGTACTTGTTCTGATACACTTTGCTTTATAGTGCCTAGACACTAAGCGAATTTAAGCACAGTACCATTTTGGCAATAAATTTACATTATTTTAGAGTTGAATTGGCTGGACGTAACCGATGTTAATTGTTTCTTTTCTCTCACTTCTCGCCTGTGGATCTCCGGCATTATCTTCTGTCTTCTTGCTTCTTCTACTTTTATTGTTCTCAATCCTTAAAATATATATATTTTTTTTCTTTTTCTTATTGTTTCGCATTCAACAACCGCTTGTGTTTTAGTGGCTTTATTGCTTTGCTTGGATTGAAATGATTTTAAAAAAATGGAAGCTTCAGTATTTAATCATTAGATATTCTCTCATCTTTAAAAATTAATAACTTTTTTAGCGAATAAGAGACCATAACGAAAGCGAATTACTGATGTAGAAGAATACAAAGTAAATCGCTTAATTGGCGACTTTTGCTGAGTCATAGAAAGTGTTCGGATTTGAAAGAATTTTCTCTTGTCTTGGCGCCGCTGGAACGCTGCTAATTTTGCTCACTTAAATAAAGATTATTACGTGGGCGAAGCGTCTGTCGTGGTATCTAAGCTAATGACTTGCATCAGATGTGATATTAGCCATTTGATCACCCGGATGTAGTAGGCATGTTAAGAAACTATAAAATTGCTATTAAAAAGAAATTATGTATTTTTTTTTATTTTAGCCAATGACGGAAATCCTTCACCGTAATAATAGCGGAATTACTTGCCCTTGCTTTCAGTGTCGGTAGAAATATCATGAATAACGAGACATTTTCTTGTCTTTCTAATTTCAAGGTATAATTTACTTAAAAAAAAGAACATTCCGATTTTCCGTAAGCAGATAGTTTCTTTTTCTTTTTCAACAAAATTATTTTTCCACATTTTGAAATGAAATTTAATTACGGTATCTCTTTAGTAATATGATTAAAATTTAAAGCTATGAAAACGTCTGATCCGCGATATGAATTTCACGACTTCATTGAAGGGAATAATTTTCGTGTCTTCTAAGACTACAGTCTCTGTATATTTTTCCTCTCTCTCTCTCTCTCTCTCTCTATATATATATATATATATATATATATATATATATATATATATATATATGTTTAAACATAAACACACACACACACATATATATATATATATATATCATACACATAGATAGATAGATAAGATAGAGTGAGAGATAGATAGATAGATAGATAGAGAGAGAGAGAGAGAGAGAGAGGGAGAGAGAGAGAGAGAGAGAGGAGGCATGAAGTAATGGTTAGCGAGTCTGATTGAGTGAATTCCAGTCGAATCCATTACGTTAACTTACGTGCTAATACCTTGGGAAAGAAGTGAATCCTTTTATTCTCCCTCCCGCTATCGGTAAATAGCAGGAGGGAAAAGTATTGGGTTTTATAGCCTTGAATGGCCTAGGAGAAGGACCTTGTGGCACGTACTGCACCAGGTCTCTGTATTCAAAAAATATGGCTGGCTATGCATAAGGCCTGCCTTCATCATTATAATCAAATCAAATATGTCTGTTCTTAGGAGTCTTAGGACATTTGGAACTGAGCTTCTTGACCCTCATATATATATATATATATATATATATATATATATATATATATATATATATATATATGGGAAATACTACATCTCAAACCAAACCTAAAAAAAATGTTTGAGGAACTCGGCCTTTAATAATATCGTAGACCTAAGAACCTAAAAGAAATCATAGGTAGTAACCACATCTCAGGGGACAAGGTAATCCGTAATAAACTAACAACAAAAACAACAGGATTTTCCCAACCATGTGACAACAAAAGAAGCTTATGCTGTAACCACATTCGACACATGAATTTATTCACTAGCTCAGTCACTAAATCTACTTTCAAAATTTACCACGACTCTAACTGTAGGAGTCATAAGATAATGTACCTCCTAGAATGCACACTATCGGAGAAACAATATGTAGGAAAATCTGAATGGCCTTTTCACTACAGAATTAATAATTATTGCAATCGAATTAAGTTGACTCCCCATAAAAGATTATTACCTGTAGAACAACATTTCCGCCTAGAGAAACACGATTTTAAAACCCATGCCAGATTCACTTTAATTGAGAGAATAGAAAAGTTCGGAGCAGATAACATTAGAAAGATTTTAGACTTCCATGAAAATAAGTGGATACAATGTTTAAAAACGCAGTATCCAGAAGGACTTAATCACAAATTTAACAATATAGATAGTATTAATATATAACCGCACAAATCAGGACTTACCCACATTTCTAACCTACACAAGATAGACATGCTTACGGAGGTGCTAAGGCCTCACACTTATACACACACCCACACGAATATACACACTTAAACACATCATACTCACTCACTCCCTAAGAACCAAATAACAGAGACACATCCCCTTTCCAGGAACCAATAAAACTGTCAAAATGACCAAGGGAATTCAGAGCAGCATGAATCCATCCAGCTCTTATCTTAAATAAGAACTTAAAAGAGACTATTTGACTCTCACAAGGACTGACCAAAATTCATATTAAAAAATTAAAAAAAAAAAAAAAACAGATGAAAACTATCGAAAAAAGTTCATTTTCTCCATCAAGACATTCATTTCTGTAGTTCACTGCTACCAGCAAGAAAAAAATCTTTTTTCTCCTGATGATGGCCATGTTGGCCGAAACTAGTCGAGGAATCTAAATGAAATAATAATAATAAAAACGAAAGAATATTTATCTACAACCCAGTGTGTCTGAAGATTTTAATTTTTTAATATTTTTTATTGTTCAATACATACATACATACATATATATATATATATATATATATATATATATATATATATATATATATATATATATATATACAAGTATATGATTGGTGTATATGGAATGAATTCCAATAACCAACAATTACTATTCTTAAAAGAGTGCTCAATACAAAGTAGAGGAAAAACCATTTATTTTACATTGAACGTCATCACTTGATAAGACACCGAGGGTGTTGAAACAAAATGGCTATTTTTGTAGTGATTTTATAACATATTTATGTTATAATTTTTTTTTTAAATAAATAATTATATATATATATATATATATACATATATACATATGATAAAGACATACACGCGCGCACACACACACGCACACATACACACACACGCATATATATATATATATATATATATATATATATATATATATATATATATATATATATATATATATATATATGTTGCGGGTGTGGGTGAGTGGTCCGAATGATCATTTTCCGACCATTATACACTTGTTTAAATCTTACCATCGATGATTTGTTAGGAAGATGACTTCTTGACTTTGACGATCCTTGTGTGCGGTAACTTTGGAAAGTTTCTGAAAACCATACAATGGGTTGATCTCTTTGTGTGTGAAATTAAGTAGAGGGAACTGTTTCAGTGATGCTGAGCGATGTTAAAGCTGTGAAATCTTAAACAGGTTTATTTCAAATCTTCTTTTTAATAACCGCATTGTCTTCTTCCAGGAAAATTGCAATCTGCTTCTTCAAAGTAGCGAATTCTATTGAAAATGAACAAAATCGCATCGTGGTATTATTAGGTTGGTGCCAAAATAATGACGTAATAATGTCGTTTTTCGACGTATTTTTTAACGTCAAAAAACGACATTATTACGTCATTATTTTGGCACCAACCTAATATCAAATACGTGCAGAATAATAGAAACAGACACGGACACATATTGTCCGGCTCACACTCCTCCCCGGTTTTGTGAACAAGAGTAAATGTTTATCACTTGTTTTTGGTTTAAGACTGGGTTTCAGGTTCCTTCTAAAGTCTTTTAATTCCCTTTCACTCCCAGTAGCTCCTTGCGTCTTAGTAGAGTAATCGTCTTGCTTGGGACGAAATGATAAAAAAAAAAAAAACGAAAATAAAAGGTTTTAGCGCCAAGGACATTCATGCTGACATGGTTGCTACAGAAGGGATGATACTTCACCTTTATCAACAGTGCAATAGTGAGCAGCTGAATCTAAAAGGGGAGGGAGAGCCTTGAAGGTTATGTAAAATCTGAATACCATGCAGCTGCTACCACTAAGGCAAACATTGATCATGTTAACTACATAGGGATAGCTGACAGGCAACTGACAATGAATCACATTGCCAATGCTATTAGCATATCCCGTGAGAGAATTGAATGTTTTCCACAATGAACTTGTCGAAGGCTTCTGCTCGGTGGGTGCCACGTCTTCTGACACCTGATCAAGCGCATAGGAGACAA
>OZ010582.1:97245605-97275605 GCA_963932145.1 Acanthosepion lycidas | reverse complement strand
TGTATCAGTTATTGTTACGTTTTGGTAGTGGGTAGGGATGTATTTTTCAATGAAATAATTAATTTATAATATTATATATATATATATATATATATATATATATATGCCACTAATATATATATATATATATATATATATATATATATATATATATATATATATATACAGGATGACCGAAAAAAACGGGAATTTTTGAAGTTCATATTGCCAGACATGAGCAAGTGGCAACACTGCGAGACAGTGACCTTGAGCAAGTAAACATTTCGCCATTTAGAATTCAAGATGAACTTCAGAGTATCCCAGCTGAGATGTTGCAGTAGTCAATGAGGAATCTCAACAGCAGATTTCAAGAATTCATTCGTACAGGAGGACGCCATCTACAGGACGTAATTTTAAAAAAATGAAAATTCCATCATTGTTTCTTAAATAGCATATTTTAAGGTTTCAATTATTATGAATAAAATATTTTTCTTCCATCACCCTTGGTTTTATTGGATTGTTAAAAAGTTCAAAATTGAATATTTCTTGGTGGGTGTATGGGCATATCTTTGTCAATGTATGTGTGTGTATGTGAGTGTCTTTGTCGGTGTGTTTGTGTGTGAGTGTCTTTGTCGGGGTGTGTGTGTGTGTATGTGAGTGTCTTTGTCGGTGTCTCTGTGTGTGTGTGTGTATGGTCTCTTGTGTGTACCTTTCATTGTGTGTGTATGTTGTCTTTTTTTAAAGGGTCGTGAACATATTTCCTGTTTCGTCACTTTTTTGCGTGTGTATATATCCAAATATGTCTTCGTGTTTATGTATTATAATCTGACTGTGTATTGTCTTTTGCAAGATTTCATCATATCCAGCCCATATTCTTGCCTCAAATGTATCTAAATTGTAACGGAGTTCAGAGCAGCGTTAGATTTTAACGTTTATTCCAGCTTAATTTAAAAAAAAACAACAAATAAACAAAATAAATAGAAAACCATATGTATATTTTTTCCGTCAGTTTCTTTAAATAATTTTATAATTTTAAACTTAATATAGATTAAATCTAAAATTTAAAATTGGTCATTTTGAATTTTGAATTTTATAGTATAATTTCATATTTATTAGTTAGAACGAATTCTATGAATTCTATTCTAACATTAACGATTAAATAATTATTATAACCAAAGTTCGTTGTCAAGTTTTTGAATTCTCATATACTTGTATTTTGATTGGTCATTCCAGCTTGTGTAACAGCTAGGGGTGTTTGATTGATTTGAACTTTTTAAAAAGCCTTTATTCTACATTCAATCCCATCACTTGATAAGACACCAGAAGTGAAACAAAATGGCTATTTTCGTAGTTATTTTATAACATATTTATGTTATAATTTTCGAATAATTATATATATATATATATATATATATATATATATATATATATATATATATATATATATATATATATATATATATATGGATGGCTATCTTCTCGTTGAAGGTGGCAGCGGCTGAGTTGGTTCTTTGCAGCAACTCAGGGGTTATCGATGCTACCCACGGGATATTATTTATAGTCATTTATAACTTGCGCAACACTATGCAGACACCCATCATCAGACAAAACTCGATTCAATGAAGAAATCAGTAAAGGTAATTTGAGACTGCCTGTATCGTATACGATTAGAGTAATCTGATGGTAAGGCATAGGCGGGGTCATTATTGACCGAATCATATCATTACGATATGACATATGTAATTTCCTTACAGTGCCAGCTACATATATATTCCAATTTCGAGCATGCGCGTTGTTTGTTTTTGATTTTGTCGACTGCACAGTATAGTAGGTCAGTGTGGCGCCATTTGTGAGAAAAAGAACACTATGACGCAAATCGCTCTGCAAGATTTTTTAGACGGCATGCTCTACTGCTTGGCATTCGCGCCAGAAGCTCCAATACGAACTTTTCAAAGTGTTTGAGTGTCAATTTGAGGACAGTGCAGAGGATTCGGAAAGAGTAGTAAGAGACTAATGGTGACAACGAATGTGTTTGGAGTGATCACTAATGATGACGAGAATATGCCTCGATTCATCTTCCCACAGGGCTTCAGAATCAACACGGAGGCTTTCATATATTGCCGTGAGAAGGTAGTGCTACCCTGGGTTAAGAGGGTGGCTGATGAATGACCTATGTCTGGCAACAGGACTCTACAACATGCCACACAAGCACGAGAACCCAGTCATAGCTGTCTGACAATTTCTGCGACGACATCATCCCTTACATTTGGTCACCTAGTCTGCAACGCCTTGATTATTATGTGTGGGGCGCAGATGAGCGAGACACCAACACAACTCCTTGTAACTGAAGGCAAAGAGAATGACAGCATTCACCAACTTAAAACGGAAACCGTGTAGAAGAGTTGTAGGAGATTTCGAAGTCGGCTGGAGGCCGCGGTTGAAGTCAATTGCGATATTATTGAATAAATTTACTCTCTACTATTTCAAAATATTTTTTGACCAGTTTTGTTAAATATATCTGTTAAAAATGAGCCATCAGAGTTATTTTCATTTTTGCGTAATTTAAAGGACAATTTATCAATCGCACCATATATATATATATTAAGTTGGTGCATAAATAATGTCGTAATAATGTCATTTTTTGACGTTAAAAATACGTCAAAAAACGACATTATTACGACATTATTTTGCACCAACCTAATATTATTATTATTATTATCATTATCATTATTATTATTATTATTATCATTATCATTATTATTATTGTTGTTGTTTGTTATTTTTGCACCAACCTAATATATATATATATATATATATATGAAGCAAATTTAGACAATCTGGGGAAAATTAATTTAAAAATTTGCTATATTACTTTACGTTGGCTATATCTCACGATATATGACATTGACTATTCGTTAATAGTTTTTTTTTTCTTGTTTTTATCTCAAACAACTTCAAGAAATCAACTCAATTATAAAATATCATTCAGCGAAAAATCTTCGAAAATCACCTTTGATTCGATCTTTTAAGGTATCTTCTCTCCATGAAAACATACAACACTTTTTCCTCGTCTGAGTTTCATTATTACTATTTTTTTTATTAAAAAGAAAGAGAAAACGTGTCCTCAAATTCTTATTTTCTACCATTTTCGATGTTTTATTTTATAAACAAAAATAAGATTATTTTCCTAATTAAAAAAATGCACGTTGGTATGAAAGCATTCTTAAAAAATATTAAAAGCGATTATTTGCATGATGTTATTTAAAACTAAACCTTCAAATAAACCTTCAAAAAATAAACCTTTAAATAAACCTTCAAAATATAAACCTTCAAATAAACCTTCAAATAATCCTTCAAAAAAATAAACCTTCAAATAAACCTTCAAAAAAATAAACTTTCAAAAACATAAACCTTCAAAAAATAAACATTAAAATAAACCTTCAAAAAATAAACCTTCAAATAAACCTTCAAAAAATAAACCTTCAAATAAACCTTCAAATAAACCTTCAAAAAAATAAACCTTCAAATAAACCTCCAAAAAATAAACCTTGAAATAAACCTTCAAAAAAATAAACCTTCAAAAAAACCTTAAAAAAAAATAAACCTTCAAATAAACCTTCCTAATGCCGATTAAAATAAAACAAGTCGTTATTATTAATAACAAATAATGCTAAGTATTAATTGTGTAAGATCCAATGTTCTCTTATTTCCCATCAAATAAATCGCAAACTGTACGATTTGTCTGGTCTACACAATTAATACTCAACATAATTTATTCTTATCTTAGTAATAACCAAATCAATTATTTCCGACAAGAAGATATTCTGTTTTCAAATATCAGCGACAAGCGGATGAGAAATAATATTTTTTTATATAATTCGCATAGCTCGATCATGAGTCACGAAATCCATTAGGTTCATAAGAGACGCTATACGTACTGCGGCCGCAATAGCAATGTCTTGGGCAAGACGGAACCAAACCCACTCCACGCTTAAATTCAGATTTTTCCTTCTCCGGGACTAGTCTCCAACCAAGGATGTCGTTTGTTCTGCTATTTTTCCATAGCTAGGACAAGAGATGAAAGAAGAAGGGATGGATTCACACCTTTCCCAAGGGTATTTGCGTAATTATCCCTTCAGTGAATATGAAATCGGCTCTCCGATTCCTTCATCCGAGCCGCTGTCTATAACTTCATCTTGCCTCGTTAACGACGCTTATACTAACTTTAAATATTATCAGTTATTTTGTTTCTTGTTTTCCGTCAGAAGCTGAACATAAAATAATACGAAAAACATTATGATTCCCACTCACGTAACGTGTTTTTAACGTCAGTAAAATCCGGAGCATTTTACAACGGATCAGTTATTATATATTGTGTGACAGTAATGAAGTCTTGGCGCAATTAATTTTTCAGGAAAAAATTATATTTGAGAAAAAAAAAAAAAAAACGGAGAGAAAATAGAATATAGACAGAATTAGGTAATGAGGAAAGAAATGTTTGTGTGCTCGCTTTTTAATGATGATATTAATTGAACATTAAATATATAAAAGATTTACAACCGTCCAATCGTAGTCATAACCAACCCTAATCCATCCAGATGATTTTACTGTACTATCATATATAATTTACACTTTAAATTACCGAATACTATGGTGTGTAAGCCGATAGCATGGGCAGGAGCTGCCCACTTTTCACTTTCCACTCTGGATAGAGATCAAAAGCGTCTCCGCGTCCTTGTCAGTGATGAATTATTTTTCACCCTGCGACATCTTTCTCACAGATGAGACGTCAAAAGCCCCTCATTGTTCTATCGCTATTTTCATGAAAAGTGTTCAGAAAAACTACATTCCTTAGTTCCACCAGTCGTAAACTTTATGGCTTAGATCTGCCATGCCACGCCCATTGTAGAGAATCGCCCTATTTCCCTTCGTATTCCATTGGTGAGATTAACTTCCACTCGAACAGCTTCTTCCCAAGAATCGCTGCCTTGTGAAAACGACTCCCAAGGGGATGCTTTCCTGATCACTAGAATTTTAACCTGTTGAAGTCTAGAGTTAATCGTTATCTTACCTATGAGCTGTGCCACTTATTTGTTACTCGGGCCTTGTGCAGGGTGAATATTATTGTAAAAAAAAGAAAAGAAAAGAAAGCGTAATGAATATTGCGAATATTTGAGCATGAATTTTAACCCCTCCAGAAACAAATTACTTGTCTACACGTCAAGCGATCAGTGGAAATGGTTCATTTTTAGCTTCTTCAGAAAATAACAATGTACAGTGTGATCTCCTATTTTTTTTTACGAAAAACTAATCATAAGGTTTCGCACTATACTAAAATATATACGGTATGACTTTAGAATGGTAAGTGTATGTGATCAACAGTGAAGCGGTGAGTTAAGTGCCTTGACAAAGAAGGAGATCACGTTGAAAAAATTCGTATACGTCGTGTAAAATAAGCGAGTTTTATCATTATTAATGGTCTGATTGATTTAAATTAATTCATAAACAGGTGTGAACTTTTTTGGCCTCATCATGAAATTTTCTTGATCTTGTCATTTTCTGTGCTTGATGTTTATGCAGACTCTGATTTTATATATTGACCAAGAAAGTACTACTCTATCTCGCAAACTAACTTGTCCGAACAAATCGGAATCCGTGCTTATATTGGAGAATATAATATCAGCGTTTCTACCAGAAGATACCCAAATACGTGTCAAATTAGCACAATATTGTTTTAGCTGGATCAGATTGCTGCCGTGTGTCGAATTGAAAAGTATTTGGAACAGTAAGAAAACGTGCCGATTATATTTCTCACAGATGAGACGAGTGATTGTTACCGACGGGGTTCTCCGTGAGAAGTGTTTTATCTCCTACTTGTATGTATAGACGGTGTTCTGGTTATATAAAATGGGTTTTCCTATATTTCTGCCAGTAGTGAAAAGGGTTACAAGTGGAATCGGGGAATTGAGCTTAAATTTGGCCTGAATCCGTTTAAAATTCGCCCGAAAGACATCGGGAAATTCATTTATCCATCTCTTCTCCGTCGCTCCAGCTATAATCTAAATAGAATGATAGACAGGATGTTCTAAGTCTTGGGTGGCAGTCCAGGAGAAAAACTATTCGGTATTGAAAACCGTGAAGAAGGCCGCGGAAGAAATTACCCTATCTTTACAAATAAATCGTGGCAATTCACAAATAAAAAATTAATTAAATTAATTTGTTTAGGAACGTGATCGTCTACATCCTGAAGGAAAATGATATTAAAAAAAAACAAAACACTAAACGTCTCAGATGGTGATAATAGCGAAATATTTAACCAAAGGCGTCTGAGTCAACGTTTGGACAATTGTTAAATAGAGCGAAACCTTTTATGCGTTTTCAATGTTAGAAAAAGCGTAAAGATAAGTAAATTAAAAAAAAAATATTCGCGTACATTGTCATTAATAAAACATAACGATTCCTGTAAATATGCTTCATATCTATCTATCAATCTATCTATCTACTCAGCCTATTCATATCTATCTATCTACTCAGCCTATTCATATCTATCTTCACACCTATCTCAGCCTATTCATATCTATCTTCACACCTATCTCAGCCTATTCATATCTATCTTATACTATTCAAATCTAGCTAGCTAGCTAGCTATTTATCTGAGACTATTCACATCTATCTATGTATCTATCTATCTTTAGCCTATTCACATTGTTGAAACTTGACTAATGCATGGAATAATAATGCAACACAAAATGTACTTAGAACAAAATGTATTGAAACAAGAAAGTGTACACAATATTTACATATAGTCGTTTGTATATTCCTGGGAAGACCGTTCCTGGAATGTGTGTTGACTGAGTCGCAGTCGGACAGAGTCTCTCGTTGGATCTCTTCGATTCCTTCCCGGTACCAACCATATTTATATGGTCGGTACTCCACTATGTAAATTAGGTAGATCCTACCACAGCACACATCTATCTATCTATCTATCTATCTATCTATCTATCTATCTATCTATCTATCTACTCAGTCTATTCATATCTATCTATCTATCTATCTATCTATCTATCTATCTATCTATCTATCTATCTATCTATCTATCTACTCAGCCTATTCACATCTATCTATCTATCTATCTATCTATCTATGTGGATGCGTTTATAATACGTATATGTAAATATGTAAAATAGTATGTATAATAACGTATATATATTCTATATTCTGTATGTATGTAAATATGTATATGCGTGTATTTTATGGGTTTCATTACGGTTAGAAACGGGGAGATAGACTAAATGACAAAGAAAGCGGAATAAACGCCTAAGCTGACAGATTCTTATCTGGTGCCACTAAATTCAACATCTACCCCATCTGCGACGTTTTCTTCAAATCAGACGCCACGGACAGTTAATGCCTTTCAGTCACGTCAACTCTACCTTCTTCCATATTTTGATGCCCTATCATATGATGAAGGCACACCATTTGGGATAATATATTGATGTCGGTGACAACAATGGAAGAATTTGGATAATCTCTTACCGACTGACATTTCCCACAGTCGTGGAAAGTGATGTATATTAGCTATTTTATGCACGTCTAACGACTTTTCCTTTTTTTTTTATTTAATTTTATATCAGGTCAGATACAGACGACCAGATGATGTGTCAGAATAACGGAACTAAAAAGAATTAACTGAAGCTGTCTCGAAGTGATGAGACTAGGAGACAAGATGGCGGCAGGAAAGAAGTTGCGAGTAGATAAGCAGAGAAGAGGAACATAGGAGAGACGGTGGGAGTAAAAGAACGAAAGAAAGAAAGTAAAAAAGTTAGGAGGAGAAGAAGTTATAAAAGAAGATGCAAGTAAATATATCAAAAGAAAGAACGAGAGAAAGGTTGGAAATGAGAAGAAGGAAAGAGAAGCTTAAAAGGGAGTAAATAAGAAAGAAGCAGAGAGTAAATAAGTGGAAAGAAAGAGAAGATGAGGCGAGTGTAAGATAGGAATGAAGATTGGAGTGAAGAGTTAAAAGGAATAAATAGTACATTGGAGAAAAGCCAGATAGGAAGAAAGTGGTAGTAAATAATTAGAAATAGTGAAAGAGAAGATGGGAGGAGAGAAAGATAGGAAAGTATTAGGTTGGTGCAAAAATAATGACGTAATAATGTCGTTTTTTGACGTATTTTTTAACGTCTAAAAACGACATTATTACGTCATTATTTTTGCACCAATCTATCTGGTTGTATATGAGAAGGGAGGGTGAAAGAGAAGATGGAAAGAGAGGAAGATAGGAGAGAAGTTGGGAGTAAATAAGTAGAAAGAAAGAAAGAGAGAAAGAGAGAAAGAAAAAGAGGTGGAAGTAGTGGTAGATAGGAAAAAAGCTCGGAGTAAAGAGATAGAAAGAAGAGATGCTAGGAGAGGAAATTAGGGAAGAAGCTAAGTTTGAATAAGGGGAAAGGAAAAAATGGGAATAAGAAGGAAGGAAACGAAATGTTGAGAAGAACGGAAAGAAATATACAGTGTAACCCTGATATAAGAGAAACCCGGATATAAGAGAGATTTTATCTGATCCCAAATTACAGCCATACTTACCTAAACAAAATAGACCAAAGCCGGATATAAGAGAAACCCGGATATAAGAGACTTCTTCTCCGGTCCAGACAAATCTCTAATATCCGGGTTACACTGTAGATTGAAAAGGCCACTAAAGAGAACGTGATATATTAGGTTGGTGCAAAAATAATGACGTAATAATGTCTTTTTTTGACATATTTTTTAACGTCAAAAAACGACATTATTACGTCATTATTTTTGCACCAACCTAATATAAGGCTATAATGATCGAGACGTAAAGAGAAAGACGAAGAAAGGAAGGAAAGAAAACGAATAATCCATGAAAAAGAGGGTAAGAAACAGCGACAGAGAAAGAGAGTGAGAGAGAGACAGAGAGAGGGGGAGGAGGAGAGAGGGAAAGAGAAAGAAAGACTGAGAACGTAAATCAAAATGGACCTCAAAAATTAAAAGAAAGACGGATAGATAACTAAAAAGAGTAACAAAGAATTGAGATGTGATAATAAAGAATGATTGGAATAAAGAAAAAAATATAAGAGAAGAAAAGATGAAAAATAGACAAAGAAAGAGAAGTAGCAATCAACTCATTAAAAAAAGAGAGAGATTGAAAAAAAAAAGAAAAAAAAAAAGAAAGAAAAAGTACACCTAAAAAAAGAATATTAACTGTTGGAGATATAAAGAACAAAGATAAATTAAGAAAACATTGCAGATACCGGGGCTGGCGGCAACATGCAACATGCTAAATCACTTTAATTTCCACCACTTGATGGCGCCACTTGTAACCTCATTCTGAATAGAATTTTTTTCCTCCAATTCCGTTGAAGTTTTATTCACAGTGGATGGAAAGAAGAAAAGTTTGCATGAAAAAAAGTTTTTTCACCATGGTAAATAAATTTTTTCCATTTGACAAACAACTACCGAGCTCGTGTTTTAAGAGAACTTGCAATAAACAGTATATCAGTATTAATAAATATACATATTTTCATTTACAGTGTAACCCGGATATAAGAGAGTTGGCGGGACCGGAGAAGATATCTTTTTATCCGGGTTTCTATTATATCCGGGTTTGGTCTATCTATACTAGGTAAGTATGGCTCGAATTTGGGACCAGAGAAAATCTATCTTATATCCGGGTTTCTCTTATATCCGAGTATCTTATATCCGGGTTACACTGTACCACTTTTCTTTACTATTGTTACTATTTTATATTTAATTATATCTTTTTAAATTATATTAAATTAGATTAAGTTAACTTCCTTCTTTTATAGTTATTATTTAATAAAATTAATAATTCATAAAAATGAAAATGAATAATTCAGAATATATGCCCTTTATCGTAAAACCGGTTATAGTGCAGGATTTAATACCAAGGGAAAAATAATCTTTTGAAAAAATGATAGAATATAACCGAATATAGAAAGAACTTAACGACACCAGCATTATGTTAAAAATAATATATTTTTAAATTTTAAGTAACACAATCAGCACCTGAAGATAGTGTTTGGTATAAAACTCCGAGTAGTGTAAATACTTCAGGATAATATCTACATTTATTAATATATATATTCTATATAGCTCTGTTATATAACTGTAATGACAAAAGTACATCGGTGTAGGTTTTAAGAAAGCCTTATTCAACTGAGAATACAAGGTTCGCGTATAGTGTCCTTTTATAGTCCCAGTAAACAGAAATAGAAAGAGGAGAGTAACGAAATAAGGAAAGTCCACTCTTGATTATTCATAACAGTAACATCGAGCGCTGTTCCAATAACACCAAAACTTTATGTGCAATTCATATATTTATATATTTACCTAAAGATATATATATATATATATATATATATATATATATATATATATATCGACTCTCCCGTCGAATCCGACGTACGAGGGTCATTTAGATCAGTTCCCAGGAAACCGACAGCCCGACAACAGCACATGAGAATTGATTATAGTGGTGAAGGTTTCGTGCAGGACCAGCCACGCTTTTTGAATGGCCGAATACAGAGACCTGGTGCACTACGTGCCACAAGGTCCCCAAACGACCCTCCGCAGGTTTTGGATTCAGAGTTGTTATATATATATATATTGTTATATATATATATATATATATATATATATATATATATATATATATATATATATATATATATATATGAAAATCATATATACATTTTTGTTTACCAGAACAATGTAAGGAAAATTAATGATAAAGTGGAAAACATTTCATGTTCAGACGAGTGCAACATTGTGACAAGCCCAACGGATAAAAATATCTTATTCTATTCACCAACCCAATCCCAGCTACAACTGGATATAATTTACATAAATTTCACATTAACTTATTGTAGCTATATCTAAAACAATAAAATACTGAATTAATGTAAAACAAAGTAATAATAAGCTAAAACGTGAAGAAAGAATTTCCTCAGTCAACTGTAATAATTACCATAAATATTATATAAATACAAAAGGCATATTTTATGTTCGGTTAATTTTAACGCTCCCAAAAAGAAACTGCTCTCTTTTATGGCCGATGTCTATCTTTATCATCTGTCCTCTAAATCATCTCTCTATCTTTATCATCTGTCTTTCTAAATTTGTTTTTCTCATATTATTAGGCTGGTGCAAAAATAATGTCGTTTTCTCACATAGTAACATATGTGTGAAAACGACATTATTTTTGCAACCAACCTAATATTTAACATTCAGGAACCCTTTGCATCTTACTGATTTTATGACCTGGCATCTCGGCTTCGATCTAATAATTAACAGAAAGAATAAATAGGAGAAACTTCTGGGAATTCAAATAAAGTATTATATAAATAAAAAGGGCATATTTCACACACTCATTTATTTGTCACTGTAATGAGTCTGGTCACAAATTCGATTTAAATATGCTACTTTAATTCAAAACGGAGGGAGTTTACTAAGACAAAATTTTATACAGTGCTTTAATAATCCGTCGTATATTTACGTCCAGGTCCTTCCAACATTTCAACATTCTTGGCAGGGATAAAAACGTAAACAAAAAGGAACTAAACGTAATTGATTGGAGTAAATATCCAAACTTTGTGCGCATGTGTATTTACGTCAACATGAACATCACTTTAGTCCTATGAAATCCAAAAGGACAAAATGCATTTACAAAACTATTTACAGAGGAATGCAAAAGTAATTTTTTTTCGAACTATATTCGATAAGACGAGGTGAAGTAATTGAGTAGCCATCAAGATCACCAGACCTAAAACCACCAGACGTTTTCTTGTGAAGTGTACATAAAAATCATGTCTAAAGCATCAAACCGAAGACAATTCTCGAATTAAAATAATTAATTTCTGATAATTTTACTGAAATTAATCCCGAAATAGTTCAAATAGTTCGTAAAAGTGTTACTGATATGGTTCAGTGTTGTATTGAACATGAAAGGCAAATTTTGGGACATGTTAAACAGTTTGTTAATCGTAAAAAAATCAAGTTATTTTAATGTGACAATACTTATACAATTTCTTAAAATACTGTAATGTACTTTTACTCAATAAAAGTTAATGAATAAACACCATTACTTTTGCTCAACCTCTGTGTATATATTTAACTATATATAGTTTTTTTTTCAAAAAGCTTGTCTCGTAATTTCTTTTCTTTGAGTTCAATGTATAAAAAAAATGTGTTTGAAGCTATTCGACACACTAAATGCGCGGATCTTTGCTGTTCTGTGTCAACCAGTTACATTGATTCAGCTAAAAAAAACAATAGTTAGGTTGTAGTAAGATAATAAGCATAACTAAAATCACCTTATTGTGGATCAAGAACAATGACGGATCAGTGGGATTTGATCTTCATATCCTTGACTTGAATGCGGCAAATGTTTTTCCTTTGAATGAGGCTGCCTTGCTCTTCCCATTCATATAAATGTCATATACTTATTGACGTCTATTAACACATTTTAATGAATTATTCATACAAATCAAATTACACATTATTAAGAAAAAATTGCTCTCTCTCTCTCTTTCTCTCTCATGAGTAACTAGAATAGAATAGATTTCATCGTAAATTTTATACACAGGGTTCACTTTTGAGTTCTTCGGACGTCCGAAGGCCCTACTAAAATTTAAACAGTGACAAATAGTCACATTCAGCGTTAAAGTAATAAGATTCATTGAAATTATGTTAAAATATTACACAAATATGCAATAAAATGCATGATTGCTAGTTATCATCGGTGTGACATCATAACTAACACTTGCAACAATATTCAGGTGCATATTATGTTTTGAAATGTAGATTTACTAACGGCAGATATTGATAGCCGTTTTATATTTGGGGAAAGATAACATTGTAAATGGAGTCGGGAATGTTATGCTAATTTTAACGCTTCCAAAAAGAAACTGCTCTCTTTTATGGCCGATGCTAACCTCCTGGAGACTGATTCATTGCGTCTTCTCGAGATAACTTCCCCCACTGACATGAAGTGGAAAGACTATATAGGATCAATTACTAAGTCTTCTGCCAAGGAAGTTGTTTCGCTGTGTCGTGCTAGACAATTTTTCTCACCAGAATCTATCTTACATATCCATAGTCTACCATTCGTCCTTGCTTTCAATGTGTTTGCCACATCGGGTCTGGTGCTCCTGCTATATGTTTAGAGATTCTTGGTGAAATCCAAAGAAGAATCTGCAATGTTATTAATCCTGACCTGGCATCTCGGCTTCGATCTTTTCCGAGCGCTGTAACGTATAATCCCTGTACTATTTTTTATTAATACTTTTATAGTAAATGTTCTCGTGAACTTTCCTCTATAGTACCTAGATTTTATGAATTTAAGCGTAGTACTAGATTGTTGGCATGGTCACATCATTTTACAGTTGAAATGGCTAGATGTAACCTCAAATTATAGGCTATGAGCTCCTTCTATCGTACTTCTCGTTTGTGGAACAGACTTCCGGCTTCTTGCATCCCTGTCAACTTCGACCTTCAAAAATTTAATTGCAATATCTATCTTTATCTTCTGTTTTCTAAATGTCTGTTATTTTACTATTCTCACTCGTTGATAGTGTCGTTTTTCTCATATTATTTAATATTCAGGAACACTTTGCATCTTAGTGATTTTATTGCATTGCTTGGGGTGAAATGATTAAAAAAATAATTTAAAATTCTTATCCTCTTGTAAATATACTGTTTTCACCAAATCGCTTTATATATAGTCAGTCAAATATTATTATTATTATTATTATTATTATTATTATTATTATTATTCTTATTATTATTATTATTATTATTATTATCATTGCAGATTCATCTAAGTTCATGGAAAATGGTGAGTTTCTCAGAACAGGAATCGGCTTATTTTCAGTATTAACCTTTCTGCATTCGATATTTTACTGTGTTAATCCTAAGGAGCAATGTTCTAAAAAGTTCGGTTTCAACCTGGGGCATAAGTTTCTATATAAACTCTTTTATTCATAAAAGTTGTGCTTCTTTCAGCACACGTCTGTGCAATTAGATGTGACATGCTGTAAGCTGCGGTTAATCTGTCTTCATCCTTTGCGTTTTGTTTCTCAAATGATGCAGCTATTTTTAGGATGATTTTGAAGCCTTTCACGCAGTTCTTGAAAATATTCAATCGGCTTATCTTTATCTTTCTGGTGCTGACTAGCGAGATGATCTCACAATCGGCTTGGCTTCATTGCTTCATTAGAAAATGTCAAGTGGCGCAGTAAACATATCGGAAGTATCACTTACTCTGGTAAATAGCCACGGACAGATTTTACTTTTGGGAAAAGGTGGGGGAATATGTTTTACATAGTCGTGTTAAATTGTTGAAAAATATACAAAAATTCACCTTCACAGCAAATATATGCGCCAGCTGTTTTCTCTTCATCACTCACTAAAAGATTTTTTTTTTCTGTTTTGGAAACAGTTTTCATACTGAGGAAAAAAAAAGTCACCCTCACAACAAATATAGTCACTAGCCTGTTCCCCTTCATCAGTCACTAAAATTATGCTTCTTTTGGGAAACATTTTTTTTATAGAGAGGTTAAATTATTGCAAAATATTCAGAAAATCAACAACCCGCCCTCACCTACAAATATATAAACCAGCCGTTTCCCCTTCACTTGTTAATATAAACATACTTTTTTGGTTTGGGAAACACGGCTTTCATACTGAGGCAAATTTGTTGTAAAATTCACATTCACAACGAATATATTCACCAACCTTATTTCATTCACATCTCACTAAAGAGATGAATCATGGAAACATGGTTTTCATAGTGAAGCAAACTTGTTGCAAAATATACAAAAATTCAACCTCACAACAAATACATTCGCCAGACTTAACACTTTACATGTCACTAAGAGATTATACTTGGCGATATGGATATTAAAAAAATCACCCTCAAAACAAATATATTTGCCACTCTTTACTCTTTCCCTGTCACTAAAAGATGGTTCGTGGAGACATGGTTTTCATAGTGAAGCAAAACTGTTGCAAAATATATATAAAAAAAAAAATCATCCTCACAACAAATATATTGGCCAAACTTAACTCTTTGCCTGTCACTAAAAGACGGTTCGTGGAGACCTGGTTCTCATAGTGAAGCAAAATTGTTGCAAAATAAAATAAAATAAAAAAAAAAAAAACAAAAAAGAAAAAACACCTTCACAACAAGTCTATGAACAGCCTTTTTCCCTTCACTTGTGGCTATAAAAATGCATTTTTGTTTTTGGTTGCATGGTTTTCATAATGAGATAAAATTGTTGCAAAATATGAATAATTCCCAATCACAACAAATATATTCGCCAGCCTTCATCTGTCAATGAAAACAAAAAAAAAAATCAAAAAAAAAAAATCATCTCTCTTCACGAAGTAAGCTAGGACGTGTAGGTGGTGTAATAAATGACGTCTCGGAATTGAAAATCAGCTCTCCTATTTCCAATTCCACTCGAGATCATTATATTCAATTACGGGAAAATATCGTTTGGCAAGATATGAATCGACCCATTCTCCCTCAACTATATGTTAATTAGTAGATTTTTATCAGTAACTCATTATTATTTTCAAAAGTATTATTACAATCTAAAAATAATTTCTGACTTTAAAATAACCCGTAAAATGTTGATAAACTTTAAAAACAAATCAATCAAGTATTTCCAGTCGTAGGCGACCATAAATCCATTCATATTTTTCCTTATTATCTATGAATTCCCATGCTTCCCTGGAAAATATAAAGTAGTGGTTTACTGTTGCTTTCTCAGAGTTTTCCTTCTCTTAGACTGGTTACCACCCAAAAGCTGAAGAATCCAGCCTACCTTACTATTTAAAAGGAGAGATGAAGAGACGGATTTGTGACACTCCCAGGAGCTTTTGTGCGAAATTTAATGCAAAAGACTAAGCGAGAATTTGAACCCGGTTCGCGGATAGCATTTTCTACACTGATGCCCTCTGCTCGCACTAAAAGGATACTGATATCTATAATCAACCTTACCACCTCCACTGCCTGTATTTTGGCTGTTGTTTATAAACAAGTCGGGATCACTGTAATTTTCAAGATGTCAAGACAGCTTTTCATAAGCTGTGTTTTACGAGAGACAAGTTATACTTGATTTGCGACACAGTAGTGAGTCTATGGCCCTTTTAAAATTATTAGGATAGTGAAAAGAAATGACTATTAACTGTCAAAAAACAAAATACATTGTCGTCAGCAAAAGGGACATCCCAAGGTGTGAGCTACATATTGGGAACGTCAATTTGAAGCAGCTACCGAAACGTAATTATCTAGATAGTGCAGGATGTATCGACGGATAATATGAAATTCGCAATGCGCATTAGAATAGCGGAATATAGAAACTAAGCAAAGTATTAAGATATAGGAAAATTTCGTTCGGGACAAAGAAAAGAGTGCTAAACTTTAAATTAATATCTAATCTCCTATATGCCAGTGAATACTGGAGAATATAAGATAAGGTAGAGATGTGTAGCGACAGTATTGTATTTAATTGTTAAGAATACTATTGACAGGACATGTGAGAAACGAATGAGTCTTAAGTAAAATAGAGACTAAAATGATGCTTAGAATCAGAAAGAGACAGCTAACATTTCTTGGATACTTGGTGAGAAAAGAGGAACTAGAGAATTTAACACTCACATGAATGCAAGAGAAGCGGGAGTGACACCGAGTAAACAACTTAACTAGTTTGCGTAAATGAAGAACAGGAGCAAAACTGACGGTAAAAGTAAAGCAAATACTCAGAATCAAAACTGACAGGAAGCTGAGGAGAGCCATGATTGCTTACGTTCTGAAAGGATATGACATATAAAAGAAAAATAAGTCAGAGGTATCGCCTAGGTTGGCGAGCATTGAATCATATGGGATTCACCTAGGAACGAGAATTAGCAATTTGATCCGGCATTCCCGCAGGTAGCATCCACATACCGACAAAAGAAAAAAATTACAAAATCAGTTTTATTGATTTTTTTATCGGACGAAGTATAGAATATACCACTTGACAAACAGGAAATATAATAGACCAATCAAATCGTGCTAAAACGTCATAAGATTTGAGCGTCATATAAGAAGGGTTCGACAATGAAACTTTAGTAAATGCGCTGCCACCAGGATTTCTTTTTCAGCTACCGGCAACATCAAAGGAACGGTCTTCAAACGTTTATCCCTTTTCCACTGACCAAGGTCACAAAAAGTTCAACGTACCCATTTTTCCTACTGTGTATGTAAGTCTCCTCTCTTCTTCTTCTTCTTCTTCTTCTTCTTCTTCTTCTTCTTCTCTCTATCATTATTTCTCTCTCTCTCCCTCTCTCTCTGTATGTTAATCTCCTGTCTGTTTTCACGCTCTTACGTACTATCTTTATATTTTTATTAGGACATCTAAAAAGAACATTCATTTCACACAAAACTTTTTTTTACATCAATCATCTTGTAAATTTCACCGAATTAACTTTCTTTTTTTCGAAATGCATCTTTTTTTTTTGTTTGAACCCTACATATAAAACGCATTATTTATTTCATTCTGCTTATCCATATATGTATTGTATTGCTTTATTATAAAATGCTCTTTTAAGCGAATTTCTTTAAGGGACTAGCAATTAATTTAAACGAATCTCTATATAAATATTAACTATTGACTTACCCTACAAGCTCATCGTGTGTCCCTCATTATTATGCTTAGATTTATATATTTCAGTTTAACACGCCTGGGTAAGTAAGGAGTAAAAAGGCTAAATAAAATTAGTAAAATAAATTGAATAATACAATTTTATTGAAGAAACTGCAGAAAAATACTGAAGACATTGAGAAGTGTAAGAAGAGAAACTTTGACAGTAGAAAAAAGCAAAAAGAAAAAAAGGGCCGATTACGAAAGAAACTGTTCGGTGTTAAAAAAAAAAAAAAAGAAAACGAAAGAGAAGACTATATGAATATAATAGAAACAAAAATATATTAACAGCACTCTGGTGCGTCGATCAATGTGTTATTATTCTGACAAATCATGGAATTGAGTTTTTAAAACATAAAAATAAGAAATATTATTCTTTCTTTCTTTTTTTCTTTTTCTTTCTTTCTTTCTTCTCAACCAATCATTTTAGCCCTAGGATAAGATGGCGTCGTTTTGTCTGTTTTTGTGTATTTTGGAACATCGGAAATAAAATGAAACAAAATAAACAAAAAACAGAAAGCTAACATACTGATCTTTCTGTAACACTCAGAGACACTCTCTTCCAAGGAATCTGGAGTTAATTTTCTCTTACGTAAATGATTCCTTGAAACATATTTCCAATATATTTACAGAATCTACACATTTGTTACTAAAGAAAAGCAGGAAAAAATAACACGGATACAGTTTTAAAATGTTCGTTTTATCTTTACTTAAAATATAAAGAATATCTGTTATACAGACTTTTAAGTAGAAACAGCACTTCGTTTTACTCCAAGACAGGAGAGAAATTTAAGAGAAAAATGCAAGCGAAACAATAGTGAATTTTATTGTGAGGATTACCAATTACAATTCATGGATAATTACCAAATCATTGCCAATTATTATTCATTTTTGGCTAATACTCTTAGCTTATTTTCAGTTTTTCTAAAGCTGGTAGCGTAAGGGCTTATCGGAAATCTATCTATATAACACTAAAAAGTCTGCGATTTGTCCTTGCGTGGTACGTCTTTCGTTCGACGCATAATAATGATTTAAGTTTCTTCCCACCTCTCTCTCTCTCCTCTCCCCGTTTCTCCCCACACTTTTCCCACCTATCTATAATTCCGTGCGTGCTTGTGTGGTACGTCCGTCCGGCGCATAATGTTTTAAGCTAATCTGATTTAAGGGAATAACATTTGAAAATACGAGTTGTTTATACAATACTTTTTTTTTTTTATTTTGACTTTCTGAAGAAAATATTTTAACAAAAAAATGTCTGTTTGAAAACAGACATTTTTTTATTAAAATATTTTTAAGTTAAAGACACACAAAGAAATCCCGCTTTGCTGTTATTTGTACAGTAATTATTTATATTTCAGCTTTCTTTAAACAAACAATATTTTAAATATTTAAAAATATTTTAAAGTTAAAGACATACACAAGAAGATCCCGATTTGCTGTTATTTGTACAGTAATTATTTATATTTCAACTTTCATTAAACAAACAATATTTTAAATATTTAGAAATTTTTAAAGTTAAAGACAGACACAAGAAGATCCCGATTTGCTGTTATTTGTACAGTAATTATTTATATTTCAACTTTCATTAAACAAACAATATTTTAAATATTTAAAAATATTTTAAAGTTAAAGACAGATACAAGAAGATCCCGATTTGCTTTTTTGTCCAGTTGATTGTAGAATAATTATTTATATTTCAACTTTCATTAAACAAAAAATATTTTAAATATTTAAAAATATTTTAAAGTTAAAGACTACACAAGAAGATCCCGATTTGCTGTTATTTGTACAGTAATTATTTATATTTCAATTTTCATTAAACAAACAATATTTTAAATATTTAAAAATATTTTAAAGTTAAAGACAGACACAAGAAAATCCCGATTTGCTTTTTTGTCCAGTTGATTGTAGAATAATTATTTATATTTCAGCTTTCTTTAAACAAGCAATATTTTAAATATATAAAAAAAAATATATATTCGTCATATTAAAAAAAATATTTTCATGTGGATATAATTTAAAAATGTTTTTGATATATTAAAAAATTATTTTTAAGTTACTCCAATTTTAATAAATATTTTAAGTTTACAAGAGTTAAAAATAGGAGTATATACAGTATTTTTATTTCATCTTTCTTCAAACAGACAATTTCTTAATGTTGAAATAAACTCCAATGATTTACAACCTAGACCGTCATTGACCCAACTGGTCACAGGTACTCTAGTAAGTAATAAATCCTAAGACAGATTTGAACTCGTGTCTTGTCGACCATTGTCTGTGAGCAAAGTGTGAAAATGGAACGTTGGAATAGAGAAAGTGATCTTCCTGAAAGTAGTGTGAGAACAGTAATAAACCGGCAGAAACATCTGGGCTGGAGCTGCATAACCTTCACTTTCCAGCTTTGACAGAGTTCAAGAGTTTCTAAGCGCCCTTATTTAACCACTGAGGTGTACAGACGCAACGTTGCAAAGTTCTCGCTATTTTCCATGGCAAATATTCAGGAGAGCTACATTCGTTTGTTCCACCAGTTCAGATATTTACAGCTAAAACACACCATAGCCCTGTACACAGTATCAAATCGTCGTCATTCCCTTCGTATTTCATTGGTAAAGAAGAAAGTTCTACTCAGATGGTTTCTTCCTGAGCATATGGTGTCATTCTATGGATGTAAGCGGATGTTGTTTGTGAAAATAAAAGTATATGTAGGATAGATAACAGTTGACCTAAGATTTCAACAGGGTCAACTTTTATGTATCTTACATATACTTATGCTATGCACTTACTTAATGCCTATAGAACATCATTCAGTAACTTTCTATCTTTAGTGGCTCTTAGGTCTCATATTAAGTGAATAATAGAAAAAAATCCAAATCAAACCAAATAGGGCAAGACATAAAGATTATAGAAATAATTTTTCTGTGTAATCAGTAAAAATCTTGGAAAAGACTGTCAGCACTTTTCCCGTGAATACTACATTAATTACACGTAGGGATCTCTCTTACGAATTTATAAGTCTACCATTCGTCCAGGTTTAGAATATTGATGTCAGATATTTTCTGATGCTCCTACTATAATTTTGATCCAATGAAGAATATAGATTGTCATTGATCTTGACTTGACATCTCGTCTTTAGTCAGTTTTCTACCGCAGTAAAGCTTCCCTCTAACAATTCTATAAATAATTTCGTAGTAATAGTTCGAATGAACTTTCCGCTAGGCTACCAAGACTTTATGAATTTAAGCGCAGTACTAGATTGGCAAGAATTTTCTAAACGTAGCTTAGGTGTGACACAAGACCGAAAGTATGGGGTACCCAATGAGGATCTAAATCACTACTCAGTCGTAACCGATCTAGCGTGACAATCTTGTTAACTATTACACCACGTCGAAATCCGAATAATGATTTTTAAGCATAGCTTAGATGTAATACAAGGCCGAATGTATCTGGCAGCCAGTGAGAATCGAATTCCCTACTCAGTCGTAATTGATCTAGCGTGACAAGCTTGCTAACCATTACACCACGTCGAGATGCGAATAATGATTTTTAAGCGTAGCTTAGATGTAATACAAGGCCGAAAGTATGTGGCACCCAGTGAGGATCGAATTCCCTACTCAGTCGTAATTGATCTAGCGTGACAAGCTTGCTAATCATTACACCACGTCGAGATGCGAATAATGATTTTTAAGCGTAGCTTAGATGTAATTCAAGGCCGAATGTATGTGGCACCCAGTGAGGATCGAATTCCCTACTCAGTCGTAATTGATCTAGCGTGACAATTTTGCTAACCATTACACCACGTCGAGATGCGAATAATGATTTTTAAGCGTAACTTAGATGTAATACAAGGCCGAAAGTATGTGGCACCCAGTGAGGATCGAATTCCCTACTCAGTCGTAATTGATCTAGCGTGACAAGCTTGCTAACTATTACACCACGTCGAGATGCGAATAATGATTTTTAAGCGTAGCTTAGATGTAATACAAGGCCGAATGTATGTGGCACCCAGTGAGGATCGAACTCCCTACTCAGTCGTAATTGATCTAGCGTGACAAGCTTGCTAACCATTACACCACGTCGAAGTATCCACAAGTTCTAATCATGTCAGCAGATGAATTGTCTTGATGTAACTCTAAATTCTATTTCTAGTTTCTTATCTTGTACTTCTCGCTTTCCAGTTTTTATCTTTAAATATTTAAATGCCATGTCAATCTTCATCTACGGTTTTCCTCTTCGTTTATTATTCTCGATTCCTTAATTGTGTTTTCATTTTTCTTTCACATTCAGTAACCTCTTGTGCCTTTCTGACTTTTGACTTTTTTTTTGGGATTATATGATTAAAAAAAGAACGGAAGACAGAATGAAAGAAGGCTACATGTTGACATTTGAATCCTGGCAATACCGGTTAATTTAGCTCAAGCGATAAGCATCATAGGACGATAATTATCCTTGTTTAATGGAATGCGAGTTAAGTGTCGCTGACAGCGTCCTCTTTGTTTGTAATCCACTCGGCTACTCAATGCTTGTAGAATTACAACCCGTGTGGCTGTGATGAAAAGCAACTGTAATTATGATGAAATACAAGACAAAACTTAATGACAAATGAAACAACTAAGACAAAAAAAAAATGTTTGAAACGACTCAGAATTTGACAGAGAAGAGGCCTCTTAAATTCAGCATATTAATTAAAAAAAAAATATGATGTTCAACATTTAATTTCAAAGCTTAGACAAAGTTTTGACATTTTAATACATTTTCTAAATAAAATTGAGACAGCAAAAACTTCAGAATTAATTTATAAACATTAAAATATCAACCAATATTTTAAAGGGATTTTCCCCCGTTAGAATAACAAAAATATTTTAAATGAGTAACCATGCACCAGCCAAGTTTTGCAAGGGCAAGTTGGACAATTTACACAGGTACGTTAACACATCTTGTTCGGCGATAGGTCAAAATGTATTAAACAACTATCAATGTGTCCAGTTTTATAACCAAGACATGTTTTCGGTGTCGAGGGAGGCTAACTCGTAATTTCATTTGAATCTGTTGGAATCTATTTATATTAAGTCTTGCCAGCTAGCCCTCTTTTAGAAGAATCAGTATTTGTGTGACTTAATACAATTAACCATTAATTGTTATACATCTTATTATAATCCGATCTTCGGGGTTTATTTTAGTCGATGTGCGCATTACGTGTAGTCAATTAGGCTTTCATGAAAGAGGTCCGATAAACCGCGTGAGTTGCGTTTTATTGTGTTTTGTATTTCAATATTACCACTTTGCGGTAACGTAATTTTATTTTATTACCGCCCTTTTTCGTTACTTTTCTTCTTTTTTTGTATTGCTATTATTAAATTTTTCAGCTAAAATATTTGGATTAAATTTTTAAAATGTTAGAAGTTCAAGTAATATTTAAAAATAACTTTACATATATTAGAAAGCTAATATTTCAAATGAATTTTTAAATGCGAGTATGTCAGTATTCTAATGTTATTTTAAACCAATTGATTAAATGTCAGAAAGAAAAAAATATTTTAAATAAATTTCGTAGACGTCAAAATGCGTAAATATTTTAAATGATTTTTTTAAATGTAAGAATTTCAAGTAATATTTATAAATATTTTTCATTTCTTATAATGTCAGCTAATATTTCAAATGAATTTTTTTAAATGCGGGTATGTCAATATTTTTAAACGAATTGATTAAATGTCAGTAAGTAAAACAAATATTTTAAATCCATTTTGTAGAAGTTAGAATGCGTAAATATTTTAAGTGATTTTTTAAATGTTAAAATGTCAACTAATAATTTAAATAAGGTTAAAAGCTTTTATGTTGCAGTTAAAATTAATGAAATGTTAGAATATTGGAGAGTCAGTTAATACATCAGTAATCGTTGGAGCTGGAGCAATTTAACAAGTCCAGGGAAGACGTAGAAGATGCAAATTTGTAACTTTACCAACTCGCCAACAATATACAAAAGTCTTTTCATAGCGACACACAATAAACATTTAACTGTAAAATACAAAAGCAGTCAAGTGTGTGATCTTCAAGTAGTGAGAGTTGATTGTGAATTATACAGCAGGTGTTGATTGAGAGAAAATGTAATCTTCACTTGAATATCGAAAAGTTGAATTACTTGCCGTTTACATTGTTCACTGAAGAGAATTGAATATGTTTCTGTTGTTTGTAGTTGAAAAATGAGATGAGTTCAGAGATGTGCAATGTTCGTACGAACGTGTGTGCGTGTACGTATCATAGCGTCTTCCTATCAGGTAGAGACGTAAAATTCTTCAATGAACTACATAGATGTGGTTCTGAGAAAAACAGAGAAGAAAGAAAAAGAGAAAGAGTTGAAAATGTGTCCTTGTATTTATAATGCTGTATGTCACGTGATCGGCTCGAAACAAATAGATTTTTGGCGGAATTGTATTTTCGTTCAGGTCAGAATCAAGGTCGATACAAATCGGACGTAGTTGAGAACATGGTATTAATATTAACTGACCAATCAGAAGTGTGAAAAATATGGAGGCTATGTGATCCACTTTTTGCACAGATTTTGGTCAATCGCAATGCATAGGAAATATATTGGAATCTTTTTTAACCAATGGATTTACTTAGATCACAAATAAAATACTTTTTTTTAAATTGAAGGGAGGACACTAAAACTTCATGTTGTAATCGGGAAAAAGCTTACTTGTCAGCTCCTTTTAAACAGGAAGCTATCATCTTTAGTCTTTAGAAAATATGCTCGGAGGCACTAGGAAAAAGTACGAAGATTTAAACATAAAAATAAAAAGCAAGGAATGAGAGAAGAAAGAATGGAAAGAAAAAAAAGAGGGAAGAAAGAATGAAACGAAGAAAAACAAAAAAAGATAAAAAAAATGTATGAAGGAAAACTTTGGGTGGACTCAGCTTGAGTCCGCCATGTTTTTAGTGGATTCAATTTCAGAAGATACACATGTTCATCTCACTACCCGTACAAACACACGGCCCGCTACAAGTTTTGGTAACTGCGACGTGATTTATTTTACTCCTGATAACAAAAACAAAAGACTATATATATATATATACACACACACACACACACACACACACACATATATATATATATATATATATACATATATATATATATATATATATATATACATATATATATATATATATATATATATATATACATACATATATATGCATACATATATATATATATATATATATATATATATATATATATGTACAGACATATATTTACACATATTTTTCAAAACGAAAGCCAGCGAGATAAACACTGACAAATTTTTTTCTTCCTACCCTATTATTCCGGACATTATTAGCAAAACAATTATTTTTATAGCTTAGAATTTGTGATTCATCCCTGCGGTATGCAAAATCACAAATTTCAAACACTAAAACAAATGATATTCTCCGGTGCAGCAAATAGATTTTTTCTGCAACATGTGGGACCCAAGAGATGCCCTTTTCGCCATTAAGAATTACTACTATTGTTGTATTGACATATTCAGCAGGCGAACCATAATACACCTTACTTTTACCACTCTATATCTGCTGAACCCTTTTCTTCTCCTAAGGAGGCATCATTATACTTTGACTTGACTTCACCCGGAAGACATGTCTACAAAACGGAAAACACAACGCCATTTTCAATGACAATTTTAATCAGCACTCTTTTCTTCTGAAGTGAGCAGATAAAGTGTGACATAGCTTCATATTTTCATGATGCCAAGAGAACTCGATAAGAATTTTGCAAGTTTGATATTCATTCAACACGCATAACAAATTTTTCTTGCAGTTCTTAAACGTATATTCGACACGCAGTACGACACTTTCCTTCCCCGTCTCGATCCATTACAATAAAATAAACGTTTTTCAGCACGAAAGAGGAACGAGTTAAATAAAGTTTCATACGCTTCTGTTTAAAGTTGTTACTACGGATATAAGAGAAACCCGGATATAAGAGACTTCGTCTCCGGTCCCGACGACTCTCTTATATCCGGGTTACACTGTACATTACAGAAACAAAAGAAAAATGTTGAAAAAATAACAAAGAGAAAAAAAGGAAAGAAAGAAATAAATAAAGAAAGAGGGAACAAAGCAGATCAAAACAAATAGTGAAAAAGAAAGAGGGAACAAAGCAGATCAAAACAAATAGTGAAAAAGAAAGAGGGAACAAAGCAGATCAAACAAATAGTGAAAAAGAAAGATATTCTGAAGGAAAAAATTATAAACAAAAAATAAGTAGAAAAAAAAGAATCAAGAAAGAAAGAAAAATGTAAGTGAAAGAAAGAACAGAAATTATATAAGAAACTCTATTTGATAAGTATATACAATATTTGAGTGTTGGGCCTCTTTCGTGGCTTAGACATTTAATAATATTTTGTCGAGGGTAGAATTCAGCGTTTTCTACCCTGAAAAGAATTTCGAACACTGTATAAACACCTTTTCTTGAAAGATTAACACAGCACACGCATTACAACCATTAGTTTGAAACAAATATTTGTGTTCCACGCAGGCGATCAATTTTCATACGCTGTCCTCTTCTGAATATCATTTTAAGACGATGAATCTTCTCTTTCAAATTTTTTTCATGTTAATCGACGGCCATAATCTTAACAACATTTGATACACGGACGACATTGTGCTGATGGCTGTCTCGGAAGACAAACTAACAAAACTTCTCTACAAGGCAGCAAAGAAAAGCTACTCGTGAGATTTCTATTGGAAATTCGGCTTGTGTAACAGTTACAGGCTCGGAAAGATTAATGCATGGAAAAGTATCGCTTCTTTCTCCAGCTATGGGTTAAATAATAATTATACAAGCATTAAGTAACCAAGACAGATATAACTAGCATTCACTTAAAAACGGCAAATTTTCGTAATATGTTAGATTTTCTTACCGCTTGTACTAAGGTGAACTGTGTTTGCTGGTATTCAAATATCAATATGTAGACGAGGTTCTAGATCGTATCCTTCTAATACATGGAACGCCCAGTGATGTAAACTTGGGCCTACACTAGTTCTGATTGATGTAATGGAATAACCTGCCACTGCCATGAGTGGCGGCACTATAGTTGGTAACCACCTATAAGTATCCGTAGGACAGTGGACAGGAGTATCTTTCCCAGCTGCGCTAGTCGAACTCTCTGCCGAAGGGCAGAGTTTCGTCCGGGGAAGTAGACAGACCCGATCCCGTTTATGCGGGGTCTACGGGGATTTTTTGGCCGAGCCTCCGGGCTCGGGAACCCCACAGAAAATTCAGCCTTATGCCACATGTGACTGCGTGGGGCAGTTACTAAATAGCGTCGAGCTGGGATCTGCAAGAACTAGAGGCCTTCCGATAGCACTATGCTGTATGTATTTATATCAATAACATGGAGGAAAAAGGGCTCCTTTTGAAACATTGTCGGAGTAGTCGGTAAGCAGTACGAGCTTAGCAGTCGGGCAACCGGCTGATAGGCTGATCGGTTGAACTCTCTGCCTTCGGGCAGGGAGGAACTTGAACGAAGCTACGCCGAAGGGCGCAGTCTCTTTCGGGGAGGTAAACCGTCCCTGAACCCGTTTATACGGGTTCAAAGGGTATATTTTTGGCCGAGCCTACGGGCTCGGAGATCCCACGTTAAACCGGCCTTGTGCCACATGGTGCCCTCGTAGGAGGGTGACTAAATACCGTAGTCGGTACACTCCACAATACCCGACTGTTCTAGATTTTGCCAATGATCTTGCATTAATTTCTCAATGTATCAAGGATACAGAATCTTTACTGCAATCATTCGAGCAAGCAGCAAACCAGGTAGGTCTCTGTTGCAATGTAAGGCAGAATATGTCACAACCTCCCCTGAACCATACGAGTTGAAGACACTCAATATTACTTACATCAAAAGAGTTGAAGACTTCAAATATGTTGGATCTCACATAACAGATTTCCCCAAAAAACTTCAACATCCGCAAAGCTCTTGCATGGGATGCGTGTAACAAACTTTACAAGATTTGGCGCTCGAACCTTTCAACCTTTTTAAAAATCCAAACCTTTCGAACATTGATTGAACCAGTTATACTGTATGGATCAGAAACTTGGACATTACCTGTTCGTCTTGAAAGACGACTGGATGGAACATATACAAATCTATTCAGAAAAATCAAGAACATTATTTGGAGATTCCATGCAATGCTTTACACTATTTACGGTGAACTGAGACCAATTTCTCTTCGGCTCAAACAAAAACGATTACAGTTTGCCGATCACTACCACCGAGCGGACAGGGAGATCGTCTCTTTCTCATTTTGATGTCATCCTTCTGGAAGTGTCTTCTAAATTGACTTTCCCAAACGCCATAGCTCGAGACTCAGGGTTGGACATTGGAGATCTGAGGACTGTAATAAAGAACCGAACATTGTGCAGTGATTGTCAATGGTGTCCCGACCAAACATAGGGAGATCGTATGATGATGATGATGATGAAAACTGACAACTGTTCTCCAGAAGAACCTCTAATCAGTGGTTAACTGGAGAAACGAATGACTTGTACATTTTTAATGTTTGCATAACAAAACTGCTTCCATTTAATCATCACTGAGAATCTTTTTCCAACTGCCACCATCATGGCCGATGCTAAACTCCAGGCGAGCAACACTACGTTTTCTTTGGTTCACGGTTTTCACTGACATGAAGTGGAATGACTGTATTGCATCAATTTCGCGCTCAACATTTTTCTCGACAGAATCCAACTAGCACATTTATAAATCTTCCATTCGCCCGTGCTATGAATACTGCCACCATATCTGGTCTGGGGCTCCTGATGTCTATCTCGAGATCCTTGACAATATCCTAGAAGCTTCTGTAACGTAATCAATCCTCATCAGGCATCTAGACGTCAGTCACTTTCTCACCCTGTCTTGCCACTGCCATTTCTATAAATATTTTCATGGCAGATGCTCTGATGAGAGCATTTTTTCTTCGTATTTCTACTAAATGAATTTAAATGTGCTACTAAATTGGCAACTAGGTCTCACCGTTTTAATGTTAGAACTAGCTAGATGCAACCGCCACTTCTATTCTAACCGTTTGTTTTTTAGTACTTCACACTTGTGAAAATCCTTAAAAATATCTTACTTCCGTAAAATCTTCAAAAATTTAAATGCAACGTCAATCGCCATCTTCTGCCTTTTATTGTCTTTTCCTCACTTCTAAAGTTTTCTCATTCTTATTCACTCCCTGTAACCCACTGCATTCTAGTGGCATGATCACATGGCTTATGGTGATTATTTTTTTTTAAATAGCTGTATATTACATGATGTACGTACTATAGAGCCTTTGAAAATATTATGGAGTCTACAATTAATAAGAATGTAGGATTGTAGACTGCTATCTGGACTATGGTAAAAAAAATGTTCTAAGAAGAAAGAACATGTGGTCGTCCGCAAGAGAGGCATCCAAAGTTGTGACCTTCGAAATAGATTCATCAAAATCATGTAGGTACAAAAATTTAACTATCTGAGTAATGCAGTGATAGACGAAGGAAACTGTGATACAGAGATCCGAAGCCGTATCGAAATAGTGAAAGTGGCTTTCCAGGATCTAAACAATGTGTTGACCTATGCATATTTAGCTAGAGATAAAGAAAACAATGCTAGATTATTATGTCATATGTATGCTCATATGTGACCACGTTCGCTGGACATTTTCCTCAAAAGATGAAGGAGAGTGTTGAAACGACACGGATCTATTCTCTACCGACGAACGCCGAGAATATCACGGACGGGGCATGTGAGCAATGAGAAAGTTTTAAGGAAAATGCATACCAAAATGAGACTTGCATTTTGTATCGGAAGGAGAGAGCTGGAAATTCTTGAACACATTATGACAAAATGGGGCTTTGGAGAATTTGACACTCACAAGAACTGCTGAATGCAAAAACGCGAGAGGAAAATAGCTGATAATATTCATAACGGGTTTTTCGCTATGAATGTCAAAACATGAAGTGGAAGGGAGCTACAAATGACAGTAAGTTGTAGAGAGCCATAACCGCCCAAGTCCTGAAAGGATACAATACATAAAAAGAAGGAGAATATGAGTAAAAGTTATATTTATATTGATATATCGTTTGGTTTTAATCCCATAATATTCGTTCTTTTAAAAACTATAGACAGCGACTCGTTTTCGGTGCGTCATGTTTTATTATGCAAACAACTTGCAAATATTGACTTGCATAATAAAATCTGACAGTCTGTTTTTACATGTGCTAATTTGATTTTTCCTTTCTTGCATTCGC
>OZ010582.1:97223105-97243105 GCA_963932145.1 Acanthosepion lycidas | reverse complement strand
ATTTCCTTGTAGATCTAGCGGTATGCTTAGGATCATTATCCAGTTGGAAAACCCAATCAGGAGGTAGCTGAAGTCTTTCAACAGAACGCATTAAATTTTCTTGCAGGATTTTCTGGTATCTTTTGACATTCATCTTGGCATCTATTATTGATATTCTGCCAACACCTTGCAGAAAAACAGCCTCAGATCATGATACTGCCACCACCAAACTTTACAGTTGGCAACGTGTTCTTTGGTAAGTAGGCTTCACCGTCCTTCCTCCACACATGATTTCGATAATTATGACCAAACAACTTTTTATTTTCATCTGTCCATAGTATTTTTCCCAAAACGAGTATTCTTTATCCTTATGCTCTCTAACGAATTTTAGCCTAGCATCTCTGTGTCGTTTCAAGAGGAGTGGAGTCTTCCTTGGGATGCGTGATTTCAGACAGTTTTTGTGTAGTTCATTACTTATTGTACGCTTGGTTACTTTAATCCCTAATGCACGCAGATGTTCCTGCAGCTCTTCTCGGGTAACCTGTGGATTTTGTTGGATCTAGCATCCTAATATCCTTGCTGATCTTAGATAAATCTTCCTCGGAGCACCTGTTCGTCTTTGGTTTTCGACGCTGTTACAAGTTTTAAACCTTGCAATGAATGAAGCAATTGTAGCAAAAGGAATATTCAGGTTGTTAGAAATTGTGCTGTAACTGTTCCCATCTTTCCAAAGAGACAAAATGTGTTGATTTTGTGAAATAGTCAATTTTTTACCTTTAGGCATTATTAGAACCTTGTCGTAAGACTAGAAATTGCAGAATGCTCTGATAATGGCTAACAGCGTTAACTATAATTACTGATAACATTACTGTAACATTCTAGACTATACTTTTTTCATAATTAATTGATTATTTTATTCTAATAATTGATTTGTACGAATACTTTTTTCACCAGTTAGAATTAAAAAAATGCATTAATTTCAGTTAGAATAAAAATTAAGTTTATTATTATTTTTTAATAGTATGTGTCTTTATACATAAAATGTGCCGATATTTGTTTTATTTAAGGCTTTTACATTAATAAAAATACAATTTTTCAAGTGTATGAATATCTATTTCCCCCCATTGTGTGTGTATATATATATATATATATATATATATATATATATATATATATATATATATATATATATATATTAGGTTGGTGCAAAAATAATGTCGGTTTTTGGCGTAATTTTGAACGTCAAAAACCGACATTTTTTTTGCACCAACCTAATATATACATATATATATATATATATATATATATATATATATATATATATATATATATATATAGATAGATAGATAGATAGATAGATAGGTAGATATGAACATACTAATACAGGCAGATATCTAAATTCAGACTGAGATAGAAAGATAGAAATGAACGTACTAGGAAAAGCAGATATATAAATACAGATTGAGATAGATAGATAGATAGATAGATAGATAGATAGATAGATAGATATTGAACACTGCGATAGATAGATAGATAGATATTGAACACTGCGATAGATAGATAGATAGATAGATAGATAGATAGATAGATAGATGTAGAACTGATAGTTTTGTGGAATACGGAACTTCCGATAAAACCAAGACATCAACCTGAAAACACGCGTCATGTTCTTAAATAATCTTGGCAGAATTCCAGATATAAACATAGATATATAGATCGATCGATCGATAGATAGATAGATAGATAGAGAGAGAGAGAGAGAGAGAGAGAGAGAGATGTGAAACATAGAGGCATACATAGCGCCAAACTTGTTCAGAAATATCTAAATTGCCTGCTGTATAGAACCGTTTTCTAAGATCAATATTGAAAAATGTCTTTGAGCAAATGAAGCCTATGAGTTTTAGCAAACATCATAATGAACCTTGCGTACTGTTTAGTATTCTGGCCAGAGGTAACTTGAACATCGCAACAATATTCTCATTCATGGTCAACCAAATACTAAATTCTAGTCAAAAGGAAGGGTGTTTATCGTGTCTCTAGATATATCAGGACTTTCAGCAATCAAACACTCTCATCCAGAGACCTATCCGAGGTGAATCAACTGTGACTTGTGTCTACATAGCGCTACAACACCCACGGTTTTCATCTCTTTTTACACGGACACCCTGAAATAACTTCTACTGCATCGGTAGCCAATTTGATATTACTCCGCCGATTGACCCTCGTGACGCAGTGACTGAATGATGGGGTCCGGTAGACGTCCCTATCCCCAATCGTTCCGCTCGATCGCCAACCGGAATTTCGTCATTCTTCGACGAGTTCTTATTACTTGTGATCTTTCGCCCAGTATTCCATTGGTTGCTTTTTTTACGGTTTATCAAACTTCTGCGGGAATTGAACTCAGGTCTCCGATCTCCAGTTCCGAGTAGTTATCCACTACACTACCCGCACATCTAAGCATCTGGTATTCCAACAGAAGGCCAACCATCTAAGTACTGACCATGTTGGATTTTGCTTAACTTCGGTGATCTTACGAGAACCGGTGTTTTGATGGGATGTGGCCGTAAACCGTACTCCCAGGAACCGTTTGTTGTAAAACAGTGATCTGTTAAATAACGTCAAGTTAAACAAATCCCCTTCTTATGATTAAGCTTGAATATTTTGACATTGTACTTACGGCAGGCGCCTGTTGTTATCCGAAGAAATATTGAAGTATTAAGGACTTACCTGGAAAACAAAACAGAAAAGAAAATTAGAGATAAATCAGAATATGGAGAGGTTAGATACATAATCACATACACATGTATACTTAGATAAAATAACGAATGAATTCAGCGGACTATACATGGAGAAACAAAGACCGTTAATTACATAACGTTCCCTTTTTGAAATTCGCACCTTGTCTGCATCTTTTTCCGCACACTGAAATGATTTGTACCTGCTTTCCTGCAATGCTATTTATTTAGTTGTCTTCCCACGAAAACAAGACGTGACACAAGGTCGGTTCCATGTGGGGCAACTTTGCGCGTACACCCGGGCCAGGGTCAAAAATTGCTCAGCCCCTACAACCGTTGTTTACACTGGTATCGGTGTTGCTATCGATCCCCCTCTTTAATGTAATGAGGTGGGTAGTGCCTCAGGCAGCTGTTCCCCGGGACCGGGCACCACTCAATATTTTCTCATTTGCGCTGTGTCCGCAGACAGAGACACAACAGACCGAAGATAGAGACGCAACTGAGAGATGATAACAGCGAGCCGGACAATGGACTGCCACAATGCAATGCTATTCACTCTTCAGGGAATCCTAATCGTTCTATTCTTGACTAATAAACGCCAGTAAGAAACAAGAAAAGACAGGTAACACTAAAGATATCAAGAGAAACAAATAATTTCCATAGCTATCAGGATTGGTACTAGTAATATATTAGGTTGGTGCAAAAATAATGACGGTTTTTGACGTATTTTTTAACATCAAAAACCGTCATTATTTTTACACCAACGTAATATTAGGTTTGTGCAAAAATAATGACGTAATAATGTCGTTTTTTTTACGTTAAAATACGTCAAAAAACGACATTATTACGTCATTATTTTTGCACCAACCTAATACCAATTAACCCGTAACGATAATATTAGACGTTTCTTCATGTGGGAATATTTAGAATTTATTGACTGAGCAACCAGCGCTACTGTTGGTTGAAATTTATAAAATCTTTCTGTTAAAACAAATTTTAACTGTTACTGCCCTTTCCATTAGTGATAGTGGCTTCCTTGCTGACATTGTATAGTGTCAGGTTAACATTATTTTCTCAACGAGTAACCTTTGCTATCCGTTTTAATTGTTACTTGTGATGAAAGTATTCAGGTAATGTAGTTTCTATTATTTGGTACTGTTCTTTTCTTTGTGGTTCTCTAGCGCCAGTCTACAAGGCACCAAAAAATGGGTTTTGTTAAGACCTACATACTTCATTCGCGCCGCAGCCATTTTAATCATTGACTTGCGAAAATGGTTTGTATAAGCCTGAGAATTTAGATATTTCTGGACTATTTTAGCATGACATCCATATGAAAGCCTCCATGTGAAGAGGCTATTCAAGAACATGGTCAATGTTTTTAGAGTCAGGTTAATGTTTTGGTTTGTAGTAATTTGAGGTACTAGGAAAAATTGCCTAGAGCAACCAATGCTCTGTTCAACTTATTTATCTCCTACATTAAATTTTATATAATTGCTCCATACTCTGAGCTATTTTCAGCGTTTGGTATTTATTAATTACACAACCTGGATTTTCCTTATAGATCCAGGTATATGTCTTCAGTACTTTCATTCCAAGAGTAGGTTATAGTTTCTTTTGTTAGAATGGCTTAACTTTCGTCCTAATTCTTGGAACACTTTGTGTAAAACCATGATTTTTTTTTGTTCAAGATATTAGGTTGGTGCAAAAATAATGACGTAATAATGTCGTTTTTTAATGTTAAAAATACGTCAAAAAACGACATTATTACGTCATTATTTTCGCATCAACCTAATAGTTCTTATCCCAACTATAAATACATATTTCATCACCACAACATCAGAATATTGGGATGTGGTATGGAATACGTAAAGAATCAGTACCCATATCTTCACATCTGTTACCATATATAGACAGGAGCAGCACAGTCTTCACATTCTAGTCTCGAGAGAGTCCAGAAGCGTCCAGAAGCGTCTCCGAGTCATTGTGGGTGACAGCAACCCTACTCTATCGCTATTTGCATGGAAAGTTTCCAGACAAATTTCATTCCTTAGTTCCACTAGTTCTGACCTTCACGGCTAGTACCCGCCGTGCCACGCCCATTGTGGCGAACCACCCTTATTCCCTTCGTATTCCTTCGGTGAAAGGTTCCACTCGCGCAGCTTCTTCCGACGAAAAGCTGTTTTGTGGAACCGGCTCCCAAGAGAATACTTCCCAGATCACTAAAATATTAACCTGTTCAAATCTAGGGTTAACCGTTATCTTCCCCACATATCCGCATAACTGTGCTACTTACACTGTAGCCCTGTAGCACGAGTGGCTCCCGGGGCTTGTACAAGATGAAAATCATTGTAAGATAATCTGTATTTTGTATATTTTAAATCGGAATCATAACGCGCACATAGTGTATTTATAGTGTTTTTCCTCTTGATCATTGCCAAATATCGTTTGTATATATCATTTTTATTGTATTAGTTTGTCATCGGGTTTTAGCGATACATATATATAAATATAATTTAAAAATTTTTTTATTCGAACATAAGACATTTGTCTAATTTATTTTATCTTTTTATTTATACGAACATTTACCTCTTTTGTATATATTATTTGTATTAAGAAACAGGCTAACGATAAAATGTGATAAAAGCGTTGAGTTCAAGTATCCCCGTCAAAAAAAGTACAAAATAAAAACGGCAAATAATTAAAACTTTAAAATACTCAAGGAAATATGGTAAGATTTAAGAATATTAAGATTACCTCCTCAGTTAGCCATCGAAACTGCAATCCACCGAAATAAGAAAAGAAACCTGTCCCAACCGCGGGCCATTTAAAACTAAGTCCGCGCAGCAGATTGGTTGTTACTAACATCCAATCGGATGCTCGGAACATGTGGTCTTTCTTCCTCTTATTCTTTAAAAAAGGCCAGAGTAGCTGTTAGTGTTTAATCAAAAGGGGGAATCAGGGGTTGATCTCCCCTGATTGGGTAGATTTGGTGATGGGGAGTATGATGTTGAAAGATCCGAAACTCCCTGATGAACCAAGTCAAAACATCACTGACGACCCCCTTGTGCGCCTACTTAAAAGCGTATTTACGAATGTGTTTGTAAATGTACAAGGCATAGTTTAGTAAAAGAATTAATAGATTGGAGCTCTCATGACCTCCTTGTACTCCTCTTGAGGTTTGAAATGTTTCCATAATGGGTTCTTCACTAGACATGTAAGACTTTGTGTAGCAACACAGCTCCTCTAGTAGATATGTACGTCCAATTAATTTTGAAATTTAAAATAGTTATAAAGTGTATACAGTTTATATGTTAGTTTAGTCACTAAGTTTAAGGACGATATTCAAATACGATGGTTTAGAGAAAGGGGACCGTATTAATGCGAATTATCTCTCCTACTATAGACATCAATTTGCCATGTCCCTTATGGCTCTCCGCATTGTCTTATCCCTTGTGGCTCTTAGAGTTTATCCATTTGCCAACCCGCTTGCAACTCGTTCTAGCGTGAATTCACTTAAGCTCGTCAGGTAGGTGTCTCCATGCCTTCATCGATATCTTTTGCTCTTAATATGCCCTTCATTCGCCTACTCTCTGTTCTCTCACGGGTACGTCACCAAAAATAATGTCCCCATTCACATAAATACAGTAGTAAATAATGTGTGTTAGTCTGCAGTTAGGGATTCGTCTCCAGTTGTGCTGGCGAAACTCTCTGGCTGCGAGCAGAGAGGATCCCCAAATGAGGCAATGTCGAAGGACAGAGTCTCGTTTCGGAAAACAGCTACCCGACCCCGTTTTATCCGGGATCTACGGAGAATTTTTGGCCAAGCCTACGGGCTCGGATACCCCACATTAAATTCGGCCTTGTGCCACATCTGACCGCGTTGGGCGGTTGGTAGATATCCTGCAGTTGGAGATTCGTCTCCAGCTCTCCAAACTCTCTACCTCCGGGCGGAGAGGATCCACAGACGAGGTTATGGCAAAGGGCAGAGTCTCGTCTCGGGAGACAGCTACCCGACCCTGTTTTTATGGTTTCTATGGGGGATTTTTTAGCCCATCTTACGTGCTCGGTTACCCGACAGTAAACACGGCGTTGAACCACATTCGAACGCGTGGGGCGGTTAGTGAATATCTCAAATATGCAAGTATTATCGCATTATTAAACCCGAGGATAAAAAAAAAATTATCCATGTTTAATAAAATTGAATTTTTCGAGTGCTTAAGATTTTTTGAACAAACATAAAAGCTCAGTTTTGTAGAAGTCAAATGATTTACCTTCTAATATGGCTGCCTTCTTGTAAATGCAAGCCATCTAATTCTACCTTATTTATAGGAGAGTACCTAATGCAGCAGGTGGGTTGGTCCATTTTGCTGGAATCGACCTGCCCAGCACATGAGTTGTTTCTATTCACCCATATATCTCTCTATTAAATAACTAAGGCCTAGTTTTCAACTTGGTGGATACAGCAGTCTACTTGTGGGTCAGACCACTTGAAAGCCAACCAATATTCTACAAGTTTGAAATCAGTTCTTTGTGTGGACATATTCCCTGACCTGGGGTGGTATTACCTGTTAGGGTCCCAGCTATGGTCAAATAGTTAACCCCCAAACTGGAGTCAAAACACTATGAAAGTGTAAAAATAGGTTTTAATTCCAGCAATATATTTTTGTAAAAACACTGCCAGCGATGAATTCTCGAATAAAATTTATTACCAACAATACAGTAAAAAAAAAAAAAAAATAACAGTAATACATTTTTGGACCCCCCCCCCAAAAAAAAAAACATTACCATCAATACATTTTTAAAGAATAAAATATTACCAGCAGTATATTAAAAAAAATATTAATAGCAATACATTTTTGGAAAAAAAAGTTAATAGCAATACATTCTTTGAAAAAAAACAAAACATTACAATCAATATATTTTTAAAGAAAAAATCTTACCAGCAATAAATTTTTGATAAAATCTTACCAACAATACATTTTTGGAAAAAATATTACCAGAAATAAAAATCTTGTCGGTATTGCGGTTGGTATGACGTAAAAGAAACCAAACCAAACCAGTAATTTTATCGGTAAAATAATTTACCATTTGAAGTCACATTTCAGAGTCAGTTGTTTTTTTCCTCACCACTAAAATCTTAACCTCTTTACGTCAAGGATCCGTCCGCATTTACACTCCTTATACGTATATTACCATTCTGTTTCATTCATATCACGCATCACTTATATTAACAGTAAGCCATCAGAACAGAATAAAAAAGGGTGTACTGTTGCCATATATAGGCTTGAGCTTCATCTTCACATCCCGGGCTTAACAGAATTTCAAAATCTTTACTCGGACTTCTGGGCGATGAAATATTTTAGACCCTACAACATCTTTCCCACACATAAAACTAATCTATCGTCATTTCAATGTAAAAATTTTCTGACGTGCCCCTTTCGGATGCACGTCATTTTGAAAGCCTCTCGTTATTATGTTGCTATTTCCATATCTGTTATGGTCCAGGTTAGGACCAAGGAAGAACAACACGAACACAAGAGTAGAAATAACGAAGGTATATTACACGAAAAAATAATACAAGATGTGGAAGGTGTTAGTATGACTCAGTCTGGTTTGGAGTGAACTACTATCGGCTCGACTCTATTCGGTATCTAGCCACCCGCGCCACGAGGGTTGCATGTGGCACAAGGCCGAGTTTAACGTGGGTTTCCCGAGCCCATAGGCTCGGCCAAAAAGTGCCCGTAGAACTCGTATAACCGGGACCGGGTTGGTCAACCTCCCCGTACGAGACTCTGCTCTTCGGCGGAGCCTCGTCCGGGTTCCTCTCTGCTCAGTGGCAGAGAGTTCAACCGTCAAGCCGAGAAAATCGGCTTGAATCGTCCCTCTCTCTTGAGAGGCGTAGTATATATAGTGTTAGGAAGAGTTCATTCTGCAGTTATAGGTATGGACCCATGACAATATCAAATATTCAGCACAGCTTCATTCCTTAGTTCCATCAGTTCAGACCTTCACAGGTAGGACCGCTATGCCACGTACACTAAGGCGAATTATTGCCATTCCCTTCATCTTCCATTAGTAGTAAGGAAGTTCTATTTGAAAACATTCTAAGCGCGACTTTGAGACGATTCTTCTCCGAACTTTACAATCTTAACTATTTAAAGTTTCGGCTCAACTATTACCTCTGTGATATATCACCATAATCTGCATTTCTTAACACATTCTCCTGTATTGATGCAACAAACTCATTCAATATCCTCCACTTTGAGTGGGTCTTGGGCCTTTTATAATAAGGCAAAAACATTCTATCTTGAATGACTGTCGATTTTGTTCCATCCAAATGTATGATGGATTGACTCATGTATCAATAACATTTATTAATAACAATAACAAAAAAATCCAAAACGATGCGCATTCTTACATTAGATTCTTGTTTAGACAAATATTAAGCTTTGGACGGAATAAAATCTTAATGTTCCATCTCTGTAAGTTTCCTGGTAATTAGTTTATAGAATATGGTATATAATGTATTGTTTTTTCAGAATAAGGCATGGAAATCAATCTTTTGTCAAAAAAAGAAGAAAAGTTAATCGTGAAAATTTATACAAAATGCCCTGACTTAGTCACAAAGGGAGCCCACATTCTGCAAAACAATTTTAGAAAATGAAATCGTTTTCTTGTTTTTATTCATTGATTCGGTTTTTACGGTTTATCAACCTTTTGTAGGTTATTTAAAACCAAAACATGTTGGGAGTTATAGGAATAATACTTATTTTTCTTTTTGCAAGTGAATATTGTATTAGCAGGTTTTTTTTTTTTTAGATAATAATAATTTTCAGACACAGATTTTACTATTTAACCTATAGTTGTTGAGAGAAGAACTGGATTCATAACTTTTTAAATAGTATCTGCTCGTAAGTGAATATAAGGGACCGAACTGGAAACTGAACTCCCCTCTCTCGTTCTAAGCCGTTATCCACACAACCCTCACAACCAGCTTAGAGTACCTGGAATTCCTAAGTGATCACCCATCATGTTAGTGTCTAGCCTTGACGTTGTTTAACTTCGGTGATCGGATGAGTACCGGTGTTTCAACGTGATATGGACGTAAGTCTTATTACTTTGGGAGGATCTCTCTTGTCGGGACTGTTCAATGGATTTAAGATGTTAACATTTCCATTCGAACACTTTCTTTCCTTTAAAAAGACGAGAAGGTTCATCTTCAGCAGAATGCTTTTCTGCTTAGAATTCCGGATCCTCAAAAGAAAGAATTAAAGGATGACATTTTTGCGTTGCGTTTTCAAGTTCTTCAACCAAGTTCAACAACCACCATATTACCCAGATCTTGCCTCTTGCAAATCTTTCTTCTTTCCAAAAATCAAAGTCCACTTGTAAGGAACAAGATTTGAAGACAACGAGGAAATCCATGAGAATGCAACTAGGAAACTGCTCGCTATCCCCTCACGCAAAAAAGAGTTTCAGGAATGCTTCCTTGAACGGAAAGGATGTTGGATAGAGCGAGCAGCTTCAGAAGGGGACTACTTCGAAGAAGATTAAATACCGAATTGATATGGACTTTAGTTTTCTTTTTATAACACCAGTCCTGATACTTTTTGATAAGACCTCGTAAATTACAAAAAAAAAAAAAAATTATTTTTATAAATATCATTTGTTTTTAATTATTATTATTATTATTATTATTATTAGTAGTAGTAGTAGTAGTAGTAGTAGTAGTAGTAGTAGTAGTAATAGGAGCAAAATACTAACGGCATTAGTAGCAAAATATTTTTTGATTTCCTGTTTGAAATAATCATTTACCAAACCACGCACGCACGCACGCACGCGCGCGTGCGCACACACACACGCAAACACGCATATATATATATATATATATATATATATATATATATATATATATATATATGACAAATTGTTAAAGGTTATTGTGACGGGTTTCATCGGTTAGGACTTCACCAGGTGAAACGCGTCACAAAACCTTTTTCAATTTGTCAAATATCTTTTCTTTCGAAACTGTTCTTGATATATAAAAAGTCCATATAACATTATATATCTTTATCTCATATATATATATATACATATATATATATATATATATATATATATATATTAATCTAGAGTTTTTCTGCGTATGTGGGCCGAATACATTAGCATAATCTTTTGTATTTCAAATAAAGATTAATTTCATGGGATTTTCCTAATCATTCATCTTAACCATTCCAATTCTTAATCATTCCTACCGGAATAATGGTTGTACTTAAATGAAACATTCTTGTGAGTTCTATTCCCAAGTCCTTATATTTGCAGAGTTTATTAAATTCTTTTGCAAAAACTTTTTTTCAGGCCGTATCACCATACATATAAGATTTGCCAAGCTTTTCTTTCTTTATTTTTTATAACATTTTCGCGCATAAGATTTTAATAACTTCTAATTAATGCATGGAAACAAGGTCAAAGCAACCACGTCCTGGGTATGACGATAAACTACATCCGGCAGCAAGGCCTCTGATTGGGAAGTTTTAAGGAGCGTGGAAGCACCTCTTAATTGCTGTTTTTCTCAGGTTCACCATAACCCGGTTTGGTAGAACTTGTTAGGTTCCCAACAATGGTCAAATAGCGAACCCCAAATAAAATACGCAGTACATTTTTATGATAAAATGACCAACAATATATATTTTTATAGCAAAATGACAATCAATGCAAAGCTAAAAAATATAAAAAATAAATTTTTATAGTAAAATTAGAAACAATTCATTTCATGATCTACATAATGTATATCTAAAAATATACCTTTATTCTAAAATTCTAAAATTATCAACAAAATATCTGAAGTTGAAAGCATAAAATTACTCACAAAATTTAGATTTCAGGATTAAATAACCGCTAGAAGTTGATAAGCCACCAAACAAATTCAAACAACGAACATGAAAGAACTATTTCATATATAATATCCTACAGTGTCTTAAAGAAATCAAATTGTTTTCCAAAATATAACTTCAACAAAACTACAACGTAAAACACACATATCACCACCTCTAGTAATCATGTCCATACGAACATGTATATATACGAAAGCTGAGTATTATCTACCATGTATTCAATTGTGAAAGCACAATAACATATATCATATTTTTATTATTTCAAAGCTCCCAATAAAATTAAATTTCGGCATTAAATGAACCAAAATAAGTTGAATTGCCGTTAAACAAACAAATAAAATTCATTAAATCAAAGTCGATACGCCACTAAACAGAATTAAACAACCAACATGAGAAAAAAAAAAACTCTTTCATGACATTAGTCCTTATAATATCCTATAATTTCTTAACGAAATCAAACTGTATTCCAAAATATAACTTCAACAAAACTACAATATAAAACACCCATATCACCGCCTGTAGTAATTATGTCCACAGAAACATGTATATGCACAAAAGCTGAGTATCACCTATCATGTCTTCAATTGGGAAAGCAAGAAAAATAAATGTCGGCATTAAATGACCCATAAGGTGTTGATATGCCATTAAACAAATCAGGTATCAGACAATTTTCTTCTGGCTTTAAGTGTTCATCACTTAACGGATTATTCTTGCCGTTTCTAAGAGGGCTTTCCCTTTCTGCAACATTTCCACTGAGCAATCAATGTTAATTTTCTTTGTCCATGTCTCCATTCTATCAGTCACTGCACCAAGAGTACCATTGACCACTTGCATCATTAGGACCATCTTCATCTGCTAAAACCGTGTTCAATCTGCAACGGGCCATAGTTGATTACCTTCTCGTCTTCATCTTGCTATATCCTGGTATCAAAAGGACATGTTGGGTCAATGATCAACCTTTCTTTTCCAGTTTTATATTCCAACAATATGTCCAGTTTGATAAGAAATAAGATGAAAGGAATATATAAAGGATGTTGTAAGTAGTTTACAACCATTGACACAATGGGGCACAAACAGCAAAGATGAATGCACTAGTTCATATAAATTAATGCATTAGAATAGAAAAAAAAAGAAGTTATTTTCACGAAAATGTCAAAAGTAATTATTTTTAACGGAACAATTAAAATGAAGTCTAATTGACAGAGCATCGAAACAAATTAATAATTGAAGAACTTGTTAATGTTAGGTTAGTGCAAAAATAATGTCGTTTTCTCACATAGTAATAAATGGGAGAAAACGACATTATTTTTGCACCAACCTAATAGTATCATTCGAGGCATTGTGCCAATAGGGCGGGTCGATTTTGAAACAGTGGTACGTTGCACTCAATTTGAAATTTGGGGTTTGACACGATAAATAAGCACACAAAATAGCTTTTTCCAAATCGTTAATGTTTTTTGGGAAAACAAGTTTAAAAGATTAAGTTTAAGATAAAAATGTTAGCGTTGGAATTTAGTTCCGGTCATCAGTGATAACCTTATAGCACGATCTATAAAATTTATAATTTACTCAAGCTTCACAAATTGTATATAGACAAGATGCATAGCACAAGCAAATTATTATTAAATTGTTGTGCCAACAAATAAGACCTTTATTGACTTCAAAGAGAAATTATACTGAAAAATTTACCTATATAATGATACAATGTTATACAGTACAGTAGTTTTATTTTGATTTTCAATAAACGATACTAATTTAGAATATTTTGTCTTGTTTCAAGAAGTATTATAGTGTCATATACACTTTTATCTATTTTTTTTTGTTTTTATTAATTATGATTTATCAAATGATCTCACAAATTTTACTCATTGACTTATTTTTTTTGTAATCTTTTACAATTTTTTCCATAGTTTTTACTTATCGAATATAGTAAAATAAATTGCATAATTTGTTTGTGAAGATTCATGATTAGAATTCTGGTTTGAATATATTTTCCATTCAGTGTTCTAATAAAAATATATATAATCTTTATTTAGATTTATTCCTGAGACAGTAAAATTTTGAAGTCAGTTTGTAAGCAAAAACCTGCAGAAATTAAGTATTTCTGTACATTTCCCTCGATTCTGTTGTTTATAACAGTGCTTGGAAAGAAAGGGTGTAGAGTCTGATCGGCTCACCACACTACAAAATTTCCCTCGGTGACCATGGCTTATTCAGTTTTTTTTTTTATTTGCTAAGCGCTGCATTCAACCAGCCCAACAACCACCATATTATCCAGATCTTGCCTCTTGCAAATCTTTCTTCTTTCCAAAAATCAAAGTCCACTTGTAAGGAACAAGATTTGAAGACAACGAGGAAATCCATGAGAATGCAACTAGGAAACTGCTCGCTATCCCCTCACGCAAAAAAGAGTTTCAGGAATGCTTCCTTGAACGGAAAGGATGTTGGATAGAGCGAGCAGCTTCAAAAGGGGACTACTTCGAAGGAGATTAAATACCGAATTGATATGGACTTTAGTTTTCTTTTTATAACACCAGTCCTGATACTTTTTGATAAGACCTCGTAAATTACAAAAAAAAAAAAAATATTTTTATAAATATCATTTGTTTTTAATTATTATTATTATTATTATTATTATTATTATTATTATTATTATTATTATTATTATTATTAGTAGTAGTAGTAGTAGTAGTAGTAGTAGGAGCAAAATACTAACGGCATTAGTAGCAAAATATCTTTTGATTTCCTGTTTGAAATAATCATTTACCAAACCACGCACGCACGCACATCTGAAAAAAATGTACAAAAATACTTAATTTTATTTATACTTAATCTATAATTAATAGTATTTAGTTTTAAAACTAAATACTCAAAAATTGATAAAAGCTATGAATCTAATCTTTGCTGTCAGTACTTATCACATCAAGCACCAGCTTGCACACCGAGTGCAAAAATAATATTCTTAAATCAGTGAAAAATAAAACGGTTCTATTTTCCCAAGAGGAGAGCGAGGAATTGGAGTTGCCAAAATCGAGTAAGGTTAAATATTTGAGATGATTTTTAACAGAAAATGTAACACCAAAAGCGGAAAACGAATTTGAATTTCAAAAGCTAACCAAATTATTATGAAAGAAGATAATTTCATTAGAAAAAATGGTAAAGGATGCTCAAGTTTTATGTGATACCAATCCTTCTATATAGCAGGGAATGCTGGTAAATTTCCTCACAGATGAAGAGGAGACTTGAGGCAAAAAAATTGACACACGCATGATAGAGTGAAGACTAGGGGTAAATATCTAATAACTTGCTAGCGAAATCGTGTGAATGGATAGAATTGGACTGGCAGTGATAGTAAGATGACAAATATTGCTAAGAGCTACAAAGGAGAGGAAGTTGTGGAGATCCATCATCACCCACATACCGAAGAGAAACGATTAAGAGAAGAATAAGAATTTATGAATAAAAACATGATGTGTGTTTCTTTGATAAGAAATACGATTTTTCAAGTCACCGTAAGTGTTGTTAAAATACTTTATATCGTCCTCCTTTTCAGTCAAAAATATAGACTTGCGGCAACATTACGCAAGTTCATTGCAGTTAAGCAACGTCGAACCTGGTCAGTACCTAGGTGGGTGACCACTTGGGAATACCAGGTGCTTTAAGCTTGGATATGCGGGTGGCGTTGTAAAGGGTTATGTCTCGAAATCGTTAATCCGACAGCCGAGTTCCAATTCCCGTTGTGTTCGTAATATTCACTTACGCGCAAATACCCTTGGAAAACGTATGAACCATCTATTCTCCCCAGCTGTTAGTAAATTAGTAAGACTTGCATCAATAAGCTATTATTATCTTAAAAAATCTTGCAATCAAAAAATATTTTCCGGCTTTGAACAACCTCGAAAGGGTTGATAAAACACGGTATCAAACACTATATTATGCGGCCTGCTTCATTTGTTACTATAATATTCATTGAACCACGTTATCAAACACTATATAATACGGTGTACTTCATTTATTACTATAGTATTCGGTCAACCACGTTATCAAACACTATATAATACGGTCTACTTCATTTATTACTATAGTATTCGGTCGACCGCTCTATCTAACACTATATAATACGGTGTACTTCATTTATTACTATAGTATTCGGTTAACAAAGTTATCAAACACTATATAATACGGTGTACTTCATTTATTACTATAGTATTCGGTCGACCGCTCTATCTAACACTATATAATACGGTGTACTTCATTTATTACTATAGTATTCGGTTAACAAAGTTATCAAACATTATATAATACGGTCTACTTCATTTATTACTATAGTATTCGGTCAACCACGTTATCAAGCACTATATAATACGGTGTACTTCATTTATTACTATAGTATTCGGTCGACCGCTCTATCTAACACTATATAATACGGTGTACTTCATTTATTACTATAGTATTCGGATAACAAAGTTATCAAACACTATATAATACGGTCTACTTCATTTATTACTATAGTATTCGGTCGACCGCTCTATCTAACACTATAGCGTATTTAGGAAATTGTTCTCTCTTAAAAATTCGACTGCTCTTTCCTCGGTCAAGATGACACGTCTATAAAAATCTTTCAGCAACATTTTAATCCAAAGGAGGGTATCCAGCTGATGAGAACGGTTTCCGACCTGGGGGATTCTGATGTAGGATCTCCATTTCCTTCCTTTTATGTGAACAGGGCACACGACAGGTGAGATGAGGTGATTGTAGAATTCATCGGGGTAGACCGCAGGCAGGTGGACGGCACGAGTGGTGAGGTAAGGTAACGGTATAATTCTTAGCGCGGTAGACCACATACTATATTAGCACAAAATTCTACAAAGAGGTGATAAGCCGTAGAAAACTTATCGGTCTATCATTCTCGTCATTACAATGTCTATTTTTAATTTATCATTATCAACTTTCTATACATTCTATTTCATGTTGTTTCAATAATCTGATTGATAAACTGAACCTTGTAAAATCCGGGAAAATTCATGAAACTATTGCTATATTGGAAGCGTGATATTTTGTTTTCTATATTTTACAGATTTCAAATACTACTGCAAAAGTAATGCAACTTATTTCCACAAAAGCGACAACAGATATTAGGAAAAAATATAAAGCAAATAGATTGACACTACTTTTCATATATATAGTCACCATGCTTGCTAGTAAAAAAAAAGTCTGCTGTAGCTGAGGCGACAGACATTTTAAATTAAACAAATTACCCACCGCCTATCTCGGCTCTCATTTGCTGTTTGGCATCGATGAATGTCAACGGATACAATATGCCGGTAGGAATTCAGTGATAACTCTGCTTAATAAGCACCTACCTATATGACATCATTCTGATTCACCGCTGCTCTGCATCAAATCAAAAAACTTTATATGTTATTGGCAGGAACATTTAACATCAACTGTGATACAACAAGCATCATCCACTGGCGCCGTTAGGCAATAAAATACAAAGTATTTCTTTCTGATACGCCCACTTCTATATATTTTAAATAGATTCAGGGTATGCGATAAAAGTCACAAAGTGGTTTAAAGTGCTGAAACTATTTCACCTTTTATTTTTGTAAATATAATTTATAAAATATTGAAATATTTAATTATGGATGAATTTGAATATATATATATATATATATATATATATATATATATATATATATATATATATATATATATATATTATAATTTTTCATATAGGCAAAAACGATTTACTCATTACAAAGATGCAACCTTGTTTCGGTGCATTCAGTTGCAGCTCGACTGGTGAGAACCAAATAAATTAATTATATTAAAATAAATTGTTTTTGTCTATATAAATAAAAAATCATAATAAATAATAATTGCTCTACTCTCGGTACTGAGCCATTTTTGAATTAATGCTGTAAAAGTTAGAAATTATATATTATTTTCGTTCTAATTATATATATATATATATATATATATATATATATATATATATATATATATATAAGGTGTCCCATGTTGATCTCGTAAAATGCAACATTGGTGGAATTTAGACTTTCCTGATGCAGTCGCAACCTCACTGGCCTCGTCATGTTGCATGGATGAAAGACGACAATGCCTAAGGTTCTCATGTATAGCCAGCCTGACAGCTGTGTCTCAGGTATAAAGACAAAATAAAGAATTACATCTAAGCTGTTAATGTACCTCATACTAACTTCTAGCGAGTCTCTCTGGATATAAATAACTGCAGATATTTGTGCCTAGATCTAGTAAGTGGAGTAATGGATTGTGGCTTGGATTGAGGAATCGGAGAGCCGAGTTCGAATTCCAGTCGAATCCATTACGTTCACTGACGTGCTAATACCCTTGGGAAAGGTGTGAATCCTCTTCTCCCTCCAGCTATGGGTAAAAATAGCAGGACAGACTGGGTTCTATAGTCTTGGATGGCAACCGGTCTAGGAATAGGACAACTCTGAATTCAAAACCTGTGAAGGGTCGTTTGGCGACCTTGTGGCACGTAGTGCACCAGGTCTCTGTATTCGGCCCTTCAAAAAGTGTGGATGGTCCTGCACGAAACCTTTAGCACTATAATCAAATCTCATTCGGGCTGTCGGTTTCCTGGGGACTGATCTGCTTGATCCTCATACATCGAATTCGACGGGAGAGTCGAGTATATATATATATATATTTTTATATATGAGACAACGATATATACATTTTTATATATCAAGCACAATATTGGGGAAAATGTATGACAAAGAAGAAAAAGATTTCGTGTGACTTCATCGGACTAAATTTGTTATGTTGGTGCGATTACATATGCACGAACGAGGGATGCTGGGAAATTTAAATTTGTTTTTTATTCATATAATCCAGCCGATTTCATTTAGATTTTTTTTCATTTTTTTTCTATCACTTTTGTTATTCGCTATCCCACACTGTAAAGAGGATCTGCCAGGAGTGTTGATATATATAAGAGCTAAGGCGCAACTTTACTGTGGATGACCCTGCGATCAAGGCACTCGCTAAACGTTTTCGTCATAGTGATTTCTTTTCTCCTTTGATCAGAGTAGCATTTTTAAGTCAATATTATAGTCACTCTCCTTACGGTGGGCAATCAACGCATTCGGTGTATTGTTTTGTTAAATGTCCCTTTTATTTTCATACAATCTTTTATTTAGAAGCCTCAAGGAATTGAAATACAATATTATATGAACACAAAAGGGACATATTTTTTGCAAATAAAAAAATGTTATATTTACGTATACTAAAAACCTCTTTTAAACCTCTTTTAAACGTAGAACACTGATATATGTATATATATATATGTGTGTGCGTGTGTGTGTGTGCGTGTGTTTATATGTGTGTGTATAATGTCTGTATTTTGATTGGTCATTCCAGCTTATGTAACAGCGTTTCCACTAGCGAGGGATGTTTGATTGATTCGATGCTTTTAAAACCCTTTATTCCACATTCAACACCGTCACTTGATAAAACACCAAAAGTGTTGAAACAAAATGACTATTTTTGTAGTGATTTTATAACATTTATGTTATAATTTTCGAATAAATAATTGTGTGTGTGTTTATGTGTGTTTATGTGTGTGTGTGTGTGTGATATTTGGTCATTGAGTCAGATTTTTTGAAATAGTTCTGTCAAAAGACTTTTCAACAGCCCTGGTACAGATATGAACTATCGGGAGACGAAATTGTCACACGAAGTAGATGCCAAATTTGTCATCATCAGGTCCCATACACGGGTCTGAACGTATGTTAAGTACCTGACCAGTTCGTTCCACATCAGTCAGGGAGGTATTCCTTCATGCGTAGCGGGTCTTGGGCAAATAGACCTGGAATCGTCACAATCTCTTTCCAGGACAAAACGCAGATATCCAACAAGTTCAAAGCTCGCCCTGAGACAATGTACACGCTTGAGTCTCGTAAATATCAGTCAGTCAGTTATGTGTCATGCGTAATAAATGCTTAGGCGATCATGTATTTTTGATACATGACTGACGAGGCAGATTTTTAGGTTGCCATTTCTTTCTGCGGTAGACAAAAATGAAAGCAAAATGTTTTTGCTATTTTCTTTCTTTCCTCGTTTATGGTGAAATCTGTGGGTGTTGACCAAACACTAATATACCGGAGTAGTTGCCTGCGACAGAGGCTGTTTGACCGCCCTAGATGACAGATGATGTTTGGTATGTTTGGGTCAATGTTTGCGGCTAGCTAAGTTTAAAAATTAAGACAAAAGAAGACCGTCCTTTTCCCCAATACCTTTTTTGGCCCTGTGCCACATGTTGTACTATTGTACGTATAAATCTTATTCAGCACACTAGATGTTCTTTGCCATTGCTAATGTAGCGGACAGTGGGTCTGCTCGGAAA
>OZ010582.1:97175605-97218105 GCA_963932145.1 Acanthosepion lycidas | reverse complement strand
TGTGTGTGTGTGTGTATAAAGTTAAAAGACAATAGGTAAAATGTATTATTAGCCGACACTTTTCGTCCAATGTAGACTTTTTCAAGACATTTTTTGCCTTGAGAAATTTTTCATTCTTGCTTTGAAAAAGTCCACATTGGACGAAAAGCGTTGGATAAAAATCAGTTTTCCTAATGGCTTTTACATTCCTATATATTTTCTTTTTCTACAGGCTTACTCTGAGAAATATTTCATATATACATACATATATATATATATATATATATATATATATATATATATATATATATATATATATCGAATATGTGGTGCAGTTCAATTTATATTAAAATGAATCATTCATACAAAATAGATTAGTAAAGTTAATGATATAAAATGGCAAAAACTCTTCGCAAAGAAAATTTTAAAGTTGCATTAACCTACGAACCACTCAATGAATGTTATGATCCTTGTTTTTAGTAACTACAAGCTGTATAAGGTCTTTTTTTTAATCTGTTAGTACTTTCAATTGTATATACAGTCATCCTCAGGCCTGGAAATTATTTTGCTTTTAGTAAATCCAGGTAGCATTGGAGACTGAATTAAATGCGAATCGAAATATATATTTTTTTAGAAATGTATTATTGTTAATGGATAAAAAAAAAACAAAAAAATATCGGAGCGTGCGGTCGCAACGCTAAGGTTGAATATTTTTTGTTGAAAATTTAAGAGAGTTTTTTTATGGTAATTTGAGAATTTTTTTGTTGTAGGAGTTTATCAGTCAATGTGGCCTGAACTAAATTGTTCAATAAATTAGTTGTTATCCCGAAAATTTGCACGCTCCAAAAGTATTTATTTTTATTAACAATAACACATTTAAAAAAAGACCTTATACAGCTTGTAGTTACTAAAAACAAGGCTCATAACATTCATCGAGTGATTTGTAGGTTAATGCAACTTTAAAATTTTCTTTGCGAAGAGCTTTTGCCATTTTATATCATTAACTTTACTAATTTACTGTTTGTATGAATAATTCATTGTAACACACACACACATACATATATATATATATTATGAAATGGATTATGTCCGACAATTTTTTAATATATCTTATATTCAATTATTTGATATTAAAGCCAGTAAATGTAATTAATACGGTTTAATTAAAAACAGATTGTGTAATTGAATAAATTATATCTATAAAAGTAACGTATAAACAGAATATATATATATATATATATATATATATATATATATATATATATATATACCATCCAGATTAACACTTAGTATACAATCAACAGCAAACACACTCAACCTTAGAAAAACGGGAAAAGCCCTCAACCAGGTCACTTGGAAGTGGGTATAGCATCCCAAATAGGAGACATGACACATGATTTCGAGCTTTTACGAAAAAACTTCGTCATGCTTGAAAATACAAACATGACCCGTACGGATGAGTTATAAATCTAGGTAATAATAATAATAATAATAATAATAATAATAATAATAATAATATATATATATATATATATATATATATATATATATATATATATGTTTGTGTGTGCGTGCGTGTGTGTGTGTATATTTGTGTGTATATATGCATATATTTGTGTATATGTGGGTACGTATATGTGTTTTTATATTGCTATATATGCCCTTTTTTTGTATGTTTGTGTGAGTATTTTGTTTGGACATGTGAGTTTATTCGGTTTTTTTTGTATACTTATGCGTATATGTGTTTGTAAATATATGTGTGTATATGTATATCTGTCTTTTCTGTTTGCTTTGTCTATAGTCCGATATGCGAACTTCAACTACATATGCATCGGTACATATTCCATGTATTAGCACTTCTAACAGTTAATTGATTCCCTTTGTGTTATCTATATGTTTGTGTATGTAAAATATCGATAGTTTGTTTGCGTTGTTTTATTAGTGTATTTACGCTTGAATTTTGGCGAGCTTGATTATTTGTGTGTAGGTACGTGTGTGTGATTGCGTTGTTTTTGCCTGACAATCTTCTTTTGCGTGTTTTTTTTATGTTTATCTGTCTTTATTCTTTTTATTCTTTATTCTTTATTTTTATTTTCCTTCTTTTTTTTTTTTTTTTGAATTTTTCCTTCTTTTAATTCCTGTGTGAATATCCGTCCTTATATTCGCCTGCTCACATATTTCATTATATATATATATATATATATATATATATATATATATATATATATATATATATATATATATATATAGTGCTGTTTGATAAAAGTGACTCATTTGATTTTTTTTTACTAAATGTTCTCTTCTTCGATGAAACGAATTGAATTTAGCTCAACTTTCGTTTCATTGGAGAAGAGAACATTTAGTAAGAAAAATCAGGTGAGTCATTTTATCGAACACCACTATATATATATATATATATATATATATATATATATATATATATATATATATATATAGGTAAAATGAGAACAAATGAAGTATGATTCCATTGTACGTAACATTTAATTCAAAAAAGAGCTCAGTACATAGTAGAGAGCTAAATATTATTTATTTTAGGATATTAAAACTACTTAAAAATCGCTACAAAATCACATTTATGTTTCAATATTTTATTTTGTTCTATTTTAATTTAATTAATTTATTTGGTTTTCACCAGTCGAGGTGCAACTGAATGCACCGAAACAAGGTTGCATCTTTGTAATGAGTAAATCGTTTTTGCCTATATAAAAAATTATAATATATATATATATATATATATATATATATATATATATATATATATATATATATATACGTGTTTCTGTATTAGGTATGAATGTCTCTGAATTGTCATTTGAAATTTCCGTTCCCTACCCGCCTCCTTACTTGAATTCAGCCTTCCATACATTAAATATGTGTAACGATCATTGGTACTTCTTACATCAGCGTCGTCCTTAACTGATAAATAGACACTTCGCTAAGAACAATCAAATATATTTTTTCTCCTAGTTTCATTTCAGAATAAGTTTGTCATAATATTAAACTTGTTGCTCGGTTAAATTTAGAATTGGACATTTGTAATTTTTCCTATGAAAAGGCACATGTTTTAATTTTGAATAAATATTATTTGATCTACTAGGTATTGAGCACTCTTTTAAGAATAGTGTTTTTGGTTATCCGAAATTTATTCCATCTTTACCAGCCCTGTACTTGTACACACACACACACACACACACACACACACACGTATATATATATATATATATATATATATATATAGGTGTGTGTGTGTGTGTGTGTGTGTGAATGTTTGTATGTATTAGAGCCGTTTAGTGTCTGCTCATCAGAAGTAGAGAACGTTTATAATGTATATACTTGTATATATGTGTACGTACATACACATCCGATTAGGCATAGACACATATGCAGGTAATTTGATTTATCCCCTATTAAATGTTAGAGGTCCCAACGCATGTTTTCCTTACTTACAGTTTTGTCTTTCATTCAAAGCTGAAGAAACCGGAGAGAGCAGACGCTCTTTAAAAAACGCGTCCTCTATACCTTTTCCACTTCGTCACTGGATAGAGGATAACGCGTTTAAGGCGAGCAGATTGTTGGAAAGAAAGCTGCCATTATTAAAAAAACAAAAAAAAAAGCCATGAATTGTGAGTAGACTAATAAAAATTTAGCGACTTGCCTTCCTACTAGGAGTTTTGCAAACACAGATCCCCTTCTCAGGATAAGGGATATTTACTAAGTTTATTAACATTTTTAAACACGTTAAAAGGTTGATTTTTTGGCGTCAACTAAATTTTTAAATTGTTCCACCCTAACAATTGTATATGAGGAATCTGTTGTCTCCACCGAAATGTGATTGATATAGAATAATATTCAATAGATATAATTACCCTAATCAGCTTTACTATGACTGTAAAAGTTATTGAACTTTTTCTTAATCTATCCACTATTAATGAGATATTTAAAAAATACTGTACCCTTTATTTCAAAGAATCTTCTCGTCTTAAACGCGTTATCTTTTAATAACTTACACGTCAATATGTTTTTTTTATTATTGCTTATAGTTCCCGTATATTTTTAACAGCACATGTTTTTGCAGGCTTTTCTATTTTGTTCATTATTACTGAAATAATTAGTTGTCATCTCATATATAAAGTACAGTGTATGTGTGTTTGTGCGTGTGCGTGTCCAAGCAACTCCTCCGCTCCCACGGATCTGATTTCAATGATTCATAACTCATTCAAAAGCCCTAGGAAAGTTAAGCGCATGGAACGATTTTCGTTGAGCTCAGATTCAGGGTTGCCAGATAATGCGAGGTTAAAAATATATAATACTATATTATACTAGCCATTATCGTTGCTTTCATGGTCCAAGGGAGTAACTCTTATTTTCATTTTGCATTCAAAATTGCAGCTAGAATAAAATTTTAAGCTAGTTTAAAAGCCGCCCTATCTGTCGGAATTTAAGCTAGCTCCTGTGGAGTACTCTGGGTTTGACCATCATCACAATACCTAGTGATGAGTAGATGCAATAGGCATCAATAGACTACAGAAGAACTCAAAATTGATCACAGCATTTATGTATTGAATTAATGTTCAAGCTTACCTTTTAAAAGTTCAATGATAATTCTTCTGCTGCCACTTAATTTAAAGATGATTTGATGTACGTACATCGTTATTTTCCGTACAAACAATCATTTTTATTTAATGGATGACAGAATAGCGGACAATTTATGAGATAAAATTAATCTAGGAAGGGAAAATAGAATTAGTTATACATTAAACATTTAAAAAATTAGAGAAACATGATAGCTAATTAAGTAAAACCTGTATTATTGAATCTGTAGGAATAAATGCGAAATTGGAGTTCAATTCTCCCACGAATTCTGAGATTAAAAATCCCAAGCTCTGTTTATAGTAATTTACACGGTATTTACTCTGTCCCTCACCCACTAGGACGAGATGTGACACAGTCTATTTTTAGGTGGGGACCCAAGCGCGTACACACGGGACAAAAATTTCCCTCGGCCCCCGCACCGATCCCTCCTTCTGGTGCAATGGGAGGGCGCGGCCTCGGGCAGCTGTTCTCCAGGTCTGGACTCCTGTCAGTATTATTTTCTCAGTTGCCTCTCTGTCCCTTGACAGAGGAATCCCCGAGCGCACTCTGTCCAAAGACAGAGACGAAACTGAGAGATGATAAGTAGGCGTGAACTTACTCAAAAAGTTTACACGCTAGAAGCTCAATATCTGTATTATATATTACCTACTCCTAGGCAATATCACTCTTCAGGTTTAACTAATTTGCATATTGATTAAAAAAAAACCCGTTTATATCATTAATTAACCGTCCTTCATTACTATTCTTTTATTCGAGGATTGTTTTGATTTTCATATCAAAAATATTTCTGTTAGGAATATCGTCATATATGACCCAGAAAAATGTTTGAAATTTTACTTGACATTCAGCAAGTTGGCATCTATTTGTAAAAAAATTCCTTAACTATAACAAGCCAATTTATGAATGAAATGTTTATTTAAAGTTTTTGTTTCAAATTAGTGAATATATCTTACTTTGCGAAGCGATAGCAAGCGGGCGAAGCCTCCTAGTATTCTATAAAACTAATAGTATTACTTTATTTAAGATGAATAACTCGATAATGCGTATTATGGTTTGTAGTCACTTGTTTAGGACAAGAATAAACTTTGCTTACTGGGATAAAAAAAATTTCCAATTGTCAAACACCCAGTGAGTATTACCCTGTGTATAAAAACTTGTGTAAACATCTGTTTTAGAGTGATAATCGTCCAGATTTGAAGAACTTTGCCTTCGGTAAATTACCCAGCTGCTGCCATGTCATTAATATCTGACGTCAATAATAAAAAAAAAAAAAAAAATGGGATGGACATATTTACGCTTTCGCGCTTGCAGCTGCACAGTGATCACGTGGTCGGCTGATTGATTTATATGTCACATCTTCCTAGTAGAAATATCAACGTGCCTCTGGGGTCTACTGTTTCTACATCCTTGTCATTCTGATAATCTTGCTTCCCACGTTGTTATGATTAAGAATAAAATACCGTTTGGATCAAGTCAATGGAGATACTTTCAGATAAAGTTGTGTATATTCTGCGTGGAAGTTTAACAGATTTCATTATTATACACTCCTCCAGGCAGATTAGCGACCTCAGCCTAAGACGTTACATTCGTCATATGGTATATGAAGCCACCTTCTGGAAGTTTCAAACTGAAGCCACGGGTATAGCTAAACAGCTTAATCTTAAACACCAGAAATCATGTACTCTCCTTGTATGGCAATAATCACAATTACTGTGTACTTGCTATATTACTCTACAAGGATAGCACTTCAATGTTGTGTAATGGTTAACAAGCTTGTCTCGCTAGATCAATTACGACTGAGTAGTGAATTCGAGCCTCACAGTGTAGTCGATACTTTCGGCCTTGTGCCACATCTAAACTACGCTTAGAAAACTACTGTTTACCCTCCTTGTATGAGAATAATGACAATTCCTGTTCTATCCTGGTTATGACAATAAACTATATCCGGTGTCCAGGGTAAGACGATAATCTACATCCAACAGCAAGGCCTTCTATCAGGAGCAGTGTGGAACCCCCTCTTAATTGCTGGTGTTTCCTTGTCCACCCTGACCCGAGGTGTTAGCAGCTGTTAGGGTCCCAGCTATGGGTCAATAGTTAACCCCCAAACTGGGGTCAAAATATTATGAAAGTGTAAAAATAGATTTTAATACCAGAAATTATTTCTAAAAAAATTATTACTAGCAATACCTTATTACCAGCAATACATTTTTGAAAAAAATATTACCAGCTATATATCTGGAAAAAAAAAAATTACCAGCTATATATTTGGAAAAAAAAAAAAATTACCAGCTATATATTTCTGAAATAAAAAAAAAAAAATACCAAATATACATTTTTTGAAAAAATATTGCGAGCAATACATTTTTGAAGGAGAAAAGAATATTACCAGAAATAGATTTATGAAGGAGAAAAGAATATTACCAGAAATAGATTTATGAAGGAGAAAAGAATATTGCCAGAAATAGATTTTTGAAGGAGAAAAGAATATTACCAGAAATAGATTTTTGAAGGAGAAAAGAATATTGCCAGAAATAGATTTATGAAGGAGAAAAGAATATTACCAGAAATAGATTTTTGAAGGAGAAAAGAATATTACCAGAAATAGATTTTTGAAGGAGAAAAGAATATTGCCAGAAATAGATTTTTGAAGGAGAAAAGAATATTACCAGAAATAGATTTTTGAAGGAGAAAGGAATATTGCCAGAAATAGATTTATGAAGGAGAAAAGAATATTACCAGAAATAGATTTATGAAGGAGAAAAGAATATTGCCAGAAATAGATTTATGAAGGAGAAAAGAATATTACCAGAAATAGATTTTTGAAGGAGAAAAGAATATTGCCAGAAATAGATTTTTGAAGGAGAAAGGAATATTACCAGAAATAGATTTATGAAGGAGAAAAGAATATTACCAGAAATAGATTTATGAAGGAGAAAAGAATATTACCAGAAATAGATTTATGAAGGAGAAAAGAATATTACCAGAAATAGATTTATGAAGGAGAAAAGAATATTACCAGAAATAGATTTATGAAGAAAAATATTACCAGCAATAAAATTGTCGGCATAAAATAAATAATTTTGGTTGTTATGCCGTAAAACAAAACAAAACAAACCAAACCAAATTCCTGTGTACTTTGCATATTACTCTACTCGAGTGCACTTCGACTTTGTGTAATTGTTAGAAAGCATGTCTCGCTTGATCAATTACGACTGAGGAGTTAGTTCAATTTCCACTTGGATGCTCCATATATTCGGCCTTCTGCTACATCTAAGCTACGTTTAGCAAATCGCTGTTATTAGGTTGGTGCAAAAATAATGTCGTTTTCTCACATATGTTATTTTTATATATGATTTCAGAATTAATTCATTGATATATATAGCCATGTTGTATATCATTTTGAAGCGCGCTTTTCGCTCTATCGAATCGTGTTATTCGTTACCGTTCTCAATCTCTTCATTCATTTTCTTGCAGACTTTTCGACAGCATGGACAAAATTCAAATCCGCACGATTTTCTTGTTTCAGTTCAAACTAGGCCGAAAAGCTGCCGAGACAGCTCGTGATATCAATGATGCGTTTGACCCAGGAACCACTAACGAACGTGTGGCACAACGGTGGTTCAAGAAATTTCGCAATGGTGACGAGAGCCTCGAAGATGAAGACGGTCGCGGCCGGCCGACTGTGGTTGATAACGAATATTTGAAAGCCTTAATTGAGGCCGATCCTCGGAAAAACCACACGAGAAGTTGCTGTTGAACTTTAGGTCGACCACTCAACAGTCGTTCGCCATTTAAAGCAAATAGGGAAGTCAAAAAAGTTGAATAAATGGGTGCCGCATGAATTGAACGATAATAAAAAACAATCGTCGTTTTGAGGTGTCTTCTACGCTCCTTCTGCGCAACAAAAACGACCCATTTCTCGAGCGGATTGTGAAGTGTGATGAGAAGTGGATCCTCTACGACAACCGGCGACGTTCGGCACAGTGGTTGGATGCCGGAGAAGCTCCACAACACTTCCCGAAGCCGAAATTGCACCAAAAAAAGGTTATGGTGACTTTTTGGTGGTCTGCGACCGGTCTCATCAATCACAGCTTCTTGAATCCGGGCGAAACGATTACGGCTGAGAAGTACTGCCGACAAATTGACGAAATGCACCAGAAGCTCTAACGTATGTGCCCGAGATTGGTCAATATGAAGGGACCAATTCTCCTCCATGACAACGCTCGCCCGCATGTTGCTCAACTGACCCTGCAGAAGCTGAACGAATTGGGCTACGAGACTCTGCCTCATCCGCCATATTCACCGGACCTCTCGCCTACCGATTATCACTTTTTCAAGCATCTCGACAACTTCCTGCGCGAAAAATGCTTCAAAAGCCGAGATGATGCCGAATCGGCCTTCAATGACTTCATCGCTTCCAGAACTCCGGATTCCTATGCTAATGGAATAAATAAACTTGTTTCTCGTTGGCAAAAAAATGTGTCGATTCTAATGGTTTTTATTTCGATTAATAAAGTTTATTATGAAAGGAGTTATGATCTTTTGAAGTTGAAAGTAAAAAAAACCGACATTATTTTTGCATCAACCTAATACTATGCCCGGACATTATGTCCTAAGCCTACATATCTCATATTATTCAGAGGATTTCCTACACTCTGTTATTCGTCCATTGTTTGGCTGATAGGAAATATCTGTTAAGGATTGTGTTATTTTGCTAACTGTAATGTCAATTATTGCTCATTCCTACTGAACTACGACTTCAATCCCGGGATTGAATTACCGACTACTGGATGATAGTATATTGACAATTGTCTCAAACAATGAAATACCTAGAATCTCCTAACGCTAGATGTCACCTTCTGAACCTCTCGGCTTTCTGCAGGGTGTCTAGTATTTGGTAATCTTCAAACCGAAAACTATATTAAATTTACTAGTCTAGATTATTCTCATTCGCTCTTTATTATTTGATTCAGGACAGAAAATACGAGAGGAATCATTGTTCTGATAGGAGACGATCACTGATGAACGCAATATCTACTGAACTCGCTCTAAAAGATACAAAATTAAGCCTTGCACACGCTGTTAAACTAGGGCAGGGGCATCACAGCCATAACCTGCATAGTCAGCGAATTATGTGCCATGCGTGATACACGCTTAGGAGATCATGTATCTTTCGATATATGACTGACGAGGCAGATTTTTTACCGCACTACGTTGCCATTTCTTTCTGTAGTAGGCTAGTTGCCATCCAAGGATATAGAACTCGATCTGTCCTGCTATTTACCCATAGCTGGGGGAGAAGAGTATTCATACCTTTCCCAAGGCTCGGATAGACCACAATAAATTCGACCTTGTGCAACCCTTGACCGCGTGGGGCGGCTGGTAGATATCCTTCAGTTGGAGATTCATTGTGGAATTCACCTGATTCATTTCTAGCAGTTGACTACTTCTTCTACGCGCCGCTGGCGAATCTTTTATGTGTTGTTCTTGTCCTAAGTATTATCGTCCAGTACCAACCTTCGTTTGACTATTCTATTCCGTAAGCTTCCCTAGGCAAGTTCTGTACCACTCATAGGAAGTGAATGTTATACTTCTCATTCGGTGAACAAACTCGATATCATATAGAGGAATTAGGTATGTTTAATTAATTTATGCAAGGTCTCACCTATAAACAGTAAAAAGGCTTTCCCCCCATAAATTGATGAAAATATTCGGCCCCCAATTCATAAATGTTTTCATTCTGAAGAAGGCGTTGTTGTACAACAGCCGAAATCTAACAACGAAAATGAGGACACAAGATTATTGTATTATACAGGTGGATAAATAGGTTATTATATACATTACTGACGTCATACGCCTACGCCTTTTATTCTGAAAACAATGCTTAATAAGTGATTTACAAGTCAGCTACTGACAATCGTTCCAGTGAAACAAAGTTGATATCAAGGACAAATGGAAAATTTAACAAGTACGTATACAGAAGGCGAGTTTTTATAGTACTATTAACAAGTTAGCATAAAACAAGCCGTGTCCCTAACGTATATAAACTCCGATATAATTAGCTACTAAAAATGTCACCTATAATATAATAAAGCAACAAACAACAATTAGCGACATACATAAACCCCTAGATATGGTAATTTTCTATGCTATGTATAGATGTGTCACAAGGCCGTAAGTATAGAGTACCCAGTGAGAATCGAACACATTATTCAGTCGTAATTGTTCTACAACACGTCAAAGTGCCCACAGTCCTGTGTATGACGATAAACTACATCCAGCAGCAAGGCCTCTGATAAGGTGATTGGAGATTTTGAGGGGCATGGAATCGCCTCTTAATTGCTGTTGTTCACAGATCCACCCAACCCTGGGTGGTAACGCTTGTTATGGTCCTAGCTTTGGAAATACTGAACCTCCAAACAGCAAGAAATAACTATACTTTTTTTATAGTAAAATTACCAGTAATGAATTTTTATATAAAAAATTACTAACAATACATATGTATAGTAAAATTACTAATAATACATATTGTCATGGGCCCATACCTATAACTACAGAATGAACTCTTCCTAACACTATGTATACTACGCCTCTCAAAAGAGAGGGTCGAATTGAGCCGAGATTCTGGGCTTGACGGTCGAACTCTCTGCCTCTGAGCAGTGAGGAACCTGGACGAGGCTCCGCCGAAGGGCAGAGTCTCGTTCGGGGAGGTTGACCAACCCGATCCCGTTTATACGAGTTCTACGGGCATTTTTTTGGCCGAGCCTACGGGCTCGGAAAATCCACGTTAAACTCGGCTTTGTGCCACATGCAAATCTCGTGGCGGGTGGCTAAATACCGAATCGAGTTGAGCCGATAGTAGTTCACTCCAAACCATACTGACAGTCATACTAACACCTTCCACATCTTGTATTATTATTTCGTGTAATATACCTTCGTTATTTCTAAACTTGTGTTCGTGTTTTTCTTCTTGGTCCTAACCTGGACCATAATACTTTCGTTCTTTCTTTCGTTCTTTCTTTCTATCGTTCTTACTTTCGTTCCTTCTTTCGTTCTTTATTTCTGTACCTATAACTACAGAATGAGCTCCTCCTAACACTATGTATAATACGCCTCTCAAGAAAGAGGGACGAATCAAGCCAAGCTTCTCGGTTTGGCGGTCGAACTCTCTGCCTCTGAGGGGAGAGGAACCCAGACGAAGCTACGCCGAAGGGCAGAGTCTCGTTCGGGGAGGTTGACCAAAACGATCCTGTTTATACGGGTCCTATGGGTAGTTTTTTGGGCGAGCCTACGGGCTCGGGAAACCCACGTTAAACTCGGCTTTGTGCCGCATGCAACCCTCGTGGGGGAGGGGTCTGCTAGATACCGAATCGAGTCGAGCCGATAGTAGTTCACTCCAAACCAGACTGACAGTCATACTAACACCTTCCACCTCTTGTATTATTATTTCCTGTAATATACCTTCGTCATATCTACTCTTGTGTTCGTGTTGTTCTTTCTTGGTCCTAACCTGGACCATAATACATACTTATAGTAAAATTAACAACAATACAATTTTAAGTCAAAATTATCAGAAATAAATTTTATATTCAGACATAACAACCACACATTTCATAGCAGAATTGCCAAAATACATTTTTTACCAAAACGTTCAGCAATACATTTTATCTGTATTCGAATGCATGCAGTTGACTTTTAAAAGTTATTTACTTGAAGTCATAAAATTGTCCCCAAAATATTTAGATTTCGGTATTAAATAACCCAGAGAATTTGATATGCCACTAAACAAAACCAACCAAAACAAAATAAATTCATTTGGATCCATAAAATTGTATTCAAAATATTCAGAATTCGGTATTAAATAAACCATAAAGATTGATATGCCGCTAAATAAATCAAGCAGCCAATTTGTATATAATAGTTGCGCATATAAGTGTTTTTGAACAACGTAAAAAGCAGGTGAATAAACCTAGATTCACAAACGTAACAACTGGTAACGAGAAAAAAAAAACAGCATGCAAGGACTTAACAGTAACCAGCAGGTAAAACGGAATCGATAGACCGAGTTCGAATCCTAATATTGTCTGCGTCTGTTCATTTCATACCTCATGTCATTATGAAAAGTCATGTATTCAATGAAACATTGTTGGTATTGTTATACTAATTTTCGCTCTATACAAAACCCAATAGCCACACAAGCTAGAGATTTCTTGAGCGTGGACTTCGTGTTCATGTAGAAAAAGTAACAGTTGACCCTAGACTTGAAGAGGTCAAGATTTTATTGATCAGGAAAACATCCTATTGCGAGTATGAAGAAGCTGTCCAATTGCTTCCAGTTAATGCAATACGATGATTCATCCTTGTATATGCGGCGTGGAGAGTCCGAAATGCGCATGTCAGTGTTTGTTAAAACCAAAGAATGAGCATGTCAGATGAACTGCCATGGAAATATCGATAGATTTGTTTGTTATGTTTCACGGTATATCAACCCAATGTGTTATTTAATGCTGACAAGATTATTATTGATGGTAGTATTTTTTTTCAAAAATATATTGTTAGTAATATTTTTTTTCAAATACTGGTAATATTTTTTTCCATTTGTTGCTAGTAATATTTCTTTCCAAAAATGTATTGCTGGTCATATTTTTTCCCAATATGTATTGCTGCTAATATTTTTATTTTCAAAAAATGTGCTGCTGGTAAAAATGTATTGTAGAGAATATTTTTTTCTTCAATAATATATTGCTGGTAAAATTTTCCCCCAAAAGTATTGCTGGTTTTAAAACCTATTTTTATACTTTCATAGTGTTTTGACGCCTTTTGGGGAGTTAACCATTTGTCTATAGGTGGAACCCTGACAGGTACTACCACTCCAGGCCAGGGTGAACCTGGGAACACAAGCAATTAAGTTTCCCCGCTTCTCAAAATCTCCTGATCAAAGGCCTGGCTGTCGGATGTAGTTTATCGCCTTATCCAGGACGCGGGTGTAGTTTATCGTCATACCCAGGGAGGAATATCGATAGAGCAGCGAGAGATTTGCAAACTATCGTCTATGAGAAAAGAGCTGTACGGTGGAAACCAATTCATTACCAACAAGGTAGCGTCGACGCCTTTGGATACAAGTAAGGAATGGGAAGCTCCGACCGAGATTAGGCAGTAATGCTCAAGAGGTGTCAAATATATTCTGGAGCGGTACAATGAACAGACCATTTTCCAGGATCTTTATCAATAGTTATTATATGTGCGTTCTACTAGAGATCTGGGGTGAGATTCGGTCCCAATAGACGTTCGTGGCAAAGAACCTCTTGGCGAGATTACCGGTCCACCAAGAAAGTTGAAAGTTCACGGTGATGGTGAATCGTTACAAGTTTGGTTTGGGACGTATTGTTATTTTACACACCAGTCCCTCTCCCATTCAGCCACTAGGGCTAGGTCAGAGGAGAGATTAGCTCCGAGGTTTCTCTTGTAAACTAGTGAAGGTTACTGAATAAAATAATCACACGAAGGTTGGTAATGAACGATAATGCTTAGGACAAGAACAACACATATAAGATTCGCCAGCGGCACGTAGAAGTAGTCAACTGCTAGAAGTGAGTCAAGTGATTTCCACAATGAATCTATAACTGCAGGATATCTACCAACCGCCCCATGCAGTTCGATGTGACACAAAACCGAATTTTATGTGGAATATCCGAGCCCATAGGCTCGGCCAAAAATTCCCCGTAGACCCCATATGAAACGGGGTCGGGTTGATGTTTCCCGAAACGAGACTCTGCCCTTCGACATAGACTCATTTGGGGATCCTCTCTGCTGGAAGCTAGAGAGTTTGGCCAGCAAAACTGGAGTCGAATCCCTGACTGCAGACTAACATACATTATTTACTACTGTATTTATGTGAATGGGGACATACCTATTATCGTCCGTAGTTATATTACAACAGTTTTAATCTCTAGATTTTTGGTGACGTACCCGTGAGAGCTGAGAGAACAGAGAGTAGACGAATGAAGGCTCCTCCCGATTAATTTTAACCTTTAAGGGAGAAAAGATATATTATTATTGTTATGGTCCGGTTCCTTGTACCACGGTGATAGTCCAAGGTAGAACCAATAAAGAAGAACTCGAACACGGATATGGAATAACACAGATATATTACAAGCAGGAATACATACAGAGAAGTATAAAAGTGTTAGTACGAACAATCAGGTTTAGTAGTAATTGTCTGAATGCGACTCTGTTTCGGGCTGCCTCTGACTGACTGACTGACAGACTCCTGACGGACTTCACTCCAGACTTCAGACTGAACAGTATTTAGTCACCCTACCCAACGAGGGCATCATATGGCACAAGGATTGTTTAACGTGGGATCTCCGAGCACGTGGGCTCGGCCAAAAATATGCCCTTTGAACTCGTATAAACGGGTTCAGGGTCGGTTTACCTCACCGAAAAAGACTCCGCCCTTCGGCGTAGCCTCGTTCGGGTTCCTCCCCGCCCGAAGGAAGAGAGTTCAACCGATCAACCGGTCAGCTGGTCGTCCGACTTCAGACTGAACAGTATATAGTCACCACCCCACCACGAGGGCATCATGTGGCACAAGGTCGGTTTAACGTGGGATGTCCGATCCGGTGGACTCGGCTAAAAACATGCCCTTTGAACCCGTATAAACGGGTTCAGGGTCAGTTTACCTCCCCGAACGAGACTCCGCCCTTCGGCGTAGCCTCGTTCGGGTTCCTCCCCGGCCGAAGGGGGAGAGTTCAACCGATCAGCCTATCAGCCGGTCGCCCGACTTCGGACTGAACTCGCTGCTTCAGGGCAGTATTTATTACGTATGGAATAGTCCATTATGTTATTATGGGTAAGGTCCCATATTTTTCTTATTTTCCCATTTTCTCAAACGACTGTTAATGCCGTTGTGTGATAAACAAACTTTTGGACGGATTAAACTGATTAAATTTACAACGCGAATTATGATTTTCAATAAAAAGATTAAACATTTATTAAAAAATCGCTACTGGTAGCAAACTACCGGCATATGGAACGAAAATAAATGAAGCAAGCAAAAGTGGAATAGGCCTATGACAAGTATGCGTCTTTTCGCCATCTTTTAATATCTACAGCGTGGCAAACCCTAGACAACTAGAAGTTTCACTCTGCGCTTTTATTGTTTAACACAAATTTAGCAACGTAAGACATACCGTATAGATGGTAGGAAATCCTACAAAATGTAGGAAAAGGCAACAGGAAGAAAGGACTGATCAGTAATTGTAAGGAACCAGAATGCCTGGTTGTCTGCTAAAGACCAAGCTTTGTGATTGCAAAGATCAAGTAAGTCCAGGAATCTGGGAAGTCTTTTAACAGACGACGGAAAACATAAAACGGAAATGCCATGTCGCACTGGAATCACGAAAGCTGCTATTCGGAAAGTTAAATAAATTTTAAGGAATAGACAAAAATCGTTGGAAACAAAAAGAAAAGAAACGAGCACTGAACTTCTATATAACATAAATTCTAATGTAGAATCTATCTCTATCTATAAAAGGCAGGATGTGTGTGTGTGAGTAACGAATGCACGGCCGCAATTTTCGACGGATTTGCACTAAAATTTACATGTACATGCTCCAAGTTAGCAGAAAGGCCAATACCGACGTTGCATTTCCCAACTCCCATCGATAGTGGAAGTAACCGATTTTTTCATGCTTCCCCGTCAGTTTTCATGTAGTTTGCGACCATTTTGTACTGGTCAGAGTGAGAGCCTACAGCTGGCTGCCACAAATAGGCAGGAAGATTCTATTGGCCAGAGTGAGAGCCAACAGGTGACTGACACGAATGTTAACTAGCATGCAAAAAAAATCGATAGCTGCATTCGTCACAAGTGGGAAAAATTTAAATCTGCATGGCACTTTACTCCAATTGGCTCGTTCGCTTGCTTAAACTCAACGTTTGTGATTCCGCAGAAGTGGGTTGGGTGTGGAAAAGTATTTGTTGTTAACATTCTTTTTTCATTCGATTTTTTCCAGTTGCGAGTCCTTTTTTAAAGCTGATCGTTTTGTGTTCATTTTGTTTAGTTCCTTTTTCGTAACAGATTTAATGTTTAGCATAGAACTTAGAAAAAAATCGCAGTGTGAGATAGGCAAGAAGTAAGGCATATAGCAACATCAGCACAGCAAAGGGCACTCCTTTAAAGGCAAGGAAGGGCAAAAATATTTTAAGTGAAGTGATAGCGATTGCAGTATAAGTCGTACGATTTTTGAATCAAGGACGGGCAACGCCGGGCCATGCTCTAGTCATATATATCTATAAGTCTACCTTTTGTTCCTGCTTAGACTATTGTTGTTACATATGATCCGGTGTTCCTGCTATTTACCTTGATATCCTTGATAAAATCCAAAGAAGAATCAGCAATATTATCACTTTCTCACTGCAGTAAGATTGTCTTCCTGTGTCTCTTCTATAAATACTTTCATGGTAATTATTACATGCTTTGAATATTGCAGCCAAATATGGTCCGGGGCTCCTGCTGTATATTTACAGATTTTTGATGAAATCCAAAGAAGAATCCGCAATCTTATTGGTCCTGGCCTGACATTTCGGCTTCATTCACTTTCTCGTCGCCGTCATGTATTTTTCCTGTGCTTTTTCTGTAAATACGTTAATGGTAATTGTTCGGACAAATACTTCGCTATGGTACCTAGATCTATGCATTTAAACACTGTACTAGATTGAGGCATGGTGGAGTAATGGATAGCGGCTCGGATTGAGTAACCCGATAGCCGAGTTCGAATTCCAGTCGAATCCATTATATTCACTTACGTGGCAATGACTTTGGAAAAGGTATGAATCTTCTTCTTCTCCCCCTCCCCAATTATGGGTAAATAGCAGGACAGACCGGGTTCTATACCCTTGGATGACAACTGTTCTACTATAGAAAGAAATGGCAATCTACTGCGGTAACAAATTACCTCGTCAGTCATATATCGAAAGATCGCCTAAGCGTGTATCACGCATGGCACATGACTGACTGAATAGTAGCACATTTTTCTCTCCAGAATTTATCATGTCTACCATTTTTCTATGCTTTGAATAATGCTGCCATATGTGATTCGGGGCTTTTTCTGTATTTTAGAGATTCTTGATAAAATCCAAAGAAGAATCAGCAATATTATTGGTCCTGACCTGGCATCTCGGCTTCAGTCACTTTCTCATCCTCGTAATATATCTTTCCGCTACCTTTTCTATAAATACTTTCATCGTAATTGTTCGGATAAACACTTCGCTATGGTACCTAGACTTTATGAATTTAAACGCAATACTAGATTGGCGGTAATGTCTACTGTTGAATTGGTTAGATATAATCAATATATAATATATAAGTCATATGCTAACAGTTACATTTCTCTCGCTTCTTGCTTGTGGAACTCCCTTCCGGCTCCATAGTTTCCAGCCAACTTTTAAAAATTGGCAGCGCCAATCATTATTTAATGCATATTTGATCTTTTCGCTCTTTAATAATATTTCTCTTTTTTCTTATTATTTCACGTTCAGTAAGTCCGTGTGTCTTAGTGGCTTTACTGCCTTGCATGTCACGAAATGATTTAAGAAGTTAATTAAAGATTCTTTGAGCTTCTTCTCAGTTTTTCTCAATTTTTAAATTAATTAACGATTCCCTGAGCTAAATTACTGATGATTCAGGGAGATGAGAAAAATGATACAGATTATGACAAAAACGAAAATAAGAGGTTAGCTAGAGTTTCTGAACCCTTTTACCGCTGTGGGATCATTGAGAAATAGTTTTCATATCTCAAGAAAATCATATATGAAAATTATTTTACACCATTATTAATATCTATCTCTTTTATATTTTTTTTAATCGTAGTTGACAGTGCATGCCTCCGATACTCGAGTCAGTCCCTCAATGATACACGAATCCGACGAAGGCGTTTTTCCACTAACGTCATATAGGCAACGCCAAATACATTCAAGTGCAATATATTCTCGCGGAACGCCTAGCGACCTCTTGCTGAATACTGGAACACGATTTCAATGGAGATAGAGAAAGATATAAGGTAGAAATGAATTAATTAGCTGGAGACAGAAAAAGAATTGTACCAGAGAGGGAAGAATTAAAAAGGGAAAATCGGACTGCGGAAACGATAAGGCGACAAGAAGAAACAGAATCGATTTTGAAAGTGAAAAAGATAGAAAGAAAGAAAAAAAGGACGAAAATAAGAGGCGGTTTCGCACTAACTTCCTAAATTCTTCTTTTATGTGCTGTGCTGGACGTAGGAGATCATGGCTCTCCACTTCATCCTATCCCTTGTAGCTCTTAATAAGTTTTGTCTTTTTGCTACTTCTCCAGACCATACTTAAGCCCAAGTATGTCACGCGTTGCTTTCCCCTGAGCCTCTTTCCCTCTATCCGCCCTGTGATTATCAGATTTTCCGAGTCCTCCTTTCTCATGTATTTAACGACGATGAGAGTAGTATTGAAAATGACTGTCAGAGTTTTGATAACGAAGACGACGAATTTTATGGATTTGAAGATGAATAACATTTTAATGTTAATGGTAGTGGTGGTGGTGATGGGGGGGGGGCTTCAGGCATTTTCCTCAGGCTGACACAATAATTATTTATGCCCAAGACCTCGGTCACGATGACTTGTGAGTTCGTGCTAGCACAACCATCGACGGCTTTTGAACGGTTCCGTTTACCCATCGCCAAATGGAAAATAGTGGTTGAAAAATTTTATCATAATAATAAAGGATTTTCCGACAATATGCCGTACATGTGTATTAAAATTAAGAATGCAAAATTAAAGAAAAAATACTGAGATATACCTTAACCTATTTATCACTGTTTCTCGCGGAAGAGACCTCTTGCTGAATCCTAGGGTTTAGGAGAACAACGGTTTAGAAACACTGGGTTAGATTGTCAGGAAGAAAAGAAAGATATTGTGAAAGAGACAGGTAGATGTGAAGGGGCTTGAAAGGAATACAGACAAGAGGAAACGAAAGCAAGAGAGAGAAAGATATGAAATGAAATGAAGATAGTTTACAGTTAAAAAAACTGTACAGGGAGACAGAAAGTAACGAAAGATTTCGGTAAGAGAAACAAACAAAAAAAAAAGACACGAAAACAATGGAGCTAGAGAAAGATATAAGGTCGAAATGAATTACCATATTACACGACATATTATAAGGCGCACGATTTTCTTTTTTACTAAAAATAACTTTTAAACTTTCCCTGCGTCTTATATGCCATACGTAGGTTTAAAATTTGCGATCGTCGGCGGAAATTAGCTACCTGGCAACTCCTATTAGCTTAGACATAAACATGAAGGAACCATGGAACACGTGGATGGCAATGCCTGATCACGACCTTACACTTATAGGAAGAATAAAACGACCCAGCATTACACAAGTCTGCAAATGGGTGTAGCAAGCTTGGGATAATATTAGACGAGAAATGTAGCATTAGCAACACTCTCAATGGAACGGAAGATGACGCATTATTTAACGACGATGAGAGTAGTATTGAAAATGAGTTTTGATAATGAAGATGACAAAATTTATAGATTTGAAGATGAATAAAATTTTAATGGTAACTTTAACTGGTTTGCTCAATTGTAATAATTGCTTGATTTTTATTTTGTTTTCTTACCTTTGGATATAATAAAGTTTTTATAGGCTCGTGTTAACCAAAATAATACCTCATAAATAAAGCCTAGGCTGTAACGTTTACTAATAATTTTACTAATTTTGCTAATTACTATTTTTTTTTTTTGGTTTTTCCTGCTGAAACCGGAGTGCGTCTTATACACCCGTGCGTCTTATACGACATCAAATACGGCAATTAACTGGAGACAGAAATGAGCTAGACAGGGAAGAATGAAAGGGGAAAATCAGACTGAGGAAACGACAAGCCGACAAGAAGAAACAGAATGGATTTTGGAAATTAAAAAGATAGAAAGAAAGTAAAAAGAAAGGACGAAAATAAGACAATGAGAAAGCTGTAAAAAGAAGAATGGCGAAAAAAGTTTTGAAAAGACGGAAAAGGGCAGCTAAAACTTTTGGAAAAATGCGACGGTAAGAAGCAGACATATAAAACGATCAGAAGATAGATCTGGGAAAATGCCAACCTGACAGAAATCCCAGACGTCACAGCGCCAATGACAAGCCAAATGACAAGCTTATCCACTTAAGAACTCATGTCCTCCAGCCTGATTCTTTTGACTTGGTCATAAGTTGAAAACAAATGTGACAGTTTTCCGCGGGCTCTCACTGGTCTTCTTTAATTCTATGATCAGTTAAAAGCAACGAAAAAAAAAAGTTACTTTTCTTGCTTTTGAAGGAAAAGGCTTTTGTTACCCCCGCCGGTATAGGGGGACAAAAACAACGTTTCTTTCTCCTCATTGAAGGTTTTATATCTATCAGCAGAACAAGTGCAATGCGAGTTAAACTGAGCACAATAACTGCGTCATATTTTGTTCTACACTAACACACGGCTCTAATACAGATATAGAGAAAACAAACAACGCAAGAGACTGGCATACACTCTCTTCAAGTATAAATCAGGATGTGATAAGCTGGGACAATTAATATGAGCTATGATACCCACTTGTTCTCAGAGATACCAAGTCACTTTTTCCTCAGATTGTTTTGTCTTTCTTTTATTTTCAAACTGAAGAAGTCAAAGAGAACACATATTTTCTCCAGCGAAACGCGTCTTTGATAAAAAAAAAAGATGTTTCATATTACCCCATAAATTTTATCATAGCTAGACTAATGAATTGCTATGGCTAAACATTTGTACCTGATAGGATAAATATACATATAATATCTGTCTACCCACCCATCTGCCATGGCAGCTAACACATCGCTATTACAGATGTTCGCTCGACCCCAAATCCCATGTGGTTTATACTGCAGCTATGCTTAGCATACCTTATTTCCAGTTTCTGGGAGAGAATGCAGTCATTTGGCATGATCAGTTTTTTTTTTTTTTTGTTTTTTATTAACAACTTCCGTATGCTCAATACCTAGGTCATGATGACTTGTGAGTTCGTGCTAGCTCGACCATCAACGGCTTTCGAACGTTTCCGTTTATCTCATTTCACTCACAAGACTCGGATTAAATGGTGGTGGTGGTGGGGGGCTTTAGGCATTTTCCGAAGGTATCGCGCGATGGGATCGCTTCCTCAGGATGACACAATAAATTATGGTGAGATTCGATCCCGGATCTTATGACTAGAAAGCCAACGTTCTAACTACTCGGTTACGCACCCATATATATATATATATATATATATATATATATATATATATATATATATATATATATATATATATATATATATATATATATATATTATCCATTTATTAAAGAACTTTCGGTTTCAAGATATGAATATAGCAATATTTACGAAATAAATTATAACCGAAATAGATCTTTAAGCTTTTTTATTTATTCATTTATTATTATTATAATACTCTGTAATGTACATTGAGCTCTCTTTGGATTAATGTCCTAGTTAGAATTATCCCTACCAGTCACATATTGCTAATATATATATATATATATATATATATATATATATATATAAGAAAGAAAGAACAGTAAGATATATCATCCGGTGTTCTTATTGATATATTTTTTTTATTTTTACAAAGCAGTGGTCAATGTAAATTTACAGAGCACTGATTTCTGATTTCTGTATTTATTTATCCTAAATGAAGTTTGGTTTTGATTGAACCGCATTTTGAACTCATGGCTTGTTCAACCTATATAGATTTTATGTTTTCGGGATTTTCGATAGATGAGATATTGCAATAGTATACTTATGATTCCGTGCGACATTTTGTAGAGGACAGTTATGAGAAAACTTCCAGATGTCGTGTTCGGCTAGGAAGTGGCCGATTATGAATTTCCGTAACCTCATACCTCTTAATAAGATTTGTTTTTTTACCATCCATTCAACTTTTTTACCGCTGTCACTCGTGCCTTTAGCATAGCCTGAGAGTATCAAATTCTCCAAACCTTCGTTTTTTAATATGAATTCCAGAAATTTCCATTGTCTCTTTCTGATTCTAAATATAAGCATCCTTTCTGTTTCCGTCTACCTTAGAACTTTTTTAGGACTTACATTTTCAATCCATGGTATACTCAGCACCCTTTTGTGGAACCTAATATCTGTTGCCGTTCGTCTCTTTTTCATGTGTGAGGAGATTGTTCAGCATTCACTTCCATATAGGCAGTGGAGAACTCAGAGGGAAAATAACTGATAGCTGACATCCATCAAACATAGCACGTGGAACTAGAACAGTCTACCCCAGTGAGCGAAATAAAGGGTTCAGTTCGACATTCCAACCACCTGAAGAAGACCGGAGCGTACAACGGTCGAAATGTTGTGATAAATATGGCGACAAAGATGAGGACAATAGTCCGAATAATGTAAATAATGTACATAATACCTCATCTCAGAAATATAGACAGATACTGAAGGGCCGAAACGTTGTAATAAATATGGCGACAAAGATGAGGGCAATATTCCGAATAATGTAAATAATGTACATAATACCTCATCTCAGAAATATAGACAGATACTGAAGGGCCGAAACGTTGTAATAAATATGGCGACAAAGATGAGGGCAATATTCCGAATAATGTAAATAATGTACATAATACCTCATCTCAGAAATATAGACAGATACTGAAGGGCCGAAACGTTGTAATAAATATGGCGACAAAGATGAGGGCAATATTCCGAATAATGTAAATAATGTACATAATACCTCATCTCAGAAATATAGACAGATACTGAAGGGCCGAAACGTTGTAATAAATATGGCGACAAAGATGAGGGCAATATTCCGAATAATGTAAATAATGTACATAATACCTCATCTCAGAAATATAGACAGATACTGAAGGGCCGAAACGTTGTAATAAATATGGCGACAAAGATGAGGGCAATATTCCGAATAATGTAAATAATGTACATAATACCTCATCTCAGAAATATAGACAGATACTGAAGGGCCGAAACGTTGTAATAAATATGGCGACAAAGATGAGGGCAATATTCCGAATAATGTAAATAATGTACATAATACCTCATCTCAGAAATATAGACAGATACTGAAGGGCCGAAACGTTGTAATAAATATGGCGACAAAGATGAGGGCAATATTCCGAATAATGTAAATAATGTATATAATACCTCATCTCAGAAATATAGACAGACTCAGGAGAATCGATGTTCATAATATTTCGATGCTCTTCCTGTTTCTTGATACTTTGATTAACTTTTGGGGAACATTTTTTCCCGCTATTCCAATGCAACTTTTTCGTTCTCCATTAAAAAAAGGAATTACTCAGATATTAAACTTGTCCAATTCATAGTTTTCATCTTGAGATATTCCTTTTGATTACAACTATGTATTCTCTCTTACAATAAACGTTTAGTCCATACTTCTCGCTTTCGTTTACTAACTTCTGTAGGAATTCCTGTAGTTTCTTTCTGTCTCTGCTATCAACCGTGTATCGTCTGCATATCTTATGTTGTTAAGATTGTGTTCGCCGATAATAAATTCTTATAGGACTTTTAATGCTCTCAGGATAGCATTGCTGTAAATGCTGTTTAACATTTTTTCTGAACCATGGATTAATTTGCGTATCAGAGAACTGATATCGATATTTATTGTATTAAAAATACAATTATGGCACAAGGGCGAACAGTGAGAAAGGTGTTGAGGCTGGTCTTCACTAACTATCTTATTCCTAGCTAATTTGATTCACTGCCCATTCACTCGTTACAATTTGCGCATTCACCCCCCCCCCCCCAAAAAAAAAAAAACTCGTCTGTCACCAATTAATCCTCCATACACCATAATACCGGATCCTCTCAAGGGGACCTACAAAACGCACCCGGGATTTAAAAAATTAATGACAATATATATTTCGTAGATAAAAATCTATTATTTAACAATGAGAGGTGGAGTAGGAGACCCAAAATAAACTAAATATCATACAAGGCAAAATAAATATAGCTGATGTTAGTAGGACCCGCTCGACCCTCAAAAAAGAAAGGTCGCTAAACAGTTCATTCAAAATAAGAGAACTGATATCTTGAATCAACTGTTCACAGTTCTTGTCAATTGATTTAATGCTTGAAACGTTCGAATGACGTCAGTTATTGTCAAGAATCAATGTCTAATTCCGATGTAATCAAGTGATGTATTCATACCTACTATTTTACAATGTAATACGTGAGTAATAGACATACAGTCTACAGGTAATACGATGATGCATTTTCTATTATAAAAATGCTTAACCTTTAACGAAATTCAAATAATATAACATTAATAAGAGGTAAAGTAAAACATTATCCTAACTCATTACAAGGAATTTAAGCTTCTTGAGCGTGCAGTGGGCTTTTAGAGAGAAAGCAGACACTGCGTTGGTCTCTTGCTTAATTTTTAAATTTGGAAAAAATATTTTTAGTACATTTTGTTCTGTGGTAAAACAGCGGCGTTTGTTTTTCGTCCAAAACCAATAAAAGAGTTTCCCTCCAAATTCCGGGACGTGTGTTTGGAGCCTATCTGGAGGTTATTTAATGGGGTCCTTGGATTTGATTTGCGGAGTTGACGAATAGCTAATACAGGAATCCAGGTTGTCCCGGTTCAGAAAGAAAACAACATAGAATAAATTTGACAACACTAGATGAAAATTCAAAGGAACAACGTCGTTCCCATATCAAAGAAAAAGTCTTCGGCTGGTGTGTTTGATCTATTCTTCACTGTTACCATGGACATTGCATCGAAAAGTGTACCAAATTATTATTTGAAATCTATTCAGAGAAGTATTACTATTTTTCTTCACTTTATGTATTTTTCTTTTCTGATAAAATTCAGCACTATAATTTTAATTGTAAAAAGGCATATTTCATTTTCCTTGATAACTTACGTACATGTTACGGGCGACCATTTGGCGCGCAAAACACTTAATTTCTCTAATACTCTTATTGTGTGTTAAGAATAAAATTTTCGTATATTTTTTAAACTAGACTTCTATTGTCTTTTTTTGTGTGCCCATACAACTTATTGTTACCTCAAACATTTGTATTTTTTACCAAAAAAAAAAAAAAAAAATCTTGTATCATAACAATAATATTATGGCGAAAGTGCAGATAATTTTTGACTTGTACTATCTGTCATTAAATGACGCACTTTATAGGTAATGAATAAAATGCGTCCGAAATCTTAAATAACTCATTCATTAAGTTGAAATAGGCACCATGTTAATGAATGACTATTCTCTAACGTACATCTAAATTCTTGATCCCGTCTTTAAAAAAATTCTCATCCATTGAAGTGATGAATCCTTCGTTTACCTATTCCGAATTGGAGAATGTTTTGCGCATGAAAATCTCAAAATGCTTACATAAGTGATAATCAGCCGGATTAGATTTCAGGTGAATATGGTGGAAGAGGCAAAATTTCACAATTGAGGCTATGCAGCTTTTGGACAGTTGACCGATAAGCGTGCAGTTGTGCGTTGTCATGTAGCAAAATTTGGCCATCTTTGTTCATAAGTCCAGGGTGTTTCTTTTTCATTTTTTCGTGCATACACTCAATTTCTTCCCAGTACGTGCTAGCTTTTATTGTTTTCTCTTGAGACAATAGTGAATAAACCCTTTGAAAGACCACCATACAGTAACCATTACTTTTTAATGTGCAGTGAAGGTTTTCCTTATTGCTTTGATGATTCACTTGCATCTAACCACTGGCAGACAGTTTTTTTATGCACTTTATCAAGAACTTTTGAATAATCTATAAAACATTGCTTTGGATACTGTGGTCACATTAGGTCTGCTTCACCTGCTATATATTTAACGATTCTTGATAAAGTACAAAGAAGAATCTTTGTCAAAGGATCTGTTGTCAAAGAGTATCCATTTCTCATCGAATGTCTGATTCCCTGTAAAAATGGTTATTTTCCCTAGTTTATACTCATTCAGTAAGAATACTAGAGATTGTTTCATTGTACACATTTTCATTGGGCTTATGCGTAACAACATATTGAAAGAAAAAATATCGAGAAAGAAAAAGAGTCTGGAGTAAGTCAAGATTATTTATATACTAAGAAGATTACTTCGTTAGACGACCGGATCATAAACCAACCAAATAATGAGTCATTTCATGTGTGACAACCTAATAATACTTAATTTGCTTACAAACACACTCACTATATTTCAGATTTTATCTCCGGAAAATTTTTATAGAGTATCTGTAACCACAAGCCTTTCTCGAAGACTAACTTGTCGCATGTAGAGCGACAACACAGTGGCACAACAAATACAGCAAAATATAACCTTAAAAAATCATTTGACTCCAAGCAAGGCAATAATGTCAACAAGAAGCAAGGGGCTACTTGGACTGAAAGAGAATGAGAAGAATTTAAGAGAAGGAACTGGAAACCCAATTCTAAACATGAAACAAAGGATAAACCTCTACTCATTTTAGACGATGTGCACAAATAATACTATGACTTAGGGACGCCTCACGTCGAAACACCGGTTTCTGTACGATCACCGAAGTTAAGCAACGTGGGGCTTGGTCAGCACCTAGATAGGCGACCACTTGGGAATATCAGGTTCTTTGTGCATGGATGTGCAGGTGGTGTAATGAACAATAACTATGGATTTTTAGTCGAGGGTCGAGTTCCAATTTCACTTTGGTTTTTTATATTCACTTACGCACAAATACCCTTTGTGAAATGTATGAATCCACTACGTCTCCCCCAGCTATATGTTCTTTAGTAAGACTTATGTTCTTAAATAATTATCATTCCCCAGAAAACAAAATAAAATTGCGTACAGAATAATTAGATTTCGGCATAGAATAACGCATAGATGTTGATACGTCGCTAGAAAAAAAAAAAAAACAACGAACAAACAAACTAGTTCGATGTAGCATGTTTATTCAGGACATGAGCGATCATGGCTTTCCGCAACCTCTTATCCTTTGTAGCTCACAATAAAACTTTTTATCTCATAGTCTTCATTCTTCCAGCCATTTAGACAACCGCTGTGTTCCTCCGTCCATCTTGCATTCAATATCTCCCTTGTGTCTCAAATTTTCTACGTCTATTTTTCCTCATTATGCGCTCAAGACAATTCAACGATCACTTTTCCATGTTAAATACAAGTGTCTCTTAATTTCTATTTCCTTAAAACTTTGTCGTTGCTTACATATTCCGTCCATGATATCCTCAACATCTTTCTGTAGAGCTACATTCCTTTTGCTTCAAGTCACCTATTCACTTATGTGGAGATTGTCTTACATTCAGTGCCATATAGGAGAACTAATATTATATTACATCTCACTTCACTTTTCTTTATTTCTAACGAAATTTTCCTGTTTCTTAATATTTTACGTGACTTTTGGAATGCATCTTTTGACATCCCAAGGCTCCTTCAAATTTCAGTGTCGCACTTTCCGTCCTCTGTTAAAACATTTCCCAGATATTTTTCTGTTTCTCACTACGTTGCTTAGCTTTTGGAAGGCATCTTTCTCTATTCCAATGTTCCTTCGGATTTCAGTGTCACATTTTGCGTCCTCTGTTAAACCACTTCCCTGATATTTTTTCTGTTTCTTAATACCTTGCTTAGCTTCTGGAAGGCATCATTCTCTATTCCAATGCCACTTCGCATTTCAGTGTCGTACTTTCTGTTCTCTGTTAAAACACTACCCATATATTTAAATTGTTGAATTTGCTTGGTGTCTCCAATTTGTAATTTTCATGTTTACTCTTCCTTTTGCTAAGAACCATGCATTCTCTCTTTTTCGCAATTGATGTTTAGTCTTTTTTTCTAGCTTTTCTTGCATATAATGATACTCTTTCTTTATATATTGGAATCAGTGATCTGTTTCACTATATATTAGGTTGGTGCAAAAATAATTTCGTTTTCTAGCATATGTTACTATGTGAGAAAACGAAATTATTTTTGCACCAACCTAATATAAATGAAAAAATCTTTTAAAGAAAGGTCTATGGAAAAACTAACTTAATTTTGAAGCATATAGAATATACACAGTTGCTTATTATACGAGCCGTCATAGATCACGTGAATGTCTTATTTTTCTTATTTTTTAATCGAATTTACCAAAAGCAAGGAAATAAATGAAAAGAAATTTACACATTTTTGACGGGCCGTATTAAGCATATCTTTATCCCTAACCCCACTTTGTGTGGGCCAGACATCGCTTAACTTAACGTATGTTATCTCTAGATATGGATGGGTAAGGGGAGAAGAAGAAAACCGACATAAACGGAAGAGGATACAAGAAAATACATCATGAGAGAAGGTTTCTCTCAATTTCTTGGACGCTGTTATTTCGCATTACTTTAAAGGGTATATTTGGGGTTAAAGTTTGATATATATATATATATATATATATACATATATAAATATTAATTGATCGATTCATCGAGTCTGACAGAAATCTCAGGAAGCACTGGACGGCCGTTTCGTCCTATATTTGGGACTCATCAGCAGTGCGCATCCACTACCGAGGGAATCGAAACCCCGACAGTTAGGTTGGCAAGCGAACACTATACCTACTGCTCCGCCGGGCCTCGGTGACGAAGAGATTGCAAATCAGACTCTAAGAAGCGCCGCTCACTCTCACATTCCGTGGTGGAACTCAACTGAGATTCTCTCTGACCATAGGACTGAGCCTCCTGGAGCCACGACTACTCTCACCGAGCCGCTCCAACTGGAGCATTAGAAGCTGGTTCAAGCGATGATAAACACACATAGTAATGAGGAGGATTTGATAATTATATTAAGTGATTCATCGAGTCTGATAGAAACCTCAGGAAGCACTGGACGGCCGTTTCGTCCTATATTTGGGACTCATCAGCAGTGCGCATCCACTACCGAGGGAATCGAAAACGGCCGTCCAGTGCTTCCTGAGGTTTCTATCAGACTCGATGAATCACTTAATATAATTATCAAATCCTCTGACAAGGTACAGCGGTCGAGTTTTTATTTAATTTTACGTCTTTTCTTTTTGTTCATTCCAGGATATAACTTGTGTAGACATTGTCCGAATGTTCTGTATGGGAATGCTTTTATATCCAGTTACATCTCTCAGACGATAGCTCAATTAGGTCTCATTTAAATACACACGGAGTGCTATCAAAATCTTCCCTTAACATTCTTGATGATAGTACATATATGTATATATATATATATATATATATATATATATATATATATACATATATATATAATAGCATCATCCACATGCAATAAAAGGCTAAAATAATGGAAGCATTATTAATAAAAAAAAGAAAATGCCAATACTCAATAATATCAGAAAAGGACCGCAATGTGTTGACCATGTTTGGAAAACAAGACATTCCTATAACTCTAGATGCATACATAAAACAATCTATATATTCAGTCAAAGTAAAATAAAATTCAGCCTTGATAATGTCTAAAAGTATAGTCGAAAGCGCTTGGAAAAGATTCGGATAAATTTATATAATTTATATGCTAAAAATAATATACGAACACATGAGAAATTATATAAAACTTAATCACTGCACTCTGTAAGTGGTTTTCAATGAAACTTTCACACACACACACGCATATATATATATATATATATATATATATATATATATATATATATATATATATATATGTATATGAAAATAATGAGACAAATTAGAAAAGCTAGTAACGACGCATTTTGCCGAAAATGCCTGTTGCTTTCGGCTTTTTCAGGTTAGAATGATAGACAGAAACCATGTTTAAGGAAAATGCGTTTGAATCTCTTATGATAAGAGGCGGTTATAAATCAAATTACTTTATCTTATCCGACGACCAGAAGCCAGAAAGTGTTTCACGTTTCCGGTAGTTGGATTTGATAAGGTAATTTGATTTATACTTCTTATCCTCAGCGATCCCAACGCATTTTCCTTACACACAATTTTGTTTTTCATTCTAAACTAAAGAAGCCGAAAGCAACAGACGTTCTCGGCGAAACGCGTCGTTTATAGCTTTTCCACTTTGTCTCGATATCTTTACTTTTGGTTCGGATATTACTATACCCTATATATATATATATATATATATATATATATATATATATATATATATATGTGTGTGTGTGTGTGTGTGTGTGTGTGTGTGTCTGTGTGTGTTCATATACATGATTATGAAAAACCTATTGGTGAGAGCTGAATTAGACCAGGAAACAACAGCATTAAATGTGATCAATACACAAATAAAGAAAATAAAATAAAAATGTAACATACAGTTTTTTTAAATTTTAAAAAATAGGAAATCAGCCGATCACGCTACCTTGGTTTCATCTTCAGACAAAAGGTTGAAAACAAGGTAGCGTGATCATTTTGTAATTTAATATTTGCTCTGTTGTTACATTGCGCTCACTGGATTTGAAATTATCTATATGGATTACCAAAACCTTCATTACCTTACTATATATATATATATATATATATATATATATATATATATATAATATATTATAATAATATTTTTTGTTTAAAAATATGATTCCTTCGCTACATAAGAGTTCTCATGTTTCAAAAACGTGAGCCGAAATCATCCAAATAATTAATAAAATTAAGTTGGATTGAGGTGTTTAGTCACGTTTCATCTTCAAGCGAAATTTTAGGAATAAGCTATCTCTCGGTTTACGTGTATTTTTACAGAATTTGTTATTGTGGGAGTGGCTATATATATATATATATATATATATATATATATATATATCTGTGTTATATACACATATCTTTGAATTTGAGCAATTGATAGACTGATTTGTGTTTTATGATATTTCCAGTTTATTTAAAGCCAGCAAATATTTTTAGACTATGAATATTTGGACATAATAATGATTTACTAATATAAGGCCTACTAATTAATCCATATTTGAGGGGAATGTGCTGGATTCATACCTGTCCTAAGGGCATTTGCGCATAATTGAATCTAACGAACCTGGCTGGTAATGGAAGTGATATTCACAAACGATTACCCATCGGGTCTGACGATGCTTGACGTTCACTTCGGTGATCGTACGGGAACTGACGTTTCAACGCTATATGGCCGTAATCCACATGGTTTGAAGGTCGTTTCAATCCTGAAACTACCAGTCACCATGTACTATTTATTTCTAAGTAAATCCTATCTCTGTCTACAAACGATCCATCTCCGACGTGAAGCAATATTCACCAATATATATAGCTAATTTTAAGCAATATGAGTGTGCGTGTATACGCGTATGCTAACCTTCGTTGTAATGGTTAATGAGCGAACAGTATTAATTAAAGTACGAATATATTTTGTTGTTGTCAAAAAAAAAAAAAAAAAAAAGGAAGAAGTTTACGAGTGGGTGCTGAAAAGTTCGGTTCGAAATGAAGAAACATTAGTTTCCTTTAAGAATACTTGGTCGGGTTGTGAACTTTTCAATAACCTTTGTATATTATTCACGATTTTAAAGGCTGATAAAGAATTCCGAAGCAGAAGAAATATTTGAGTCGAGTCCGAGAAAATAAAAGACGAGACACCGGTAAGTAAAATTGCCGCTCCATGAATATTTAAAATTTTTAAGAAAAAAAAAAAAAATGGTGGGAAAACATTACACAAATAGATATTTACGCAATTTTATCTAAAATGATGCCAACTAGAGCAGTGACAGAGCCTAGCAACAGACGTTGCCATAAGATGACAGCGAAGTAGATGGCGCTGTGACATTTCTTTATATTGGAGCCATTACAACAGCCGATTTTTTTTCCACAACTATAAAACGATTTTTATAAAACTATTTACATTCATATCGTAAATTAAAGAATTTATCCACACAGTCTTATACAGTTTTAAAAGCCATATCTCTTCTGGACGGAGGTGTTCATAGCTCATTCCAAACTCTGGGAATTGCTATTACCTCTTCAGAATGTGCAGTGATTTTCAGTTTTCAAATTCACGGTTTCGAATTCAGAGTTTGCCGTCTCATAGACAGTTTGCCACCTAAGTTTATGAAGTCCAGTTTAATCCTGCTATTTAAACCCTTAGATTGTATGCAAGTGTTATGTAGTAATAAAGTGTTGCTACCGACACTGGAGTTTGAACACAGATCACGAGAGAGCAAACACAGGCGATCCCATTTTGAATATGTAGATCACGTGATGCTAAAGGAAATGTATATATGGGAATTAGTATGACGTCTAAGTCTGACACCAGTATTATTTATCGGCGTTACTATAGTTTTATCTGCGATTACAAAGTCGCTACTATGACGAGCATTACGAAAGTGACAAGTTTTAAGAATATAATAGTTTAAAAGTAAAGCAGATACAGTGTAACCCGGATATAAGAGAGTTGTCGGGACCGGAGGAGAAGTCTCTTATATCCGGGTTTGGTCTATTTTGTTTAGGTAAGGATGGCTCTGATTTGGAATCATATAAAATCTCTCTTATATCCGGGTCTCTTATATCAGGGTTACATTTTCATTTCGTGCTCAGTATTAAAAATATTAAAATAATTTTAAACCATTAAATGCCAAATTTAAAATTTTTTTTTTTTTTTTGACCCAAAAAGGTCTCTTAGGAGTTTATTTATTCCTTATGTTTAATTTCAGTAGTTGCCATTGTCGTTTTTATAGAAACTAGAACATCAAATATATATGTGTATAAAACATTAAAAAATAATATTGATTATGTTGAGGGTCCCACCCCTTTTTATACAAATGGACTCACCCACTTATACTACTGCCAGTGAATACCCGAAGCGTCGAATCGAGTCCAGAGTGACAGCGTAAAAGGTTGTAGGTAACCGGAAGAGTGAGGGTGAGGGTGAGGTAACAGCGTTGTAGGAGTCACAGTGAGCGAGCACGTAGACTCAGTAAGAAGTCATACAGCGATACTTCAATACCAAAGACTGTATATATATTTTGCTACTAACCCGTATTCCTGGATCTACTGACCTGCGTTACCCGTTTGTATTATTACGATAATACATTATTTTCATATATTTATTCCTGGCGTTTGTTATTTATTGGTACCGGATTTCAACCCGGAATCCACAACAGATTGAAATAATAAAAAAATACTTTACAAAATAGTCATTATTTTTCTACTCGTGAAATGTAAAATTACCACTGAAATTGTCTTCTATGATTAGTTACGGCTAATGATAAAACTTTAAAGGCTAAGTGTTGTAAAATATACCTCTGCAAATTCAATGTATGTAAGCAATTCAATGTAAATACAAGAGATAACATGTAGTGAGTTTAATTTTAACAGATCCCCTAATGGAGCTCATGGCAGCTAATGGGTTAATATTAAAAATTGAGCATTTATAATAATTGAAAAAAATTCTAATTTGGAAGAAAAATTTACAACTTAAAGAAACATTTACAACTGGAAAAATTATGACACTTTCGAATGAACACGTAAACAAACAAAAAAATTCTGAACTTGCGCATGTAATAAAAACGTAAAACTCATGATCGTGCGCATGTACACCAGGGATTGAAAAAGACACGAGAATATTGGATGAAAATAAACTTTCGAAAAAATTTAAATGCAATGTCAACTGTTATCTTCCATCTTGATTTTTTTTATTTATCCTTTCCCTCAGTAGTATTTTCTCATATTCTCTAACACTCAGTAACCACTTTAGTCTTAGTGGCTTTATTGCTTTGGTTGGGGTAATATATATATATATATATATATATATATATATATATATATATATATATAATTATTTATTTAAAAATATGATTCCAATACGCTACATAAGAGGTATCATGTTTCAAAACAAGAGCCGAAAACTTCAAAATAATATTTGAATTAACTTGAGTTAAAGTAGGCTCTGTTCCATCTTCAAGCGAAGAACTTGCAAAACTTGGGATGACCCATGCCCTTTGTGCCTCCATGAGAAACTACACATTATTAAGCTCCTAAACAATAAAAAACTATTAAACAACCGGCAAGAATTAACGGTTTTCTGCCGACACAATCGAACTTACGCTCTGAATAACTAGCCTAAAACACGCATACTAAAAAATACATTTTAAAATCCATAGCCCATATACATAGTTTTAATTACCTACAAAAATTGATAACCCTTTATGAAGTCGTCAAATAACAAACGTTACTGCCTTTTCATATACACAAATCCCTTTCATAAAGAGATATAATAAAAGAATAAAATAAAAATAAATAAATAAATCTCCGTAGACGCTCAAGCCAGACTATGCGAAAACTTCCTCCGTCGTAAATTTAGCCACCCCCACCTTACCGTGACCCGACATCTATGAAAGTAACTCTATACTGATACAAATTATTAACACACCACCCCTGCCGATTCTAAACAATCCGCCCTTGATGTTACCATGGACATTTTTGATTTCAATTCTGACCATACTATTAAAACTCGTAAATTTCAGAAATAAGTCATTCCCAAAAAATTTCGTTTGAAGATGGAACAGAGCCTACTTTAACTAAAGTTAATTCAAATATTATTTTGAAGTTTTCGGCTCTTGTTTTGAAACATGAGACCTCTTATGTAGCGTGTTGGAATCATATTTTGAAATAAATAATTATATTTATGCTCTACTTTCGTATCGAGCACTATTTTTTAAAAATAATTACAAAAATACTAAGGAACTTTGGATTATTTACCAAACCTTTTTCTTTCCTATTTTCTACAATATCTTTACATATATATATATATATATATATATATATATATATATATATATATATATATACCCACACACACACACACACTTTTCACACACACACACACACACACACACACACACACACACACACACACACACACATATATATATATATATATATATATATATATATATATATGAGAGGATAAAATCCAGGTAGAGCTCTATGTCAAAGACAGAGCAAGAATATAATGTAAAAGGCTCAAACACAAAATTCCATGAACAAGTAAATTTCAGCATTTCAAACACAACTGAATTATTGTTTTGTACGATTGTTGTTATGCACATATAAATTCCATTTTAATATGCAACTGTTTCTTCTTATTGTTTCATATTTTGTGGTATTTCGCGTTAATATGAATTAATCAGCTTACCCCCTACAGACCGGTGACGCCCTACAAATGCGGTAAAGTGACAGAGGAATGTCCTTGACATTTTTTGTTTGTTTTTAACTAATATTCCCCCAATACGATGTTCAAGTACCACTCAAGGTAGAAAGTTACTGTGTCGAGTTGTATCAGCGTTGAGATAAGGCAAAATAACAAGAAAGATTTTGGAGTCTGTTTAAATTTCTGAGATGAGGTATTATGTAAATTATTTACATTATTCGGACTATTGTCCTCATCTTTGTCGCCATATTTATCACAACGTTTCGCCCGTTGTACGCTCCGACCTTCCCTCTAAAAGTTCTCCACTGCCTTAACCGGGTATTGAACTCACACTCTTTGGGTCTTGTCACCGAATCTAACCAACGCCTTTATCCACTGTGCCATGTGTCCTTGAGGAAATATTTTGTTTTATGTTTTGGACATGAAACAAAAGCTAGCATGAAAATCATTGTCATATTAATTCAATTATTTAATGTTCAAAAATAAGATAGATAATAATACAGTAAAGATTCAAAATTATTATTGTAATATATATATATATATATATATCTCAAATTTAATAAATTATCACCATGAAATATTAGTGTTTGAGCCTTATATATATATATATATATATATATATATATATATATATATATATATATATATATATATATATATATATATATACTTGGTTGGATTGATGTGAGTTTGTGACCCTGGGTTTCACGCTTTTGCGATCGTCAGACAATGAATCCCAGGGTCACAAACTCACATCAATCCAACTAAATATGTTGGCTCTATCTCTGATATTGAGCGCTTTTTAATAAGTACCGCGCATATAATATATAAATAATTATATATATATATATATATATATATATATATATATATATATATATATATATATATATATATATATATATATATATATATATACACACTTTTCACACACACTTTTCACACACACACACACATTTATGGATAGGTGTGTCTTTCCCTTTTAAACAGATTTACTTATTCCAAGCATCCTTATCCAGAATAACGTTTGCAAATCTTCTGTAGAATAATTTCAACGTGTTTATGCCAAATCGGCGGCTGACTTTTCTGCCTTCTTATCTCAAGGTCACCGTGTTCTTTTGTCAATTATTTTGAGGATCGATACTTTCCTACAACGTTAACACGTTCTGATTGCATTGTGTTTTTATTTTCGATGTTGTTACTTACGAGCGAAAAGGGGCTAAGCGCATTCATGTTGATCGTAATAGACTTTAACGCAAAACACGATCAATTGCATTTTTCTTTTTAATTTCGAGATCGATACGAATTTGTTTGGGTTCGAATCGGAGACAAATGAAATTCTGCTGGTCAGACAATTTTAAGATGAAGAAAATCAAGCTTCTGTTTTTATGTTTTCCTTCCCCGATTTATAAACGATCCTTTTGGATGATTTTGCTAAAGATTTGTTCTGATATTAATTTGAGATGTTCCACCTAATTGCCGTTTCCGGTCATATCACGTTGAAAAACCGATTATCGTACGATCACCGAAGTTAAGCAACGTCAAGCCTGATCAGTAAGTAGATGGGTGACTGCTTAGAGATACCAGGTGCTGTAGGTTTGGATGTGGTGTAAGCGTGTAACTGTGTAATTGTTTACGGAGAGCCGATTACTAATTCCAGTTTGGTTCGTTATTTTCGCTAATATGTACATATCATTGAGAAAGGTGTGAATCTAGTTCTTCTTCCCTGAGCTATGGGTTAAATAGTAACTGATTGTAAGTCATTACACTTTTTTTTAAATCGTACAATCTAAAAATATGATCTGGCTTTAAATAACCTGCAAAAGGTTAATAAACAGTAGGAAAACAAACCACTCAATCTAACTAATTAAACAAAGATTAACAAGCAAAGAAGGAAATGAAAACAGAATCAAATGGAATAAAAACAGATAATCAAGTAACCTTTTGGTAAAACCTTGAAAGGAAAAGGAAGTCAAAATTTGAAGAAATGATAATAGAAAATAAATTTAGGCAGAATGAAAGAGGGTGGTAGATAAGCGTAAAAAATCAAATGAGAAGAATCACTTGAATATTTTTTGAATTCACCTACCTACACTTACAGGAGACACATATTAAAGAATCGGAGAGCCGAGTTCGAATTCCAGTCGAATCCATTACATTCACTTATATACTAATACCCTAGGGAAAGCTATTAATCCTCCTCTTACCCCTCCAGCTGTGCGCAAATAGCAGAACAGACCGGGATATATAGCCTTGGATGGCAACTGGTCTATCGCAGAAACCTACTGCGGGAAAAAATCTGCCTCGTTAGTCATGCATCGAAAGATACATGATCGTCTAAACGTGTATCACGTATAGCACATAACTGACTGACTCTTTGCCCGTTTTCAAAGACCATGATAAAATGTCTCGCCCAGCTATGCTACTATACTCCTTGTAGAAGAAGGGGTCTGAGTGAGTATATGGGCAAAACACTTTCCTATATCAACTTATGGAAAATCTCAAAATTCTCAGCTGAGGCAAACTGCCTGTACCTAACTATACATGAACCTCGCCGCTGACTCCACATTAGACGACCTGGGCCATCCTCTATCTGACTTCCTTCCTCTCGCGCAGTACAAATTTCATAATATCTCTATCTTAACACGATTAAAAACTCATCAAAAGCCTTGACACTACGAAGGATACTGGTCTAGGTAGTTGTTCTTAAGAACATTATCCCCGAGTTATCCCCAAACATGGTAAACATCTTTACTAACTGCCCGAAGGATAAATGTTTTGTAACTCTATAGCAGGTGTCAGCTGTATGCCTGCTGTTCAAGAATGTGGGAGAACAGACTCACAAGAGGATACTTCTCTGGCAACTATATTCTGAACTTCTTCAAGACCAGGGCCAACCATTTTCTATTCTACATAGTCTCATTATATTATCGCTAAGCTAATAGATACTTTTATCAATCCGACACAGTTTTCAGACACGATATAACACGTGTACATTGTTCGACGTGTAAAACATAACTCCCTGAAATCCCTTTCTACATCTACAATTCCCACGCTAGCTTTAGTAAGTCACAATCGACTTCCTTTTTTTTACTCTGTATCCGACCTCAAAGGTCAAAATGAAGGAGCCAGAGAAGAAATACAATTCTCTAAAAAAAATAACAGCCTGCTAGAGTATTATTTAACATCACTGAAGTTAAGCAATGTAGAGACTTGTTATTACCTAGGTGGGTAATCTCTTGTGTATATCAGGTGCTGTAAAATTGGATGTGCGGATAAAGTTGTTAATTGAAGAGGCAAGTTCCAGTTGTGTTTAGTTATACACATTTACGCGCAAAAACCCTTTGGAAAGGGTTATGGATTCATCTCTTCTCCTTATAAATAGGTTAATTAGCAAGACTTGTATTACTAAAACCATTATTAAAAATTGAATACAAAATATTTAAATTTCGGCATTAAGTAACTCATAGAGGTTGATATGCCGCTAAACAAAACAAAACAAAAAAAACAACAACCAACAGCTTTAATATCAATCCTTCACAGCTTATAAACTTGTCAGACAACACTCATATATTGCATTTTTATTTTATTATTTTTTACTCTATTTTTTTTAAATTTTCTTTGCTGTTTTGAAATCATTTCGTTTTATCAGTGGCAATTATATTTTTAGCCAAGGAGTTGAAAACATCGCTGAATATTTTATCAATTTAATTTTATAGCCTCCCAGTGGAGAATAGAGCCACTCACTAAGTTTTTCAGTTGTCGTTTTCTTACCAAGTTGTTTCTGACGGAGGACAGTTGCCCGCCCCGCACGCTACCAGTTCTGAATCCAGTATGTTCCTTCTCATACAGTGATTGCTAAACAAAGCTAAATATTAGGTGGTGCAAAAATAATGTCATTTTTTCACATATGTTACTTTTATATATGATTTCTGAATTAATTCATTGATATATATATATAGCCATGTTATATATCATTTTGAAGCGCGCTTTTCGCTCTATCGAATCGTGTTATTCGTTACCGTTCTCAATCTCTTCATTCATTTTTTTTTTTTTTTTTTTGCTGGCTTTTCGACAGCATGGACAAAATTCAAATCCGCACGATTTTCTTGTTCCAGTTCAAACTAGACCGAAAAGCTGCCGCGACAGCTCGTGATATCAATGATGCGTTTGGCCCAGGAACCACTAACGGACGTGTGGCACAACGGGGGTTCAAGAAATTTCGCAATGGTGACGAGAGCCCCGAAGATGAAGACGGTCGCGGCCGGCCGACTGCGGTTGATAACGAACATTTGAAAGCCTTAATTGAAGCCGATGCTCGCAAAACCACACGAGAAGTTGCTGTTGAACTCGAGGTCGACCACTCAACAGTCGTTCGCCATTTAAAGCAAATAGGGAAGGCAAAAAAGTTGGATAAATGGGTGAACGATAATCAAAAAAATCGTCAAAAAACGACATTATTTTTGCACCAACCTAATAACTGTGAGAGAAAAAAAAGAAGATTGTTTCATAACTTTTCAATGGTATTTGGCGATGGCAAGTGTTTTGGCCGTAATTTGGAAATCGACACGCCAATCCCGATGTCTACACCGATCTCTCACCAGTCAAGGCAATGCGTACTTATCAGAAGCTATTTATTTACTACAATATCATACTGCTTGGGGAACAATCGAGTAATAACGGTTTCGGATTGAGAAATTGGCGGACCGAATTCGAATTCTAGTTGAGTTCATAACATTTACTTACGTACTAATATCCTCTTCTCCTCCCAGCTATGGGTAAAATGACAGGATTGACTGGGTCTTATAGCCAAGGGTGACAACCAGTCTAGAAGAAGGAAAACCGAATCGAACTATGTATACATGATGGGGGAACGCTTGTGAATACAAATTCCCACTGAAATTCCTACTATGGTTATTTTCAAATCTTAGCTTAGATGTGGCACAAGGCCAAAAGTATGAGGCACCCAATGAAGAACGAACTCAATGAAGACTATTTAGTCTTAGATGTTTTATCGAGACAAGCTTGTTAATCATTACAATACGTCGAGTTACCCAAAACTCTAAATATGGATTTGTAGGTCCGAATGAATACAAATCTCTGCTACGCTTCATAAGCTTTCGTTCGGAGGTGGAGGTCGTGTCACGGAGCCGGATCAACCGAAAGCGTGAATGGCGCAACCGAAACATGGTGCATGGCATAATGTCTCTAGATTAAAACCAACTAATTATGCTGAAAGTAAGGTCAGCACAAAGATTTTACACTCTATTTCAAACTTCATTTGGTCTATTTCCTTAATAGATATTTATTTCACTACATCTAAACATGCACGAAAGTACAGTGTAATTTTATATAAGCCCCCGACTTTCCTTTCAGGTAATATGTCAAGAATAAAACAATCTGCAGTATTATTGGTCCTTACCTGGCATCACGTCTTGAGTCACTTTCCAACCGCCGTAAATTAGCTTCGATTTGCACTTTTCTATAAATACTTTCATGGTAATTGTACAAATGAGGTCTTCGTTCTGGTACTTCATGAATTTAAGCGCAGTACTAAATTGTTAAAAAGCGCTGAATTTACAGTTGAATTGGTTTGATGTAACTGTAAGTTCTATGCTAACAGTCTCTTTTCTCGCACTTCTCCCTTGTTGAACTCTCTTCCGGCTAGATGCTTTCCGGCCAACTTTGATCTTCAAAATTTTAAATGTAATGTCGATCGTTATCTACTGTCTTCCTGATTAATCTTCTTTTGTTTTCGCCCTTTAATAATGTTTCTGTTTTCTAATTCTTCCACAGCCAGTAGCCCCTTGCGTCTTAGTTGCTTTGCTTGCGGTAAATTCGATTTAAAAAAAAAGGAAAAAAATAAAACATTCAAGTGATGTATGACAGATCGTATAATAAGGAACTGTATATATCCCATGTGCCTCAAAATTAATTTTTTCCATAGACCTTTCTTTAAAAGCTTATTTAATTTTAAACATCGTGAAACAGATCTGTGGTCCGACTATATTAAAAAGAGTATCATTATATTCTGAGGAAAGCTAGAAGAAAGGACTAATCATCAATTACAAGAAAGAGAGAATGTATGATTATTAACAAAAGGAATAATTCAACACGAAATTTAAAATTGGAGACACCAAGTAAATTCAACAATTTTAATATCTGGGAAGTGTTTTAACAGAGGACGGAAAGTGTGACACTGAAACCCGAAAGAGCATTGACATAGAGAAAGATGCCTTACAAAAGCTAAGCAAAGTAGTAAGAAACAGTAAAATATCTGGGAAGTGTTTTAACAGAGGACGGAAAGTGTAACACTGAAATCCGAAAGAGCATTGGAATAGAGAAAGATGCCTTCCAAAAGCTAAGCAAAGTATTAAGAAACAAGTAAATTTCTTTAGAAACAAAGAAAAGAGAAATGAGATGTAACTTAATATTAGTTCTCCTATATGGCACTGAATGTAGGACAATCTACACACAGGTGAATAGGAGACTTGAAGCAACAGAAGTGTGGTTCTACAGAAAGATGATGAGAATGCCGTGGATGGAACGAAGAAGTTTTAGAGAAAATGGAAAAAGGACGCTTATACTTAATAGCAGGAAGAAGCAGTTAAAATTTCTAAGGCATATAGTAAGGAAAACAAACTTGCAAAATACTCACGGAACGGATTTAAAGCAAGAGGGACAGTAAAAACAAACGCGTAACATACCTAGCCACACCTTAAGTAAATCAATGGCGGGGC
>OZ010582.1:97120605-97173105 GCA_963932145.1 Acanthosepion lycidas | reverse complement strand
TCTTACAATTGGAAATACGATATCATTAGTTAATTACCATTTTACCTACGAAATTCGCAGGATTTTTGAAACTGTTTATAGTGTCAGTTTGTAGAAGCGGACTGGTTAGTTGGGGGAAGAAACAGAGAGAACTCCAGAGGGGGAGAGATGACAGAAGAAAGCTCAGTTACATGAAGTAATGTGGGTTATTATATTATGGGGGTAGGAGTGGACAAGGAGAAAGAAGGGGAACACGATGAGCTGACCTACATCTTAGTAATCACACTCCACATGTCTGACCATTCGTATATTGCGAGACATCTACAACAACATTCCTGTCCGTATTCAAAATATAAAAAATTAGTAATCGACAACACAACTATCCTACACCATGAAAACAAAAAAAATCTAGATTACAAATACTTGAAGCAATTTATATTAAAAAATTAAAGCCAGCACTGAACAGAATCAACTATGAATATTGCTGTAATGTTATGAAATGTCTGTAAAGGAACAGTTTTTTCATGCTTCAATGCGTGTGTGGGTACGACATTATAATATAGAAGTAAAAAAGCATGATAGATATTTTTTCACGTTCTAATGAACACTCAGCTCATTGTCAAGCATTTTGCAGTTAAATGCATAATGAAAAAAATTACGTTAACTGATAACAACGCACATCTTTATATAAATGCTTATACTAATGAACAACATATAGCTTTGTACTACTTGCACCGCTGAAGATTATCTTGGATAAACATCGAAAGTAATTGGGAAATGAAAATAAAAGAAATTTAAACAGCTATAGCACATTTCTCTCATCCTTTAGCATCAATACACGGAAGGTTATTCGTGAGTATGAACGGATTTTATTAAAAATTAGCAGACATAATGTCTGTAATTTATTCAATCAGACACGTCACTCTCTCTCTCACTCTCTCTCTCTCTCTCTCTCTCTCTCTATATATATATATATATATATATATATATATATATATATGTGTGTGTGTGTGTGAAAAGTGTGTGTATATAAATATAAATAATTATATATATATATAATTATTTATATATTATATGCGCGGTAGTTATTAGAAATCGCTCAATATCAGAGATAGAGCTAACATAGTTGGTTGGATAGATGTGAGTTTGTGACCCTGGGTTTCACGCTTTAGCGATCGTCAGACAAACTCTCTCTCTCTCTCTCTCTCTCTCTATATATATATATATATATATATATATATATATATATATTTAGCGATCGTCAGACAAACTCTCTCTCTTTCTCTCTCTCTCTCTCTATATATATATATATATATATATATATATATATATATATATATATATATATGTTGCTCCAACAATGAATGGCCAATATTTTACTCATGAAGAGACGTTTATTATTATTATTACAATATTCACAAAGTAGGCAGCCACTGAATTCTGATTCTAGGATTCTTTCTTTCTTCCTTTCTTTCCTTCTTTCTTTCTTTCTTTCTTTCTTTCTTATTTCCTTATTTCATTTTCAAATTATCACTCATACTTTCTTTTCCACTCTTTCTCTTCTTTTCTCACTGTCATCCACACTCTTTCTTCCTTTCTTTCTTTCTTTCTTTCTTTCTTTCTTTCTTTCTTTCTTTCTTATTTCATTTTCAAATTATCATCCGTACTTTCTTTTCCACTCTTTCTCTTCTTTTCTCACTGTCATCCACACTCTTTCTTTCTTTCTTTCTTATTTCATTTTCAAATTATCAGCTATACTTTCTTTTCCACTCTTTCTCTTCTTTTTCTCACTCTGTCATCCCCACTCTTTCTTTCTTTCTTTCTTTCTTTCTTTCCTTCTTTCTTTCTTTCTTTCTTTCTTATTTCATTTTCAAATTATCATCCGTACCTTCTTTTCCACTCTTTCTCTTCTTTTCTCACTGTCATCCACACTCTTTCTTTTTCTTTCTTTCTTTCTTTCTTTCTTTCTTTCTTTCTTTCTTTCTTATTTCATTTTCAAATTATCATCTATACTTTCTTTTCCACTCTTTCTCTTCTTTTCTCACTGTCATCCACACTCTTTCTTTCTTTCTTTCTTTCTTTCTTTCTTTCTTTCTTTCTTTCTTATTTCATTTTCAAATTATCACCCATCCTTTCTTTTCCACTCTTTCTCTTCTTTTTCTCAATCTGTCATCCACACCCTTTCTTTCTTTCTTTCTTATTTCATTTTCAAATTATCATCCATACTTTCTTTTCCACTCTTTCTCTTCTTTTCTCTTCTTTTCTCACTCTGTCATCCTCACTCTTTCTTTCTTTCTTTCTTTCTTTCTTTCTTTCTTTCTTTCTTTCTAATTTTCGCTTTTTCTTCTTTCATTTCCACACCTACCGCGTTTGTTTTTTGTTTTTTTTAATTTCTCGTCTTTTATTCCTTTCTCGTTCTTTTTCTTATTTAAATTCTCCTTTCTTCTTGCCTGTTTTTCTTACTCTCATACCTTTTTTTGAATTCTAATCTTTTCTTCCTTTATTTCTCTCTTACTCTCTCTCTCTGACACACACACAGACAAACACACACAAACACACATGGGAAAATGCACTCATATGAATACAAACGAAGGCAGGACGGTATGTTAACAAATTGTATGTATGTGTCACGGTTGATCTAAAGAAGAAGGTCTTCTTGTCAAGTCATACCGATTTGAGCCTACCTCGTCTGACCATCAATCAATAGTCTATAGTGTATTTAGTCATTTAATAACATTAGTGACGAAATGGATCAAGATGACGTGCTTTTGTAAATGAGGCCTGTTTCACGAGTTATAAATTATATTAGGAGCGGTCTAATGCAATGTTTGATGTTTGATGAGTTCTCGTTAATTCTATTTAATACTGAGAAATCGTTTGAATCTAAATTGGTGAGTTGCTGTAAGCATATGTGCAGCCACAATATTCTGGCAAGGGATAGTCCAGTCCTTCATTTCATCATGTGCTGCAGTAGAAGCAACAGTCGCTTCTACATTGTAAGATAAAAACCTTTCTGAAATCCTTCCGTGACGACCATGACTGTTCTATTTTCTGGCTACTCTTGCCAGGAAATTTTTGTATCTCATTTATTTATTTTTTTTAGTCAGGAAGGTCATTAATATTAATTAGGTTAGCTTAAAACAGCAAGCAAGCCATGGGAAGTGATAAAATTCAATGTCTAATAAAAGAAAGTGATGGTTTTGAAATTTTATTTTTATTAGCATTTAAATTAATTTATTAGCTTGGTGCAAAAATAATGACGGTTTTTGACATATTTTTAACGTCAAAAACCGTCATTATTTTTGCGCCAACCTAATAGTTGAGTGGGTTTAACCGTAGTCTTTCAATTTTTTAACATTTTTGTATTCATGTATCTTGGCTTGTATTCATGTATCTAGCAAATTCAAAATGAAATAGTGAAGTTCAGAATGGGACGTAGCAAATTCAAAGTTCAAAATGGGACGTAGAAAATTCAACGTTCAGAATGAGACGTAGCAAATTCAACGTTCAGAATGAGACGTAGCAAACTCAAAGTTCAGAATGGGACGTAGCAAATTCAAAGTTCAGAATGGGACGTAGCAAATTCAAAGTTCAGAATGGGACGTAGAAAATTCAACGTTCAGAATGAGACGTCGCAAATTCAACGTTCAGAATGAGACGTAGCAAACTCAAAGTTCAGAATGGGACGTAGCAAATTCAAAGTTCAGAATGGGACGTAGCAAATTCAAAGTTCAGAATGGGACGTAGCAAATTCAACGTTCAGAACGGGACGTAGCAAATTCAAAGTTTAGAATGGGACGTAGCACATTCAAAATTTAGAATGGGACGTAGCAAATTCAAAGTTCGGAATGGGACGTAGCAAATTCAAAGTTCAGAATGGGACGTAGCAAATTCAAAGTTCGGAATGGGACGTAGCAAATTCAAAGTTCAGAATGGGACGTAGCAAATTCAAAGTTCAGAATGGGACGTAGCAAATTCAAAGTTTAGAATAGAACGTAGCAAATTCAAAGTTCAGAATGGGACGTAGCAAATTCAAAGTTCAGAATGGGACGTAGCAAATTCAAAGTTTAGAATAGAACGTAGCAAATTCAAAGTTTAGAATGGGACGTAGCAAATTCAAAGTTCAGAATGGGACGTAGCAAATTCATAATGAAATAAGCATGTTTGAATTGGGACTAAACTATTTCGAACTTATCTGCGCGTTTCAATAAACAAATATCATGGATTAAAAATCAACTGGGCGGTAAATCAGATAATTAAAAATCGGAGCGCAGTGTTACGTACATTTTACTATCAATTCCTTACAAGAGGCTATTCTTGAACGGATAAATTTGTGTCAATGTTAGTTCCTGGCACTTTCATTGGTAAGAAAATCAGGAAGAAGAGAAGAAGTTAGAAAGAGACAGATAGACTGTATATAGTGTTAAAAAAGAGAGAATAAGAGAGAGTTGTTCAAAACGAAATGTTTTGGTGAACAACAGGGCAAATCTCGAAAGGCTTAAGAAAAAGAAGCAAGGAAATACTGAATGCATATATCAAGACAGTTTGAAAAAAGACAGATATAATGAGAGATTTTAAGCGCTGAAAGTTGCATCCAAAAACGTAGACCCTTCATGAATTTTATTGATTTATTGATTGCTCTTAGAAGATAAAACATTTCAATAGTAAAATTTAGTTGAACTTCATTAATTCATCATGAAAATATTTTATTTTTTTTTTAGCAAAATAATAGCTCAGTCCCAAATTGAATTTGCCTAATGCATTTTGAATTTGTCTATTTCATTTTGAATCTGCTTAATCCCATTTTGAATTTGTTATGTCCCAATTTAAATCTCTTCCATTTTGAATTATCTATGTCCCATTTTGAATTTGACTATTCCATTTTGAACTTGGCTATTTCATTATGAACTTGCTTAATCCCAAAATGACTTTTGTTAGTTCCAAATTGAACTTGAAATGATATAGTTTATTTTTGTTAGTAATGTTGTTATCTTTTGATTTTATCTTTATCGTTTTTTATCTTAGCATTGTGGATATTGGAAGTTTTTGAATGCGTTTTCGACGTATATTTCTTCTTTGTATCTGTATTGCAGGTTGCAGATTCTTAGTACTCTTAAACAGAATCCTATAATTATTTCCATTTGTTACAGTATTGGGAATAACAGTTAAACAGCAGTGCCGATTTTACTCACTTTATTTGTGTTTGTTCGAAAAACTGAAAAGAAAATTCTATAAAGACTGGATGAGGACAAAGGGTAGCAAAGGTTATACGAAGAAAACGGACAAAATAATATTGATGAGAGTACATAACGCAAAAATTTTGAAAAACCAATAACATTTTTGCTCTTCTATATAAATGCTTGTTACAAAATAAAATCCTTGCATTTGCCTTGATAAAGTCCCACAAAGCCCTGAATGAGTTTAGTTTTTCTTTATATATATATATATATATATATATATATATATATATATATATTTACCGGGTGTAACAGTAAAATTGTCCAAACAGTGTAACAACATGCGATAATTGTCCATCCCACAAAACGTTTAATATGTAAAAAAAAAACAACCCACTACACTAATTGAATTTCTTTTTTCTAGATTTCCATATAAGACGTTTAGCCATTTAGACACTATTTGTTGTAAGAATTACTAAAAAACTACTTGAGTTATTCAGCTAAAAAGAGAACAGGTTAAAATCGTTTGATGTCAGCCCCATTAAATCTTGCCAATTGAGCAATGGTGAGAGGAAAAATATTATTCAGGCCTTCAGTATTGGTATCTACATTAATACTCTGACTTCCATTTTCAATGTCCATTCAAGAACCATCAAGAGAATAATGAATAAGTTTTAAATACAGTGGGAATTCAATCAAGAGGTCGCAACAGGAAGAGTGATCATCAGTTCATCCAAATACATTTTTACTGTTCAAAGTATAGTCCAATAGTGTTATAAAAACCGAGGGGAATTCCAGTAAGATATCTTTAATCATTTTTAAGATACAACGTTCGAAGCTTAATCTAACAACTGGACAATTATACTGTTACACGATGTGGACAATTTTGCTGTCACATCCGGTATAAATATATATATATATATATATATATATATATATATATATATATATATCATATTTTTAAATAAATAATTATATATATATATAATTATTTATTTAAAAGTATGATTCCATAGCTACATAAGAGTTCTCATGTTTCAAAACAAAAGCCAAAAACTTCAATATAATTATCTGAATTAAATTGAATTGAATTCAACTAATTATATTGAAGTTTTCGGCTCTTGTTTTGAAACATGAGAACTCTTATGTAGCGATGGAGTCATATTTTTAAACAAATAATTATATTTAGGCTCTACTTTTGTATCGAGCACTGTTTTTTTTTAAAATAATAACAGAAATACTAAAGAACTTTGGATTATTTACCTAACGAGTTCTTTCCTATTTTCTATATATATTCACACACACACACACACACACATATATATATATATATATATATATATATATATATATATATGTGCATATATATATATATATATATATATATATATATATATAGAGAGAGAGAGAGAGAGAGAGAGAGAGAGAGAGAGAGAGCGAGAACTAAAAAAGCACACATTTAATCTATATATGAATTGCTGAGCAAAACTGTGTGAGACACTTAATGTGTTCAAATCGATCTAATGTCGGTCTGCACTAGTTAACCCGATCAGATCTGTATATGAATGATTTGCATTTAAATATCTCCAAGATGCTAAATTTTAAGAATAAATGATAGCGTGTGAGTAGCAGAAAAAATAAATTTGTGTTTCAATTGTTTTCTCAACAATTTAGCAAGAAAACAATGTTCGTATGGATTTTTTTTGTGCGAAATCAACCGAAGAATTCCTCAACTATAAATAAAATTTTAGCCTATAATTGTCGGGGCTTGTGTTCCAATCTGCCCGATCGATATCGCTTACTACTACAAATATTGACTGTTTTTTTTTATTATCGGAACGACGAAGTGAAGAACATTAGCGGCTATTATATGTGCAAAGGAATGAAAGTGAGTGATAGACACACGCGGATGGAGTGGTGTAGATGTTGACACTGCAAATAGAGTCGCGAACTATTTGTCGTCAAAAGCACGCGCCGCCCGCCATGATAAGTTTGTCTTAAATACAAGACTGGAAAGGGAGAAGGTTGAGAAGCAAGTAGAGTTGCGGAAAAGAAAAACGCAATACATACACACACCCAAACACACACACACGCACATGTATATATATATATATATATATATATATATATATATATATATATATATATATATATATATATATATATATATATATATATCATCCCTCACTGTCAGCACGGCACGTTAAATTCCTGCACTCGATATGCGATATTTTAAACTCGGATTGAGGAATCGGAGAGCCGAGTTCGAATTCCTATCAACATTACATTCGTTTATGTGCTAATACCATTGAGAAAGGTATGGATTCTCTTCTTCTCCCTCCAGCTATGGGCAATTAGCAAGGCAGACCGGGTTCTATAGCCTTGGATGTTAACTGGTCTACTGCAGGAAGAAATGGTAAAATACTGCGGGGGAAAAAAAAATCTACCACGTCAGTCATGTATCGAAAGATATATGATCGCCTAATCGTGTATCACGCATGGCACCTAACTGACTTGTATATATATATATATTTTTTTTTTTTCTTTTCAGATGATAAATTATATAAACATTGTCCGATTGTTCTTTTTAGCAGATCGCTTTCCTCTATACATTTAGCCATTTTCAAGCTTGAAACACTTGAAACATAGCTGTTAACAAGAAATAATTTTTTGTATGTATTTATTTATATAATGTTTTCATTTTCAAAACACGGTTAAGATATTCTGTCCATGTACATAGGTGATATTATTAAGTGTCGGTTTTTTGTATATTAGGTTGACGCAAAAATAATATCGTTTTTTGACGTTGTTTTTAACGTCGAAAAACGATATTATTTTTGCACCAACCTAATAATTTATCATCTGAAAAGAAAACAAATATTAGATCACATGCGTAATTGTTGAAAAAAACTATTAGGTTGGTGCAAAAATAATGACGTAATAATGTCGTTTTTTGACGTTAAAAAATACGTCAAAAAACGACATTATTACGTCATTAATTTTTGCACCAACCTAATAAATCAAAGCACCTTGTCTGTAGCATTCATGTCATTACTTCAAATGTATCTAAGTTGTAACGAAGCATTACATCCACATGAGATTTTAACGTTTATTCTATTTGAGTTTTTGGTCTTTCAATTGAAACAAAATAAAGAAAAAAATATATGTATTTTTTCCTCAGTTTCTTCTTTAAATAATTTTATAATATCTTAAACTTAATACAGATTGAATTTAAAATTGGTAATTTTTAATTTTCAATTTTATATTACAATTTAATATTAATTAGTTAGAATGATTTCTATTTTAGTGTAACCCTAATATTTAGTCATTAAAAATTATAACCAAGTTGCTTTGTCAAGTTTTTTTTTAATTTTCATATACTTGTATTTTGATTGGTCATTGCAGCTTATGTAACAGTGGGTGTTTGGTTGATTTGAACCTTTTAAAACCCTTTATTCTACATTTAACACCATCACTTGATAAGACATCAGAAGTGTTGAAACAAAATGGCTATTTTTTTTAGTGATTTTATAACATATTTATGTTATAATTTCCGAATAAATTATATATGCTTTAGTCTGTATTGAGCACTCTTTTAAGTATCGTATTTTTTGGTCATTGGAATTTATTCCGTATATACCAATCCTATACATCGTTATATATAAAATCCAGTCGATTCCTGTTGACACAACATAGAATTTGAATTATGCTAGCACTAAATCCCAAAAGAGCGATCAATGTTTATTTAATTAACCAGGGAAAATTTTCTTTACAACTGAAATTAAGATACCTTTAGTAAATGGCCATTTTCACCTACGAATTTTAATTTTTAATCCTGCGAATTTTAAAATTAATATTCGTAGGTGAAAATGGTCATTTACTAAAGGTATCTTAATTCCATTTGTAAAGAAAAATTTGCTCTGGTTAATGAAAATAAACACACACACACACACACACACACACACACATATATATATATATATATATGAAGAAATATAGTCTTAAGATGTGCTATATTTATTGGATAAAGTGCTCAATATCAGAGATAGAGCGTGTGCAAATATAAAAGTGAACATAGAAGTCAACACTTAGAGGAGACAGTCTGTTTCATTCTAGATGCAATTGTCAGGCCACCTGACGATTGTATCTAGCATGAAACAGACTGTCGCCTCTAAGTGTTGACTTCTATGTTCACTTTTATATATATATATATATATATATATATATATATATATGTATGGATGGATTAATGGATGGATCGATGGATGGATGAAAAGTTAACAGAGAAAAGAAAATGAAAAGGTTCTGAACGTTTTGAACGAAAACGAAAGCAGAAGCAATCAACGTGTAAAACATTGGAATAATGACGAATACGGCAGAATCGAGGAATGAATATTAAGAGAAATAGATGCAAGGCATACAGAATAAGCCTCTAATATAGGCGCATCAAACAAAAATGATTCACAGAAACGAAGAAATAAGTGGAGGAAAGAAAGAAACAGAGGAATAGAGAATAAGTAAATATAGAAAATGGAAGCAGATTATTAAGAGAAAAGAAACGAATAACGAACAAAGGTATCAATCAGGAATAAGTAAGGGCTGAATACGGGAATATATATTTAGAGTATAAAAGAATATGGGAATATATATTAAGAGTGTAAAAGAATACAGGAATATATATTAAGAGTGTAAAAGAATACAGGAATATATATTAAGAGTGTAATAGAATACGGGAATATATATTAAGAGTATAAAAGAATATGGGAATATATATTAAGAGTATAATAGAATACAGGAATATATATTAAGAGTATAAAAGAATATGGGAATATATATTAAGAGTATAAAAGAATACAGGAATATATATTAAGAGTATAATAGAATACAGGAATATATATTAAGAGTATAAAAGAATATGGGAATATATATTAAGAGTATAAAAGAATACAGGAATATATATTAAGAGTATAATAGAATACAGGAATATATATTAAGAGTATAAAAGAATATGGGAATATATATTAAGAGTATAAAAGAATACAGGAATATATATTAAGAGTATAATAGAATACGGGAATATATATTAAGAGTATAAAAGAATATGGGAATATATATTAAGAGTGTAAAAGAATACAGGAATATATATTAAGAGTATAATAGAATACAGGAATATATATTAAGAGTATAAAAGAATATGGGAATATATATTAAGAGTATAAAAGAATACAGGAATATATATTAAGAGTATAATAGAATACGGGAATATATATTAAGAGTATAAAAGAATATGGGAATATATATTAAGAGTGTAAAAGAATACGGGAATATATATTAAGAGTATAATAGAATACAGGAATATATATTAAGAGTATAAAAGAATATGGGAATATATATTAAGAGTATAAAAGAATATGGGAATATATATTAAGAGTATAATAGAATACAGGAATATATATTAAGAGTATAAAAGAATATGGGAATATATATTAAGAGTATAAAAGAATACAGGAATATATATTAAGAGTATAAAAGAATACGGGAATATATATTAAGAGTATAAAAGAATATGGGAATATATATTAAGAGTATAAAAGAATACGGGAATATATATTAAGAGTATAATAGAATACAGGAATATATATTAAGAGTATAAAAGAATACGGGAATATATATTAAGAGTATAAAAGAATATGGGAATATATATTAAGAGTATAAAAGAATATGGGAATATATATTAAGAGTATAAAAGAATATGGGAATATATATTAAGAGTATAATAGAATACAGGAATATATATTAAGAGTATAAAAGAATACGGGAATATATATTAAGAGTATAATAGAATACAGGAATATATATTAAGAGTATAAAAGAATACGGGAATATATATTAAGAGTATAAAAGAATATGGGAATATATATTAAGAGTATAAAAGAATACGGGAATATATATTAAGAGTATAATAGAATACAGGAATATATATTAAGAGTATAAAAGAATACAGGAATATATATTAAGAGTATAAAAGAATATGGGAATATATATTAAGAGTATAAAAGAATATGGGAATATATATTAAGAGTATAATAGAATACAGGAATATATATTAAGAGTATAAAAGAATACAGGAATATATATTAAGAGTATAAAAGAATATGGGAATATATATTAAGATTATAAAAGAATATGGGAATATATATTAAGAGTATAATAGAATACAGGAATATATATTAAGAGTATAAAAGAATACGGGAATATATATTAAGAGTATAAAAGAATATGGGAATATATATTAAGAGTATAAAAGAATATGGGAATATATATTAAGAGTATAATAGAATACAGGAATATATATTAAGAGTATAAAAGAATACGGGAATATATATTAAGAGTATAAAAGAATATGGGAATATATATTAAGAGTATAAAAGAATATGGGAATATATATTAAGAGTATAATAGAATACAGGAATATATATTAAGAGTATAAAAGAATACAGGAATATATATTAAGAGTATAAAAGAATATGGGAATATATATTAAGAGTATAAAAGAATATGGGAATATATATTAAGAGTATAATAGAATACAGGAATATATATTAAGAGTATAAAAGAATACGGGAATATATATTAAGAGTATAAAAGAATATGGGAATATATATTAAGAGTATAAAAGAATACGGGAATATATATTAAGAGTATAAAAGAATATGGGAATATATATTAAGAGTATAAAAGAATACGGGAATATATATTAAGAGTATAATAGAATACAGGAATATATATTAAGAGTATAAAAGAATATGGGAATATATATTAAGAGTATAAAAGAATATGGGAATATATATTAAGAGTATAATAGAATACAGGAATATATATTAAGAGTATAAAAGAATACGGGAATATATATTAAGAGTATAAAAGAATATGGGAATATATATTAAGAGTATAATAGAATACGGGAATATATATTAAGAGTATAAAAGAATATGGGAATATATATTAAGAGTATAAAAGAATACGGGAATATATATTAAGAGTATAATAGAATACAGGAATATATATTAAGAGTATAAAAGAATATGGGAATATATATTAAGAGTATAAAAGAATATGGGAATATATATTAAGAGTATAATAGAATACAGGAATATATATTAAGAGTATAAAAGAATACGGGAATATATATTAAGAGTATAAAAGAATATGGGAATATATATTAAGAGTATAAAAGAATACGGGAATATATATTAAGAGTATAAAAGAATATGGGAATATATATTAAGAGTATAAAAGAATACAGGAATATATATTAAGAGTATAATAGAATACAGGAATATATATTAAGAGTATAAAAGAATATGGGAATATATATTAAGAGTATAAAAGAATATGGGAATATATATTAAGATTATAAAAGAATATGGGAATATATATTAAGAGTATAATAGAATACAGGAATATATATTAAGAGTATAATAGAATACAGGAATTTATATCGGACTTAAAAAAGAAAAGAATTAACAAAGAAAGGTATGATGCAGTAATAAAAAAATAACAGAATGCAAAATTTCAAATTTAGAGAAAATACAGGTTTGCCAAAAATTTGTACATTCTTTAAAACCATTGTAAATTTATATTTATTTACTAAAAGAAAAAAATCTTTCTGTATATGACAGTATATCATTTGAGAATTTTAATGTTCTAATTATGGAAGATGATATCACGCAAATCTCTTCCAGTTTTCGTTTCGTAAGTGAGCGTTCTTTTTCTATTGCAGAAAAACAAAACAGTGTACAAAAGCTATGAGATAGAAATAAAAAGAACAAAACACCGAAAAAAAAAAAAGACGAAAAGGAAAGAATAAGTGAGAAAATGTGCGACAGGAATAAGGAAAGCGAGGAAACTAGAATAAATATTTAGAGACAAAAATGAAAAGGTATATCGAATAACGGTATGGGACAGAAAGAAGAAATGATCGAACTACTGTAATAAATATTTAGAGGTAAAATAGAAAGGAATAACGGACAGTTATGAAATAGAATTAAGAAGAATAGCATTATGCAAGAATAAATATTCAGAGAAAATAAATAAGGAATAAAAGTATGGAATCGGAATAAGAAAGAACATAATCTAAAAATCAATCTTTGCAGCTAAATAAGAACAGAATAACCGTTGACATCGGAATGATGAGGAAAAACAGAATACAGGAATAAATAATTAGCGGCAAAGATGAAAATAATAATTATAATATAATAATGAAGAAGAATAGCAGAATGCAAGAATAAATAAATATAAGAAAAAAAAAGATGGAAGTTAAGAGATTGGAAGAAGGACTGAATAAAGGAATACATTTTTAGAGGCAAAATGAATGACAGATAGTTATGAATGAGGACCGAATTTATAAATAAATATATAGAGGCAAAATGAAATGAATAGTGAAGAACGCTATTCGCCAGAAAGAAAGAAGGAGAGAATATAGTAATAAATATTAAGAGGAAAAAAAAGAAAGAAATAACGAAAAATGTTATTAGATAGAATAAATAAGAATAGCAGAATACAAGAATAAATATTTAGAGAAAAAAAAAACAAGAACAGTGAACATCTGTATGAGATCTGAATAAGAAAGACGAAGAGAATCTATGAGTAAATGTTTGGAGGCCAAAACGAGCAGCATAACGAATAAACCTATAAGATAGAAATAAAAGGGGATAACAGAATAAAGGAATAAATATTTAGACGCAAAAAAAAAAAAAGGAATAATGAAAAAAAGATATGATATATAGATAAAGAAGAATATTAGAATGCAAGAATAAATAGTTAGAGGAAATGAAAAGAATAAGGACGAAAAATATGAGATAAGAATAAGAAAAGAGAGAATATAGGAATACATTTTTAGAAGCAAAAAATAAAAGAAATAAGAACGAAAGGATTGGAGTAGGAACATGGAATGAAAAGGATCGAATAAAAGAATAAATATTTAGAGTTGAATAAAAAAGAAGGAATAACGAAGAAAAGTATGAGATGGGAATAAGAAAATACTGAATCCATCACGCTTCTCTTTTTTTTAGGGTAATGAGGTTTTGCAGTGGGGTTGGAATATCCAGACTCAGGCTCGCTTAATTTATGCCATGTCTTGCATGAAGACAAAACAGAAATTTATTTGCTTTTCCACGTGTTCAATTATGACAGAAAGGGGTGGTGTAATGAGGGATCTGACACGTATATTGCCTATTTCAATGGGACCAGTTCCACAAAGTTGAAAGGATGCCATATGATTTTCCTCTTTTAGTGCAGTGGGGAAGACAAGGTACTTCCATGGTTTTCAAATCGATAACATTAAGGTCACTTCACTTACACGAATGCTCACCTCCCAAATTAATGGAAGTGCAGGCCGTATACATGAGAACTATTCCTTTAAAGCGATTTCAGTTGGACAAACAAAACAAAGTTTGAATTCAGATACGATTAGACGTAATTTGACAATCTGCAGCACTGACTGGTTAGTAATGATTTGGGCCAAATTACAGTATTTTCATTTAGCGCCAACGAGTACCTCCAGGTAGACTGACAACAGACTTTTATTGTAGAAAAGGTTCCTAAGTGAAAGATTTTCTGGCCAGCTTAGTACTTAAACACATAATAAAATGACTGATATGAAATATCCAAACAAAGTTCAGTTGGTAACTTTTCACTACCCTCTCGTATATAAAACTCCATGTACTGGATTAGTGGTTAGTTAACTGATCTGATTTTTTTCCTGACTCTCCAGAACCCAACTAAAGCTATAGTTTGTTGTTAAAGAAGATCAGACGCCTACCTCACCAGTTCAAATTTGTTATTTGATTACTATTTACAGACGGATGTATTTTGTTTTATTTCTGGTCACTTTCTTTTTCTTCCATCTTGCCTAACTCTTCAACCTTTTGCATTAGAATTAACGCTTCACAATATAAAGTGTATTATTTCTCTTTACAAGCCTTTATTCCAATTTACTAATCCCAGCGAAACTCCCCACGAACTGGTTAGCATCTTATAAATAATTGAATAAACAGGAGCGACCTGTCACTGTCATTTAGTGAAGCTTAACTCGGCAAACATGCACTTTTGTGCTCGCAATAAGACGTAGTGTCAAATGGACGGTTTTTCCCATGACACCATTTGTTTTTTTATCTAACTTCACTCTTCGACAATGTTTATTGTTTTAAAAAGCAATGATTATAATTGGAATAAAACCTAAGCATATGAATGACAATTTATATGTTTTCTTTGTTCCTGAGAATTGACAAATATAATAAAAACTATTTATTAGATTGTATGTTTAAACAATTTATTACATTATTTACTAGAATGTTTGACAAAAGATCAGCTAATTGCCAATTAATTCGAAATTTCTAAAATGCTAAATAATAAGGATTTTGTTATAGTTGGGTCACATATTTTAATAATTTAGTAAATGTTTATAAATTTATGAATAAAAATTGTTTTCATATTTATTTCTTTATAAATTGGTAAATGATAAATATTGGCTTGCATTAGTTTGAATACATTTGCATTAGTGTTATATAGGAATAAAGTGTCGCTGCCAACACTGGAGTTTGAACACAGATCACCAGAGAGCAAACACAGGCGATCCCATTTTGAATAAGTAGATCACAAATTGGTAAATGATAAATATTGCATTACATTAGTTCTAATTGTACTGTTTTTTAGAATGTTGTAAATATCAAAGTATTCTTGTCAATAAACAATCTTATAAATAGTGTTTAATATCTTTGTTGTTAATTCTCAAGAACAAAAATGTAAAAATTTCGTTTTGATATATCCTTAAGCTTTATTACAATTCTAATAATCTCTTTTTAAAACAATATGCATTGCCGAAGAATGAAGATAAAAGCGGTTTCATGGGAAAACTCTCCTTTTGACATTCCATGAATACCACTTTGACGCAAGGCGGTGACTGGGAGTGAAAGAGAATAAGAAGACTTTAAAAGGAACCGGAAACCCAATCCATTACAGGAACCAAGAGAGAGACCTCTACTTCTGTTCAAAAGACCGGGGAGAAGTGTGAACCGGACGATAGGGGAACATATATATTCATATTGAGGATTATATATATATATATATATATATATATATATATATATATATATATATATATATAAATAATCAGAAGCTAAGGGGAGACGTTAGAAGTATAGAGTTGAAGCAGACTTTGGAAGGAACCAGAAAACCTAATACTAAACAGAAAACAAGAGCTAAACCTCTACTTCTGTTCAAAAGACCGGGGATGATTGTGAACCAGACGATAGGGGAACGTATGTACTCCTATTGTGGAAATATATATATATATATATATATATATATATGTATGCATATATAATCAGAAGCTAAGCGGAGACGTTAGAAATATAGAGTTGAAGCAGACGTTCGAAGGAACCGAAAACCCAATACTAAACAGGAAACAAGAGCTAAATCTCTACTTCTGTTCAAAAGACCGGAGAGGAGTGTGAACCGGACGATAGGTGAATCTACCTTCTCCTGTTATGCTTCATTTTAATACGCGTCCAGAAACATAGCGAGTGTGGCGTAGCAGTTTCTACAGTGCTTATTCAACGTTGTACGAACTCACGTAAGCAATAGTGTTGGTTTTATGAAAGTCTACAAGGAATCGTTTTATGAAAGTTAACTCTTCATAACCCAGTTTAGTTTTCGTTTTAGAAAGGCATGCAACAGTATCAAATCACTCCAAGAAATCGCTTACTTCTCTAATAAGAAACTATATACTTGCTTTGTTAACCTCAATAAAGACTTCCTCTTCTCATCCATTATAAACCCTCTTCCGAGCTTCGAATCCACTAAATGCATTGATCTAATAGAGGAACTGTATCAATCTACAGAATTATACATGTCTGGCGAGGGCTCCAGTACGGAAACATTTCAGACCTCATCAGGAGTATGATAAGGTAGGAATGAGAAACCCGGTCTATTTAATCTCTTCCTACACTATGCTCTACGCATTTGCAAACACAGATGTGATGAGATAGGCACTGACAATTTAAACATTCCATATCACATTCCAAGTCTAACGATCGAAGACAACGATTACGCTCTACTCTGGTCCAATATACTGATGCTGTGGTTGCCATTCTGATGACATATGCGTTCATCGTTAAGATAAGAGTGATGTTCAACAGAAGATCAAGTTCCCTTATCAAATATCCCAATGGAACTCAAACGTTTCAAAAATAGAAACTATAATCTGGAATTGGAATCAAAAGCAGTGAGGACACTTACTCTGAATGCGTCATAAAAATCCAAGACGTGGAAATAGTAAATACTATAAATTTCAGATAGCTTAACGTCTGGATCAGTTCTAACAAATTAAGTGATATAATGGAATATGCGTACACCTGTGTTCCCCCTCACTGGAATATGATTGGCTGGTGTCCGTCATAAATACAGACGGACGTGTAGGAGAGTCAAGAGCCTTAGTATGAGAGCATCATAGATTTTTATATATATTTTAGCACCATTACATTTTTATGTCACGGGGCGCGTTTTGTGGGTCTCCCTAGTGAGAATGTGGTATTATGGTCTATGGAGGATTGATTGGTGACGGACAAGTTCTTATGGTGAATGTTGAAATTGCAATGCATAAATGGGTCGTGAATCGGATTAGCTAGGTATAGGATAGTTAGTTAAGACCAGCCTCAATCCCTCCCCACTTTTTCGGCCTTGTGCCATAATTGTATTTTTTTAAATGCAATAAATATCGCCTTAGTCTGAGAGCTAAGTCTATAACGACGTCCATTGGACATTGATCTATACTTCTTACCTGCGACTACGACGCGTACCAGTCGATTACTGCTACCGTATTCTAATTGGTTATAGTAGCCAAAACCATTTAGCTACTTCGTTCAAATATATCCATTTCCGGGACATATCATTAAGTATAGGAGAAAAAGTAGCTGAACGTAGAATAGGCTGTGCCAGAGGTAGTTTCACCCAGTTCCCAAAATTGCTGAGAAATCAAGACATTAATCTGAAAACTCGAGTCATGTTATTAAATAGCCTCGTCAGATCGATAATTTCACATGGACGCCATGCATAGCGCCAACCAAACCCGTTCAGAAATATATAATCTCTCAACTGTATATAACCGCTTATTAAGATCAATGGTAAAAAAGGCTTTGACCGAGTAAATCCTGAGGATCTTAGCAAAGATCATCCTTCTTTGAACATTGTGGATTGGCGCTATATAATTACAAAGATTGTATCAAATAAAAAAAACCCACATCACTTGAGGACTACCAACAACAGCAACAACTAAAATGGATAGTACATGTAACGTGACGAGAAAATAATGATATATTCTACACGCTAACATTTTACGCCACTTCAAATAGAAGGTTCGAAAGGAAACCCCATCAATGTTGGAAAGAGCGATAACAACGACTGGACTTCAAAAACACGATTTCCTAAAAAAGCGTTTTTAGAGAAAGCTTTTATAAGTTTCAAGATCAAACTACAGCCGATATCTTTTAACTTGAATTCTCGCCATGGTCACGTACATGTGGCTGTTGATTCCATCAGGGGAAGAACACTCCTCGGTTCGGCCTGCATCGCATGTCTTGTGCAAGTAACCATGACGAGACCCATTCGTATCCAGATCAAACTACAGTCGATGATGTCTTTAAACTTGAATTCTCACCCTGGTCACGGACATGTGGCCGTTGATTCCATCAGCGGAAGAATCCCCCTCCCCTCCCCGGCTTGCATCGCATGACTTGTGCAAGTAAACATGGCTGCTCGATCAATAAATGCCAAATGTTTCCTTGTAGGGAAACGACTAATAGTACCATTACCATAATTCTTTATGTGTTCGTCTTTAGAGAGAGACTAGCAGCATGGCCCGGCGTTGCACGTGCTTCATTAAAAAACCGTACGACTCATACAGCAATCGCTATCACTTGACTTAAAATATTTTTGCCCTTCCTTGCCTTTAAAGGAGTGCCCTTTGCCGCGCTGATGTTGCTACATGCCTTACTTCTTGCCTATCTCACACTGCGAATTTTTTCTAAGCTCTATACTAAACATTAAATCTGTTACGAAAAAAAGAACTAAACAAAATGAACACAAAACGATCAGCTTTAAAAAACGACTCGTAACTGGAAAAACCGAATGAAAAAAGAATGTTAACAACAAATCTGCGGAATTAGAATCAACGTTGAGTTTAAGCAAGCGAATGAGCCAATTAGAGTAAAGTGCTATGCAGTTTTAAATTTTTCCCATTTGTGACGAATGCAGCTATTGATTTTTTTGCATGCTAGCATGCTAGTTAACATTCGTGTCAGTCAGCCGTTGGCTCTCACGTTGGACAATAGTATCTTCCTGCCTATTCGTGGCAGCCAGCTATAGGGTCTCACTCTAGCCAGTACAAAATGTCCGCAAACTACATGAAAACTGCCGTAGAAGCATGAAAAAATCGATTATTTCCACTATCGATGTGAGTTGGCAAATGCAAAATCGGTCTTGGCCTTTCTGCTAACTTGGAGCATGTGCATGTAAATTTTAGCGCAAATCCGTCGAAAATTGCGGCCGTGCATTCGTTACGCACACACACACACACACACACACACACATTCTGCTTTTATAGATAGTGATGTAGTTTTTTTTTTTTTTGTACTAATTTTCAGTTAGTACATTGCTGGATAGCTACTGCAGCGAGAGACTTAATGAATAAGTTGGAAATGGGATGAACGTAAGAAGAGGAATCAAAAGGTTATGCGAAGGGGTGCTGATAAATTATTGGCCAGACCTATTTCTGAAAACCAGTATTTCAGCGATTGAACTCCAGAATTTATTTTATTTATTTTTGAAACCCATCTGCCAAGCGTGTTGGATTGCTCGATATTTCCGTGCCCAGGCTCCTTGGTCGGACCGAGAACGTTTCCACACCCTCTCGTAGAACGATAAATAATAATGAAACGAGACATGAACGAATATAAGACTTTCATATCAGAGAAGAAATATGGCGTAAAATCACGAAAACGAGAACGTCTAATGACATTGGTTATTTCTTTAATTATAGGCTACTGCCGCGACAGAGAAGACGTACAAATCACACCCACATATATGACGAGGGAGCGCTGAACAGTTATCAGCACCCCCTTATATTAAAAGAAAGAAACATAATAAATGACTGAAAGTCATTAAAAAAAGACAAGCATATATCATCATTAGAAACGGCCCCCGTTACTTTTGCATTAGTGGAGAAAGGCTTTCTGAAATCGTTCCATCCCGAACATAACTGGACACGTCTCTGCTAACTACGTGTTCACTTATCTTATCTTTCGTTATTACGTTTGCTGCCAATTGAACACCAGTCTACCAACCACTGGGTCCACCCTTTATCCTTTAGCGTTTATGCGGCTTTGTGGGCTGTGAGTTATTTTCAACCCTACAGCCCTTAGACGAAACGTCACAAGACCATAATTGTTCTACCGGGTTGATTGTGGATTTTTAAATCAGTGTCTTAGGATACAGGCCACGATCTGAATGCTACATAATCTTCAACGTGAGCCTGCATTCGTAATCTCTGAAGGCTCGCCTTCTCCAAAGATCACGACAGTAAGCGATCCTAAGCGGACTATACTGACAGCCGCTCACAATATACAAGAACTAGGAATCCCAGGGCGCTATCCCGACTACTCCCATACAATCGGCCAGGCAATAGGGAATTAATTCCTCCTCAACGGCCAATCATTACGATAAAAAAATTATTAAATATTAATTATTAACCATATAACAGAAATTAAGCACAGAGAGTTTTAAGTTCGGAATTTTCGGACACAGCTGTGACCTTCATCAACGGACCTAGGAATAAAAAGAGAAATGGGAATTTCTCACTGACAGATGTTTTTCTAGATGGGTTATTTTCCAGTGGAAATCGTATTGTTAGAAAATACCCGATCTCTGTGTGATTCCTCGATGTGCGCATCTTTTTAAAAAAATGAACTTATATTTAAAATTTTGATCGATGTAAAAGCGTTAGGCAGATCTGTTATTACTAGTGTATGTCGTGTGGGGGGAGTTAGATTGTAAACATAGATGAAAAGAGTTATATGTTGGGGAGGAGGAAAGACATCTCGCGTGTTCCAAGTTGTAGCCAAATTTGTTGGACCAAGTTGTTGTTTAGAAATACGGGCTATTGTGTGATGTAAAATATGAGGAGGAAAAATTGAAATAGACACACACACACACACATACACACACACAAACACACACACACAAATATATATAAATTTGTGTATTTAGGCATGTCTGATTGAATAAATTACAGACATTATATCTGCTAATTTTTAATAAGATCCGTTCATACTCACGAATAACCTTCCGTGTATTGATATTAAAGGATGAGAGAAATGTGCTATATCTGTTTAAATTTCTTTTATTTTCATTTTCCAAGTACTTTCGATCTTATTGCCAGATCATCTTCAGGGGTGCAAGTAGTACAAACTATATATTGTTCATTAGTATAAGTATTTATATAAAGATGTGGGTTGTTATCCATTACCGTAATTTGTCCATTATGCTTTTAAGTGCAAAACGGTTGACAATGCAATGAGCGTTCATTAGAACGTGAGAAAATTATCCATTATGGAATTTTTTTTCTTTATGTTATCATGCCATGCTCAGGCGCGCATTATAGCATGAAAAAAAAATATATACTACAGTTCAAATGTGTGAAGCAACCCTGGTAATTTTTAAAATAGGCCCAAATTGTAATTGTTTTGTACTCTACATAAAAATATATATTTATAGAGTTATAAAAAAAAAAGTTTATTAGAAATGTTATGAGAAAAAGAAAAAAATATTTTTATGATTAAATTTTGCTCTCGACAAAATATCCTCCTTTAGCCTTGATGACTGCAGCACAAATTTTTGGCATTCATTGCAAAAGTTTCTCAACAGTATAAGTTTGATAATTGATTCCATCCTTTTTTCAGCTGTCCCCAAGATCATTTTCTTCAGCTGTCCTCGAAGAGTACTTTTTCATTTGTTTTCACTCTTCTGTCAAGTTTATCCCATGCTAATTCTGGGGTTGGCTTCAAACTTTTGAACTATAGTGTATATATATATATATATATATATATATATATATATATATATATATATATATATATGTATGTATGTATGTATGTATATAGTTAAACCTAGAGAGCCAGAAAAAACTTCCAAGGTTTCACCTAAGCGGATCGTCAGGGAAGGCCGGCTACCGGGTTGATTGTGGATTTTTGACGGTCTGCTTAGGTGAAACCTTGGTAGGTTTGTCTGGCTCTCTAGGTTTAACGAAGTCTGCTCTACTCATTGTATTGAGCACTTTATTTAGTTATTTTGGATACTCGCACCGAGTTTTTTTTCCTTTGGGCCTTGGACTCGTATGCTGGACGATTATTTTCGGTTAACGTACATGTTCTTGGTTCTTTCTTTTTTTCATACCTTTTTTTCCCTTTGGTATTGGCTTGTTTATTTGCAAATCAAGACACAGGAGGTTTTACGAGCGAGTATAGTTTCTTATACTTATAAGATTTCTATTAATATATATATATATATATATATATATATATATATATATATATATATATATATATATATATATATATATATATATATATATATATATATATATATATACACACAAAAGAGTGTTGAAAACTTCATGGTCAAACATAAAATCCTTCATCAGGAAAAAAAATGGTCATTTGGTCAAATTTTATTAAATAGATTGAGCTAAGAACTTTTCAGCACATCCTCGTGGATCCAAACATATTTTTATTTTTTAAACGTTATTTCTTTTGAATACACCTATTTTAATACATTCTCTGTTTACTTGTTAAACAATACATTTATTTATTTTTCATCTACCGACCTGAATATTCGAGAAATCTTGCAGCAGAACACATATTTTTCGAATATTTTTTTTTCAGTTCGTGGGCGATCACACTTTCCACAATTTCCTTTTCTTTTTCTCTTTACTATTCTTCTTTCTACTTTCGGCTACCCATTTATTAAAATTTGTTGAATAGGTTACTGACTCATGCCTCTACTTCAGTTCTCTTCAGTGTGTCCTGTGAGCATTCTCCAGGCCTTCTTTCCACATTGTGCGTCCCAAATATTTCACCTGTCTCTTTCTCATTGTAAATATAAGTTTAATCGTATTCCTATTTCTCCTTAAACCTTCCACGTTACTGACATATTCTGTCACTGGTAATCTCAACAATAGGATTCTTTTAATGATAGCCTTCCTGCATTCGAAGATTATGACGTGAAAATATCAACTGACGCAACATAGTTTTCTTAACACCATTTCCTTTTCTCCCTCTGTGAAACTAACTGCAGGATTACAAAACCAATAATTTATTTTTTATTCTCATCACCAAATATTCATTGTATAAGGTTGGTGCAAAAATAATGACGTAATAATGTCGTTTTTTGACGTATTTTTTAACGTCAAAAAACGACATTATTACGTCATCATTTTTTGCACCAACCTATTATCTGTCATGGTAATTTACCCACACATGCATGGACTCTCCCAGGTATAAAAAGGAGCAGGTACTGCCTTTTGCAGGGTGGAGTTTCCAGAAGTCAGCTCTAACAGTCGGGCCGAACATTCTTGCTGTAACACTCTCGTTTGTATATGGTTGTAATACTGTTTTCCGTTAATATATTTGTTTAACTCAATTCCTCTCTTGTGTCTTTAATTCTAGCCCTAACAAGGCCACATTATCAAACAAGGATTTTTAAAAAGTTTTTTTTTTGAAAATAAGGGCCGATTTAATCGTAACACGTTTCAGGCATGTTCTAGTCCTATATGCACTTAACCTAGTCTATATGTACAATTTTGATGTTCGCGTAACGTATCGACTATCGGCGCGAAAGCTAGGATTGGTGTGGCTAATTTCGAATTACAGCCGAGGTCATTGAGTTCACCTTTTAACAAATGCCGTTTGGAAAAACGTGAATCAATCTATTTCCCTTTACCTGGTTTGGGTTAAATAGCGTAGGAAACTGGACACGTCGTAACCATTGTAAGAGAAGGTCAACTCAAAACTGGTTGGATGTGTGGTTAACAACTCTACCCTGTTGCTCTAGAAACCATACCGGCAAAACCTTGTTTGTTCAGTTTGTCTCCCTATACTCTATCGGAGTCCACAGGACAACTGACTGCAATATATCTTGAAAGAATATTTATACCGTGTGGAGTGAGTAGACACGATCAAATGCAGAATAAGTAACAGAACTATCCAAAAAACAGAATCAACAAAATCTGAAATAAGCAATAACAAGAAAAATAAAAGACGAGAACAGAGAAAAAAAATAAATCAAGCAAACAATATATGATATAGAAATTAACATTAATAAGTCAAAACAACAGTAATATAGCAAAAAGTTCACAAACTAAGAATTGGCGTTGACGCACCAAAGCAAGTTCAGACAAGCGAACGTACTGTTCTGACTTCAAGACAAGACAGATCGGAACTTAGTCAGATGAAACCGAAAACCGGATTATTTTTTTGGCTGAGAAAAAAAATAGCATGCATTTGTGTGCTTCGATCTATAAAATGGGGAGGAGAAAGTGTTTTGCAGTCATTCCCATCGGGATTGAAACCAACATATCGTATTATTATATTTCTTTCTATCGCAAGTAACAATTTGACCGTTTATGGGATACAAATTTATAAATGGCTTATTTTATATTATTGTTTACTCAATACAAGGCACAAGATCCACACAGTGCAGATAGTTACTGTATGAGGCTGTTGGAGGGACGTATAAAGAATCAGTAAGGGGTGATATTATAAGGATATGTTGGATATCGTTGATAGATAACGTTTGGAGTTTAAGACGGTAACGATAGGGGAAGAATCCTTTAGAATGTCTGTTTCGCAAAGTAACAGTTCTGGAAACTGAGTGAAAATTCTCTATCCATGGAATATGAAGAATGAGGATGTCGACCTGTGTATGTGGCATAGAAGATTCTAGCTGTAAAATTATGGGGATTTTCTGAGCGTGGCTTAGATGTGGCACAAGATTGAAATCATGAAGCAACCATTTAGGAACGAACTCGCTATTCAGTCGTAATGGTTCTAGCTTGCTAACCATTACACTAGGTCGAAGTGCCCCTAGATGTAAAGTTCTCTACTGGCAGAACTAACGAATGTAGATCCTTTAAACACACACCATGAAATTAACGATAGACTGTAGTAATCGAGGAAACATCCTTTTGGGAGTTTCTTTCACAACATAACATTTCTGTGGAAGAAGCTCTCTGAGTAGAACTTCCTCCTTACAATTGGAATCCGAAGAGAATAACGAATGCGTCGACTGTGACATAGCAGGTGTAAGTTGCAAAGTTCTGCACTGGTGGAAACAGCAGATGTAGATCATTCGAACACCTGTCATCAAAAATAGCGATAGAGTCGTAACAAGTAAGCTTTTTTTTACCTATATTAAAGGGATTGTAGAGTGGAAAACAATTCATCATACAAAAATATGTGTAAACGTTTCTGAACTCTGTCATGAATAGAAAATGAGTGGGGTTTAAGCAGCTACAGCAGAGTGATGACATCAATAACCACTTTTTGGTCTGATCTGACTCCTCTAAATGTAAAACATGGCAGAAGGAGTAGAGTATCTTTTGGAGTAAAATAGAAAATTTTCCTCATTGCCACAATTTGCACATAATTAATTAAATCTATGGAAAGACAACCTTGCCAATCTATTCGAGAAATGAACAGAAAATTGACGATTTTAATCTGGATAATTTACAATATTTCAAGTAAATTGGAAAAGGAAAGAAATTTCGTGAGCGGTTGCCAGATGAACTTAACTAAATTCAGATACCGTCCTCCTGAAGCACGCGCTTGTACGCGAAGGAAATTATCCTTTTTTTTTCTATTCAACGAAAGTAAACGGAGATATCCCCAGAATGGCCTGGCCGCTAGGTCATGTTAAGTTATTTTATTCATGAGCATAGCTTTGGTTTACGACTTACATAAACATTAAAATAACAGATTGCGAGCTACCTTATTTTCAAAGTAAATACAGTAGATAGAAAAGAATGTACTCTATGGTCGTCTGTTTGTGTGTCCCATCAGTATATGGGCTTTAAGGATCTCCTCTTATTTTTAGCTCTTAGTAGATGTTTTTTGCTATCTCTCATAATCGCAGTTCTAAAGCCATTTACTCAGACTCGTTCAATACATTATGCACTGCTTTTCTCTTTCCGTTTAGTCATCAAAATGTCCTGTGAGTGTCATATATGCTAAACCTTCTTTTCTAATTATGTGCTGTAGAAATGTCTATTGTAACTTTCTGATGCTACGTATGATTTTTGTTTCTATTTTTCTTAAAACTTTGTCGTTGCTTACAAGTTATGTCTATAGTATTCTCAACATCCTTCTGTAGAACCACATCTCTGTTGCTTCAAGTACCTTCTTCATCTTTGAGGTGATTTTCCAGCACCCACTTCCATGTATTATGACTATATCAATATCACATGCAGACGCGAAAAGCTTGCGAGTGATCTTGCAATATCTCCCCTGTCCGTAAAATGTAAAATATTTCCGTTTTATGATATCTTTTATATACTTTGGAATGCGTGATAGAAATATTTTACAAGTGGATGCCAGCAGCGGCAGTAGAAAGTATTCAAATCATTCAATAAAAGCAATCTGCTCAACATTTTGCTGATAAACACACGTTAGCATGAATGCTCACCTATAAAATAATGTCGTCGTTAAATCGACAAGTCGATAAATGCTCTCAAATTTTGCACCTGAGCTCATTATAATGCTCTACTAATCTATCTGCCAGTCAAGGCCAGAGTAGTTCCATGAAAAGCTGTGGTGTCAATGCTTTAGTTGTTCCATAATAATCTACTTTTGTGATAAAAGAAAAGCTTTCGGCACATTCAGTTGCTGAAATAACAAGGAAAAATGTTGACGGGTTAATCTTCAGGAAACAAACAACAAACGCAATTTTGTGACCATCAAGAAAAGTTGTATCGGAGACGTATCGAGTTCGTCTTTATAATTACTTATTTTTAAATTTTGTTGCAGTTAAACTGGTAGATAGATAGATAGATAGATAAAAAAATATGATAGATACTTTTGAACAGACTAGGATAGATATATAGGTTAACATAGATATAAACAGACTAGGACATATATATATATATATATATATATATATATATATATTTAGAGAGAGAGAGAGAGAGAGAGAGAGAGATAGATAGATATTAGGTTGGTGCAAAAATAATGTCGTTTTCTCACATAGTAACATATGTGAGAAAACGACATTATTTTTGCACCAACCTAATAGATAGATAGATAGATAGATAGATAGATAGATAGATAGATAGATTTGATAGAATCAGATTAGGGTCGATAGATATAGACAGAGTGACAGATAGATAAATTAGATTGTTTTGAATAGACTGGGATCGATATTTAAATAAGGATCGATAGATATAAACAGACTAATATAGATAGATAGATTTGAGGAGATTAAGATGGACAGATAAAACGACAGTTAACTGTATATGATAGATAGATAGATAGATAGATAGATAGATAGATAGATAGATAGATAGATACATAGATAGTTAGATTAGGATGAATAGAGATATAGGCGGAGAGAAGTAAATTAGATTGATAGTTTTTAATAGATTAGGATCAATGTTTAAATAAAGATCGATAGATATAACCAGACTAAGATAGATAGATAGATAGATAGATAGGTAGGTAGATAGATAGATAAGCAAAAGTGGCATCGACGATGTTTATGAACAATAAATTGAGGGTATTCATAGATTTATCGAACTAGATTTGCATAAAAGATAGCTTAAATATGATAGGTAAATATTAAAATATCGAACAATTATAAAAAATATAAATAAAAAACAAATAGATCGATAGATAAATAAAATTATCATACGAAAATATCAACGGGAAAATACTAAGATAGCTAGCTACTTAGCTCGCTAGATTACCTTCCAGATATAACACAAATACAAAAATATACTATTAAACGCGGTTCACGTGTCTGCTTCTATTCAAAAAGGCTTAACTACTAAGTCGAATTTCACTTAATGATAGACTAATTTTAGTTGAGTTCTGTTTGTCAGTTCATGAGATTTGATAGGAAAATATATTGCGGCTGTGAAGTTTCTGCAGTCAATTGTGTGAGGCTTCTCATCACAAAATGGCAAAGAACTATAAATGTAAAAAATATAAATATTCCTCCCTTAACGACCTGGATTTCTGCCCCTAAATCTTAAACTTACGACCAAGTGCAATGACAAAAGTTAGCAGGTGTATGCTTTAAGAAAGCTTTATTCAACTGAGAATATAAGGTTCGGGTGTAGTGTCCTTTTATAGTCCCAGTAAACAGAAATGTCTCACTCAAAGAGGAGAGTAACAAAACAAGGGGAGACCACTTTTAAGTATTCATAATAATACTTAAATTACCAGTTCCCATATGTTTACATCCGTGATCGTATATGCGCAGCGAGTAAACAAAAAAAATGAGAAAATAGATATAAATAAAGCATTACAAATTGTAATGACAAAAGTACGCAGGTGTTGGGAATACAAGGTTCGGGTATAGTGTCCTTTTATAGTCACAGTAAACAGAAAATAGCTCTCTCAAAGAGGAGAGTAACAAAAAAAAAAAAAATGAGGAGACCACTCTTGATTATTCATAACACAAAGTACAAAATTTTAAATTAAAAGAAATAAAAGCTAAATAAAAAATAAATCCCGTCAGTAGGGTACGTTGTATGAAATGTTTGACTAGGGAAATTTTCTCTTTTTTTTCAAAATGAATTAGAACATGTAAAAAAAAAAATATCCGTAGTGTACGAATTGTTACATTTGTTACCGCACAGAATCGCGAATGGAGACTAGATTTGAATTCTTGAAAGAAGCTCAGTCAAAAGCCAAGCGCAAATAATTTAATAGGTAGCACGTTTGTATTCTTATACTATAATTATCCAGTTCATTTCAACTGTTTAATTTCATTTGTCCAATAAGCTACCTGAACTTCGGTTGAGTTTTAATAGCATTTTATTATATTGTCACCCAAAAGTGTGGTTAGATATCCGATTACCTCAAGCCAAGATCGAAACCTGACTGATTTGGAATTAGTCGAAGATTTTTCCCCTAAGCTATCGGCTCCCGGCAGAAAGGAAGGTGAATTTTTGCGTATTTATTTTGAATAAACACGGCAGTGATTCAGAGTGCTCGATTCATAGAAGAGCTTTGCATTATCAGTAATAGCAGTAGTGAAATAAACCATCACAGTAAATATTGGGAGTTAGGGGGTGCATATAAGAATGATACTGAACAAAATATCAACATCCTCCATCTCGTATTCCCAGAAGTAGAAATCAAGATAAACCTTTCAAAAACAAACAATTATCTGGAACTAGATTGAAAGAAGTGATGACAGTACCCTGAACCCATCATAGTACCTTGGAGTATTGGATCAGTTATAACACATTTCGTATTGGAGATAAGGAAATTAAACATCGAATAGGCTGCGCGAGAGGTAGTTTTACCCAACACCCCAAAATGAGACAAAACCAAAACACTAAACCTAGAAGCAAAAGTCATGTTCTTCAATATGCTTGTCAGATTGTGACTTTCGTATAAATGTCAGGCATACAACCAAACTCCTTCAGAAATGTCTAAAGAGTTAGCTGTATACAACCCATTTATAAGATCGATGGTTAAAAATTTATTCGAGCGAATGAACACTGTAGGTCTAAGTAAGGACAATCCTTCTCCGAACATTGTGGATTGGTGCTCCAGAATCATAATATAATCATATCTGCTCAAGAAACGTAGCTTAACGTAAACAATGACAGCATATTATAAAATGGATTAAGTCCGACAATTATTTAATATATTTTCTGTTTATAATTTATTTTAATAGATACTATTTATTTAAGTAAATGCACTATATTTTAATTATTAAACAATACAATTAAGCAGTATTAGTTACATATACCGGCCGGAATGTTCGAGAAATTTCTTAGAAAATATGCTTTCTCCAAAAGGAATCGAACCTGTGTCCTATATGGAGCCGTCATTTGATCTGACGGGCTTTACGACTTAGCTGTAGAGAAGCTTCTGGTTAGCAAAGACCAAATTAATGTTTTTAAAGAACAAATCTTCGACGATGTTTCCCGAACGATTATATCTGATCAAGAAACGTACCTTAACGTAAACAAGGACAACATATGAAATGGATTAAGTCCGACAATTATTTAATATACTTTATCTTTATACGTTATTTTTATCGATACAAATTATTTAAGCAAATGCTGTTTTTTAATTAAATAGTATTAATTCATTCAGACACAGAAATACAGGGATATGCAGAAAGCCTGTCCAATTTGCTTCAGACATAAGAAAAATTGTTATCATTTTGTACCTAGCGCCAACCAAGTAGTTATCTAGAGTGAACATGCAGATACATGAAATAATAATAATGATAATAATAATAATAATAATACCAGATTTCATTATTGTTATTATTAACGCATGTGAGTAATGTGATGGTAGTGTATCGGATATCGACGCTGAAAGTGAAATCCGGCGAGCTGAGTTCAAATTCTCGTCTGTTGCGTCCCCTTTCACCCAAATAACCCTGGGAAAAGCATAAATCTGTTTCTTCAGTAAGGGTTAAATAGCAGGGTAGACCGGGCTCTCTAGCCTTAGAGAACGACAACTCTGAATATTGAAACCATGTAGAATGAAGCGGGAGACAATTACAAGAACGCATAGCGTTTCACAGATAATTAAGAGACATACCCTATACTTCCACGTATAAGATGACCTATAGATAAGACGAGACCCAAAATAAGTTTTCGTGGTTTTATCTGATATCCGTAGTATAAGACGACCGACCGGGACCCATATGATGAAATTGGGAATGGAGATTTTGATGATGAGCTCTTTTCATCAGACGGTGCAGATCATAGTAATTTTGAAAGGTTTTAATTATGCATTTGGGTGTCTTCTGTTTTTTTTTTGCTTTTATTTGTTTTTTTAACCTGTAATGAGAAATAACCTTTTTATGGCATCGTAAGCCTAACATCGCAACCCCCCACCAAAAAAAAAAACCGTGTAATGTATGTTATTGAAAAATAAAGATTGCCAAATACCAAATGCTGTTATATAACACTACAATGATAATTAATTTTAATTATTAGGTTGGTGCAAAAATAATGTCGTTTTCTGACATATGTTACTATGTGAGAAAACGACATTATTTTTGCTATTATCTCTAGCTATTTAAATGTAATGTCAATCGACATCTCCAGATGCCTTGACCTATTCCCTATCCTTCTCTTCATCATGTTCTCTCTCACGCCACTTTACTCTCGCTCCCACGCTCTGTAACCCCTTGTGTGCCAGTGGCATACCACCTTGCTTGGAGTGAAATGATTAAAAAAAAGTTTTCATACCGAGGCAATTGTTAGCCTACCGCGATCTATGGCGCAAGCATACTAACCTACTTACCAGTGCCGATACACCACAGGATCTAAGGTTAGCTCTTTGTAACTGTTGTATTAGACGACCCCTACCCATTTGGGGGTGGTAATTTGTAAGATTTAAATGTTGATTCATAAGCGGAAATATAAGGTACTTCGAGAGTGATGTTCGCCCACGTCCTTAAGAGACATGCTATTAAAAATAGCAGGCAGGGCTCTTATGTCTTATTTGAATGAAAATGTTTATGTTTTATCTTCGTGGGCACCTCGGCGTGGTGTAATGGTTAGCACAAGTTAGAACAATTACGACTGATTAGTGAGTTCAATCCTCACTGGGTGCTCCATACATTCGGCCTTGTGCCACATCTAAGCTACGCTAGAAAAATCTCTATGGGTACCTCGGGCGGTGTAATGGTTAGCAAGCTTGTCTCGCTAGAACAATTACGACTGAGTAGTGAGTTTAATCCTCACTGGGTGCCCTTTACTTTCGGCCTTGTGCCACATCTAAGCTATGCTTGGAAAATCACTATGGCACCTCGGGTAGGTGTAATGGTTAGAAAGCTTGTCTCGCTAGAACAATTACGACTGAGTAGTGCGTTCAATCCTCACTGGGTGCTCCATATTTTCGGCCTTGTGTCACACTAAGCTACGCTTGAAAAATCATATATGTTTTATCTTCGTGATTTAAGAAAGGCTACAGTCAATTGTTTGCTTAGCACAACAGATTGGCCTGCAAGATTTGACCATAAGCTGTTGTGAATGTGCTCTTGGGGCTGACGCAGTGAGTATATCTCTTCATGAGAGGGAGTAGTCGAAGAGTATCAAAGCTAGGTGTCAAGACTGTCTTATTTCTTTTTAGTCATTTCATCCCAAGAAAGGCAATAAAGTCAATACGATGCAAGGGGGTGTTACTGAGTGTTAGACAATACGAGAAAAAAAAACTACTATAAAGGAGAGAGGAAAATAAAAGAACAAGAATTACGAAAACAGAAGATAACGATTGACATTTTAATTTTTTAAGTTTAAAGTTGACTGGGAAGCAAGAAAATGAAAGAGAGTTCCACAAGTGAGAAGTGCGATAGAAAAAAAAACCCAAAAAACCCCAAAAAACTCTTAACATAGAAGTTACGGTTGCATCTAGCCAATTCAACTGTAAAATGATGAAACCTTGTCACTAATATGGTACTGCGCTTACATTCATAAAGTCTGGGTACCATAAAGGAAAGTTCATCAGGACAGTTACCATGAAATTATATATATTAGGTTGGTGCAAAAATAATGTCGTTTTCTCACATATGCTACTATGTGACAAAAAGACATTATTTTTGCACCAACCTAATAGCAATGGCACAGGGAAGCTACAATGCATTTGTGGGAAAGAAACTGAAACTAAGGTGCCAGGTGAGGACCAATAACATTTCAGATTCTTCTTTGGAGTTCATTAAGAATCTCTCTCTATATAGTAGGAACACCATACCCGATGTGGCAGCAATATTCAAAGCAAGAACGGAAATACTAGACTTATAAATATGCAAGATAGATTTTATCGAGAAAATTGTCTAGCATAACATAGTGAGCAAACTTTCTTAGCTGCAGACTCAGTAATTGATTCAATATATTCTTTCCACTTCATGCCAAATGAACACATTTGTTCAAGAAAGCGCAATGAGTCACTCGCCTGGAGGTTAGCATTAGGTTTGCTGTTGGAAGGTAAAAACATACTTAGGAACACCTTCAGTCGAAGACCTTTTGGGCTTACTAGATTATACAAACTGAAGGTATTTCTTACGGAACCAACCTGTAAGGTTATGAGCTGCTTTTATCAGAACCTCTTGACATATTGCATATTTGTAATTGTTATGGTCCAGGTTAGGACCAAGGAAGAAAAACACAAACACAAGAGTAGAAATAACGAAGGTATATTACACGAAATAATAATACAAGATGTGGAAGGTGTTAGTATGACTGTCAGTCTGGTTTGGAGTGAACTAATATCGGCTCGACTCGATTCGTCCCTCTCTCTTGAGAGGCGTAGTATACATAGTGTTAGGAAGAGTTCATTCTGTAGTTATAGGTAAGGACCCATGACAGTAATAATACCAGTTACTAGTATAATCTTATCAGATTGGATGTCACCGTGAGTATATCAAACTTCGTATATTTGCAAATAATAATAATAATAATAATAATAATAATCAAGCACACATACTAAAATACAGCATTAGCCCAAAATGCAGGTTCTGTGATAATTACCTAGAAATAATCGATCATCTTGTATCAGATTGCACGCTATTGGCACCCACAGAATATAAAACCCGGCATGACAGAGTTGACCAATATCTGCACTGGAAGTTCTGTAACTTCTACTGGAAAGAAACTAAAAGAAATTGGTATGAACACCACCCCGACCCGGTTACGGAGATAGGACCTGTTACAATTTTATGGGACTACACAATACACAAGGATAGAACAATCAAATCTAACTGCCCAGACATTATTATTAGAGATCGCACACATAAAACGTTCCCCCCTACGTTGATATGACAGTCCCTGCAGACTGCAATATATCTTTCAAGATCTTCAAAAAATTATCAAAATACAAGGACTTTGAAATCGAAATCTCAAAAATGTTGCACATGGGAACATCAACAATATCTGTTGTAGTTGGAGCTCTCGGATTGTTTGGAAAAGATTCCAGTAGACTAATTAAAGGGATTCCTGGAAGCCCATGCCTTAAAGAAATACAAAAAAAAAATTTCTCACGAGTACAGCCCACACCTTACGTAGGGCTTTGTCTATGTAATTTTTTTTTTTTTCAGTGGAAAATGTCATGATGCCATTTCTAACCTTAGGTCCCTAGGTGGGACCTGGAAAGAAATGAGTACACATCAAAAATCAAAGGAAATAAAATAATAATAATAATAAATACGTAAAAAATGTAGACATGGCGACATCAATAATTACAGTTGTGTTTGCAGCTTTAGGTGTCATTGGAAAAGGTTCTGATAGATTCATTGAAGATGTCCCTGGTAAGCGATACATTAAGGAAACACACAAAAAACAAATATTCTCACAAATAAAGCTCACATTTTATGAGGGATTTTCTGAATTTAAAATGTGTGCACTCTTAGGTTGTTTTATTTTCATTTACTTATGTTAATGGTTAATAAATTGAAATGATGCCATTTCTGACCTTAGGTCTCCGGTTCGGACTCGGGTGGAAATGGGTATACAACAGAAAACAAAGCAAATAATAATAATAATAATAATAATAATAATAATAAGAAGAAGAAGAAGAAGAAGAAGAAGGAGAAAAAGAAAGATGCTATAGATTTTGGGGAGTCAGTCTCCAGTGATAACAGCAAATCATCTGGTGTGGTCATACAAACGCCTAAGATGATGATAATAATAATAATAATAATAATAATAATAATAATAATAATTTATGCATTATTGATTTAAGATAGTCTTTTCAAACTACCTGTTACCGGATATCTTCATTGGCAGTGATTCCTTGACTTAATCCCTTTTCATAATATGGTGAGATTTGTTTACGTCAAGATACGCTTCGAGTACGCATGCTCTTTCGAGAAAGACCATGGTAAATTTGTCGTTTAAAACCAGAAATTAGGACTAACCATATATATATATATATATATATATATATATATATATATATATATATATATATATATATATATATATATTAAAAAGAAGAGACAAAAACCGCAAACGTTTTTGGTTGTAATGAGGATTTTAAAAAAATAGATTGTTTTATTTAAAATTATGGAAAATAAAACAATATTTAAAAAAAAAAATCGACATTCCTCTTCCTTTTATATATATATATATATATATATATATATATATATATATATATATATATATATATATATATGCAGGTAAGACGAGAACAAATAGAGTACTTTTATATATTTTTGTCCTTTTTTATTTATTTTTTGTACTTTTTATACTGTTATAGAGCTTTTAAATGTAAAGAAATCGTTCACTCGCCAGTAATTTACAATGACCTGATGAGAGGCGTTGATACACATCGAAACACGACTGCAATTGTGTAGCGATTTTCACATGTTTTCGATGTAATATCCTAAACTAAATTATATATATATATATATATATATATATATATATATATATATATATATGTGTGTGTGTGTGTGTGTGTGTGTGTAAATTTCATTTTATAATTTATCTTATGTTCCTCCCTGAGATATCTCAGAATTACATCTATTCTTTTGAAGATCTGACGGTAAATTGGATTTATTTTCAGAAATCAAATTATCCTTAAAATATGTTGTTTTATGACGTAAAGTTGTTTCAGTTTATTCGCTGATACTGATTTCATATTTTTCGCCTAATCGGAATCGAGATACAGATGTGTCTTGTTTTGACACGTATTTGCGTTTTGACTATATATGAGTGTAAAAGTTTTTCTAAGTAAATTGTTAATCGGACGAATATTTATAGCTTATTAGACATTAGATACATTGGACTTCTTTAAGTATTTCTTGAGCATTTCAATTATACGCATTTTATCAACATTTAAAAAAAATTAAAAAAACAGGATAATAACAGTTTATATAATCGGAGTAACAAGATAAGTAAATTACTGAAGGTAATGAGTGATTGATTGATTCAGGTGATTTAAAGCCAGAAAATTTTTTTTAGATTGTAATATTTTTTTAGATGATAATGGTTTAGTGAAACACGTCTTACTAATTAACCCATAGCAGGGGAATAGAGGTTGGGTTCATACCATTCCCAAGGATATTTACACGCAAAGGGATATAACAATTAAGAATTCCGAGCAAGGATCTGAAGATCGAGATTAAATTAATTACACCATCTACATATCGAAGCTTACAGACCCTGGTATACTACAGCGGTCACCCATCTAGAAACTGACCAGGTTCAACGTTGTTTAGCTTCATTGATCTTATGGGAGACGGTGTTTCAACGTGATACGGATGAAATCATAAACTAACTGAGGGTAAATAAATAAATGAATGATTTATATATTTTATTTATTTTTAATCTGGGTTTATAAAACAAGGTAGATGAGAAGGATGCGAAGAATGAAGGCGAAAAAGAAGGAGAAGTGAGAGCAGAAGAAAGCAAGGGTATTATATATGTAAACCCCATCGATACATTTATAGTACCCTTACATTTCTACGGTTCCCCTTTATCTTCTTCATCTTCTTCTCCTTCCTTCTTCGCATCCTCCTCTTCCCTTTTCTAACACACCCAACGTCGTGTGTCTGTTTATTTATTTAAAATAGCGTTCATTAAAAAAAATAAAGCGTTGGGAGATCAATTGATAAGAACCACCTGAGTATAACGTAAGGTTGAAATCAAGGGAGTGGATTCAACAGATCTCCTAATTTTTTAAGTATATATATATATATATATATATATATATATATATATATATATATATATATATGTGTGTGTAGTGTGGGTTTGTAAACAGTAACTATTATGGGTGATATAGCGAGACTCTTCGTTAAAGCGAATCGAGTTCTGTCGGTCGCTGTGTATTTATATAAACAATAAATACGCTTAAATTCGTCTTAGTGGTAGAATCTGAGACTGACGCCGATTCAGTCGGGTTTCGATCCTAGCTAGAGGCAACCGGACGTCTAGCCACACTGAAGAGCTATAATAAAGCGAAACAGTCTGTCTGTGGATGACATTATATATATATATATATATATATATATATAGATAGATAGATAGATAGAATTATTTATTCGAAAATTATAACATAAATATGTTATAAAATCACTACAAAAATAGCCATTTTGCTTCAACACTTCTGGTGTCTTATCAAGTGATGGTGTTGAATGTAGAATAAAGAGTTTTAAAAGATTCACTCAAACACCCCTCGCTAGGAGAAACGCTGTAACATAATCTGGAATGACCAATCAAAATATAGGTGCATGAGAATTCAAAAAACTTGATAACCGAATTTGGTCATACTATTTATTTAATGCTTTAATGTTAGGGTTAGACTAAAATAAAAATCATTCTAATTAATATTAAATTATACTGTAAAATTCAAAATTCAAAATTACTAATTTTAAACGAGTACAAATATATAAAAATATGTGATAAAAAAAATACATACAGACTTAAGTGTACACTCATTTTTCACTACAGATAGAAACAGACAAAAGTATACTTACGCACAAACATATACATACACATATACATATATATACCTATATATACACACATATGTACATACACACATACATACACCCATACGCATATGCATATATACAAACATAGAAATAGTTATAAATATATCAACTTACACAGCAACATAAAAAGTAAATAAACTAATATATATATATATACACACACACATACACAAACATATATATATATCCACGTATACAAACATATACACATATATAAGCACATACATATACATACATAAACACACACACACATATATATATACATACACACACACATATATATACATACACACAGATACACACACACATATATATATATATATGCATACACACACACACGCATATATATATATATATATATATATATACATTTATAATTACATGAATCATTCATACGAAAAACAAATATAGAAGTTGTTTTTCGTATGAATGATTAATGCAATTATAAATTGAACTGCACCTATACTTGAAATATATATATATATATATATATATATATATATATATATATATATACAGGCATACATACATCCACATATACATGCATAAAACTACACATATTCTAACAATATTATCTTAGTGACGATAAAGGATTATAAAGTCCATAGAATATATATATATATATATATATATATATATATGTGTGTGTGTGTGTGTGTGTGTTTGTATGAATATATATATATGTATGTATAATTACATATATACATACATGCATATATATATATATATATGTTTATATATATATATATATATATATATATATATATATATATATATATATATATATATAAATAAACAGAAAAGGAAAACTTGTCTTAGTCGACGCGTTAGGTTGTCTATCAGCCTTATTCATACTGTCTTTTTACAAATATAGTCTATCTGATATGACATTTTTATACACAAACATACACACACACACATATATATATATCAGGGAAAATAAGTTAAATAGATATGAGCAATCAAATATGCATCTGATTACATACACATACAGATGAGAAAATAAACATTTATTTAATATATATATATATATATATATATATATATAAGATATAAGTATTGCATATACATACGAAATGAACCAAAAGGATATTCTTTTCTGGAATCCTTTTGTTCCGGTAAGTTTTGTAGCCCGCCTCATATATGCAATAATTAGCTTTAATCCAATTTTAAAATCCTTTGATAATATTATAAATAGATTAAATGTTCCTTATAAATCTGCTTGTCTGGGAGTCAGGACGCAGCTGTGGAGGCAAATCGAAAAGCAAAAGATCCCATTGTGTTTAGAAATAAATCCCAGTTTGTATCGATTATTACCGAAACAAATTCAAATGCTTTAAGGTCAAGTTAAACAGGACAACGCAATCGTAAATATTGACTATGTCAGAAAAAAAGATGGGACCGTCAATCATCGTAGGAAGTATATAGATATACGAACGGGCGGGAGAAATGATCCTCTGTGAATATTTCAAATCATATTTGACCTTTGGATGAAATAGCCTATGCAGAAATATATATTTTTTTAACAAATAAGTAAAACTTAATGTGAGTTTAAATTTCAAACTTATTTCACGATGCAGGCTAAAAGTATTTTTGTAAACAAGCAAGGAAATGTCAGATAATGAATTTCGGTCCTTCAGAGTAAAACTGAAAAACTAATAAAAATCTGAAAAATGGTTTGATTTTATAAGAAATCTGAAACAAAGTGGGATATGAAATATATTGTTGTACCCGTCATTACTGGCGAGCTTAGAACACCTTCAAAGTGATCAGTGCTACATTCTTACTTTCTTTAGTTTCATCTGTTCTCTCTTACCTAGCTAAGGCCCTCTATCCTATGTAATGTGGGACGAACTATCCTCATTTCCGTTCGTATTTTATTAGCCAAGAAGTGGAACAGTCTCTCGAGAGGATGCTTTCCCGATTGCTGCAATCTTTATCTCTTCAATCTATGCATTACCCTCATTTTCCTACATATCCTAATAAACTGCAATAACACTCTATCTTGAGTGGCTGTTGGGTATTACATTTGTGCATATTTATTAAAATGTGTGTGTTCTTTGGGTTTCTTTTTTTTTGTATTTTTTTTACAAAATGATCAGTGAAAGATGTCATGAAGCCATTTTTGAATTTAGGTCTCTGGCTTGTACCCGGAAGGAAATGTATATACAACATATATCAAAGAAAATAATAATAAAAATAATAATAATTGAAAAGAGGAACAGTACCAGTCATAGTAGGTACGGTTGGAATGATAAGAAATGAAAACACAGCAACAAACTGACAAAAATCCCTGGATATCCTAGCTTAAGAGAAATACAAAACAATGTCTTAATAAGTGCTGTCCACACACTAAGAAGACCATTGTCCATGTAACGCTAGTGATGTTATGGGAGTTAGAAAAACAAATCATGAAATGTAGCCATAACAACACACCATTACCTGCCTTAGGTCTTCCCACAGACTTGGTAGGTAGTGTGACCATAGCAAGAATCAAACTATAATGCTAATAATAATAATAATAATAATAATAATAATAATAATAATAAAAATGGAAAGCAATCTCCATGAGCCATCGTCCATCATTGTTTCAACTGTCGTTTATGATTCTAGCAAAAGTGTAAAATGTAACCAAATTCTTTCGAAGTAACTGTTTTTTAGTCTTTGTACAACGCAGTATTTCACCATATAAATTTACATAGAGTATTTGACGTGAAGCTAATCTGGCAAGTGAATTTTATTTTCACTGGGAGCGATATAACAATGATCATGCGCCAGATCAAGTTTATACATATATATATATATATATATATATATATATATATATATATATATATATAAGTGAATGCTGAAGTCAGGTGACAGGTTGTTTCATGCTAGACGCAATCGTCAGGCCACCTGACGATTACGTCTGGTATGAAACACCCTATCGCCTTTGAGTGTTGACTTCAAAGTTCACTTTTATTGTGCACTTTATCTCATAAATATAGCACACCATAAAAATATATTTCTTCAGATATATACATATATATATATATATATATATATATATATATATATATATATATATATATATACATACATATATATATATATATATATATATATATATATATATATATATATATACATATATATATATATATACATATATATATATACATATATATATATGTATATACAGTTGTATCGAGCACTGATTTTAAAAAATAAAAATAAATGCTAAGAACTCTGAAGTTTCATTGTTCTTTCCTATTATTTATATATATGTGTGTGTGTGTGTGTGTGTATAAGTAAAATACGTCGCATATAGAGTGCTAGTGTTAATACAACAGTGCTCGATATAATATAACAGAACTATTAAGCATATATTAGGTTGGTGCAAAAATAATGACGTAATAATGTCGTTTTTTGACATATTTTTTAACGTCAAAAACGACATTATTACGTCATTATTTTTGCACCCACCTCATATTAATAGATATACATATTATCAACGTAATCTACAGATACTGAGTATATATGAACGTTACATAATTTAAACTTTTATAAAAAACATCTGGTTAACAAAGTTGGCCAAGTCCATATATTATATATTATTTGTTTTACATATAACATAAAAAATCCCGTCTATTTTAAATGTTAAATATACTTTAAAAAACTGTAATCTATATTTTCTTTATTTATATTGATTTTTTTACACATATCTGAATTTTGCGCGCGCGAAGCACACACACACGCATATATATATATATATATATATATATATATATATATATATATATATATATATATTTAAGTTATAAGGAACTTGGTAAACCGAATTGGTATAATTACACTACCCACCAATTTCTAATCCCATTTTTTTTCTCATTTCGTTGTTGGAAGATTTACCTGATGATCCTGAATCCTTAAAAAAGGATTTAGGTGAAATAAATTATCGTAATGGTACATTAAAGTGATTTGTTTTTCATTACATATATATATATATATATATATATACCGCCTCATCCGCTATTTTTGAAATTTCAGTTTTCAGATAGATAGATAGATAGATAGAGAGAGAGAGAGAGAGAGAGAGAGAGAGAGAGGATCTATCAAAAATCTTTTACAATTTTTGGAGGCGGGTTTCTCACACCATAACAAGGTAATGTGTCCATATAAACCAAAAGGCCATAACAATTCTTCAAAATGTCCCTTGCTTGCTTCTACACACGCATGCACCCGTTGGATCATTGACTGGCGGACCTTTTCAAATACTCACACACGGTTTCGCATGATTTCGCAGGCTCTCATGACACATTGATGAAGGTACTCTGCATTATTAATTTCTGCTGCATAAACCAATATTTCTTGGTAGATGGCAGCCAGCACACCGCGAACATTGTAACTAAAATGTACTGGAGCCCCATCATGCATCAACCACCTGCTTGAACCACATGCGTCTTTGTATTAGCAGGAGTATATACTCTAGCAGGCCTAGAAATGTGTTCGAAATAAAGTCCCTGTAGACAGATCCTATATATATGGACTTACCAGACAGTCAACTACAATTCTAGTCTACACTAATCGTAAACCAATGCTAATATTTTGCTTTATTGTACCATGGGGATTACGATCCTCCCACAAATTTTGGTTGTGTAAGTTTCTTATTCCATCTATTCTACATGATACCTCATCAGTAAACAAAACTCAAGAGTGAAATAACAGATTGGCAGTTCGTGCAATAGACAATCGGCAAAAATTATCGTGAAGTAAATGATCAGAGGGCGAAATATCTTGCAAACGATGCAAATGAAACAGTAGCTGCTGTACTATGAGATTTACGACATGCTAGGCCCACTTGTGTGCTGATACAAGCTGTAGAATGTGTTCTTCGTGGTCAGAGGTACGAGCGAATCTCGGTCTTCCTTGATCCATAGTTTATGGTGCCACGGATCATGTCTCAGCAACACGACCATAAACAACAGCAAAAGCTTTTGCTCTGGAAACGCAAACTGATACAGCCGTACAGCCTCGCGTCCATTATCATTCGCGCGGCCGTATGTAGAAATCATATTTGCCTGCTCACAATATGAATATCCCACCATTGTTAAACGGAATACGTCTCAATTAATTCACTACTACACACGTTAAATATTGAAGGCAGATTAGCCACAAATGTACATGAACAACAAATGTAACCTAGTCTACATAGCAGCACAGCACTATCTATCGTAAACTTTTTAATAACTTAATAAATCTACAACGAAGGATTTGTGAACATATTTTTTATGGGCTTTTGACCTTGTTTTCGTTGAGGAATCTGCCCCTCTAAATTTATAAAAGTATTTTTGATACACCCTATATATATATATATATATATATATATATATATATATATATATATATGAGTGAATGTTGAGCTTAACAAGAAACTGTTTTATCCTTGAGCTCGATCATCAGGCCATGTAGGATTTTGCTTTGGTTCGAATATTTTTAAATGCTGGTTAATGTTGCATTGTGGTTAGCAAAACAATAACGCGCCATTAGCCAATGCATTTTGTGATAAGTTCTGATCACTTATTTAGTAATTTGTATTATTCTGAGAAGGTGAATATGGTAATTTTTTTTTACTCCAGATAGATTTTGCATTTTTTGAATTTATGGCTGTAGGCTGATGTCTTATTTTCAATGATATTTTTAGAAACCACTGTGCTGTTTGCGTATTTCCTACTTGTAAGGATGTTATGTGTGCGTCATTTCTTTTACCAGGTTCCTCTTACCTCATTACGTGCCCTAGAAATGTTTTCTTCATTATTCGCTTGTTTTACTGTGGTTTGGTATATTATATTGTTTTGCAAGCAGCTACCACTTAAGGGACATTCATTCTTTACACTGGTTTACTGCTTATTTTGGTAGTTTGCAGCTTTTTTTTTCTGTGGGTTTTTTTTATCAGTTGTGTCATTTTCTTGGTGCAAATTTATCTGATTTTTACTGTGATGGTATTGAATATCTTGTTGAGTGTACTTGATACGGAGAAATGTGTGTGTGTATCAGTTTAATGAATATTTTTCGTGCGTTTGTTTTTACAATTTTGTTTTACGGTGGGTTGCACCATATTTTTTTTCTCGGCTTTATTTTCGTTCTACGTGGCGTTTTATCTGTTGCGGTGTTTCGTAATCTGCTTGGCTTTGTTGAAGATGATTTCATTGGAAGAATTTTCAGATGACCTGCTGTTAATTGATTGAGGGATTTGCTTGATTATTGTTTGTGGGTGGGTAGAAGATATTGATATGGAAAGTGATTTTTCCTTGGATTTTCTATATGGTTGAGTTAACCATTTTTCTTCGGTCGAGTGTGATATGATTCTTTTAGGTTTGTTTTTAAGACGGTGTAAAATCCTACATTTTTGAAAATCTTCGTGATTACATTGATGATGTTTTTGTTTTTTTGTCTGATACAGTTTCTTATGATCATGTGACCGACATTCCTGTAGAGGCCTAAATCCTTTTTAATCGATTATTCTGCATACTATGCCTGTATGATACCAAAATGGAGTACTGCTACCACATCTGGGATGGATGTTACCAATCCTCCTTTTCCATCCTTGGAAAAATTCAAACATTGTTCTGACATTGTTGGTAATAAATTGTTTACAGTCTCTTTCCCAAAGACGAAAAGTTGATAGTCTTTCGATATTCTCTCACTCTTTTCATTGCAAAGGTTTGTTCGAACTATCTTCTTTAGTTCCCCCAGTCCAGACATTCAAAGGTGGGGCTCACCAGATAACGGATACTGAGTTGTCTCATCCTCCTTCTCTTCATATTCCATTAATAAGAAGTTCCACTCATTTTCCTCCACAGAACTGCTGACGTGTAGAACAGAGTCCCGATATGCTTCGCCGATCACTACAATCGTCTGTCAGCCGTTATATATCCTACATATCCTCATAATATACACTCCTTGCTCCCTTATTTTCGGCTATATAAAAAGTCATCTACTAATACTCTACCCTGAAAACAGTATTTAACATCTTCTCGAAAAAGAAAAGAAGGTGAAAAATACAGAAAGAAACAAAAGAAGGAAATACGAAGAAGAAAAGGAAGAAAGAAAAGAAAAGGAAAAAAGAAGAGAAAGGAGCAAAGAAAAAGAAGGAAAAGAAGGGAGAAATACAGAAAGAAAGAAATACAGAAAGAAAGAAAGAAAGAAAGAAAGAAAGAAAGAAAGAAGGAGAAAGAAAGAAAAATAAATAGAAAGCAAAGAAAGGAGGGATGAAAGAAAGGCGAAAAGACAGAAAGAAAGGAAATGAAGAAAGAAAACAAAGAACGAAAATTGGAGAGAAATACGGGAAAAAAGAAAGAAAGACAGAGAAAGAAAGAAAAATAAATAAATAGAAAAGAAAGAAAAGAAAAGAAATGAGGAAAGGAAAAAAAGATAAGAGTAGAGAAAGAAAGAAAAAAGAAAGACGTATAAAGAAAGAAAAATAAATAGAAAGAAGAAAAACCGAAAAAAGATAGAAAGAAAGAAAAGAAAGGAAGAAAGCAAAACGAACGAAAAGAGGAGAGAAATACGGGGAGAAGGAAAGTAAGATAGAAAAAAATTAATAAATGAAAGAAAGAAAATAAAAGAAAAAGAGAAAGTAGAAAAGAACGAAAGAAAGACGGAAAACGAAAGAAAAAAATAAGCAGAAGGAAATAATATAAAAGAAAGGCGGAACGAAAGAAAGGCGGGAAAGGCTAGAAAGAATAGAAAAAACGAAAGAAAAAGAACGATAAAAAAAGAGTAAGACGAAAAGAAAAGCGAAGGAAAGAAAAGCGAAGGAAAGAAAAGAACAATAAGAGGAGAGTAAGACGGAAAGAAAAAAAGAAGGAAAGAAAAAAGAAATAAAGAAAAAAGAAAAAAAGACAAAAGAAAGATAAGAGGAGAGTAAGATGGAAAGAAAAAAAGAAGGAAAGAAAAAAGAAAGAAAGAAAAAAGAAAGATAAGAGGAGAGTAAGATGGAAAGAAAAAAAGAAGGAAAGAAAAAAGAAAGAAAGAAAAAAGAAAGATAAGAGGAGAGTAAGGTGGAAAGAAAAAAAGAAGGAAAGAAAAAAGAACGATAAGAAGAGAGTAAGACGGAAAAAGAGAACGAACAAGAAACGATAAGAGGAGAGTAAGACAGAAAGAAAAAAAGAAAGAAAGTAGAAGAAGAATAAGAGAAGAGTAAAACGGAAAGACAAAAAGAAGGAAAGATAGAAAGAAATATAAAGTCCGGAGAGGAAGTAACAAAAGAAAGATAAAATGGAAAGTTAAAGAAAAACGCACAGAGACAGAATATGAAAATGAAAAAAAAAAAGAATGAAATGAAGCAAAAGACAGAAAGCCGGTTGAATGAAGAAAAGTTAAAAGAAGAGAAAAACAGCAAAAAGGAGATAAAAGAAAAAAAAAGATTTAAAAAAAAAAGATAGAAAAACAGATATGCACAAAAGAAAAGAAAAAAAAAATGGTGACCAAAAAAGTCCATTGTTTCTACTTGGATCCTTACTCATCTAAATGCTCGAGGCTTGCATCGATGTAACAAGAATCAGAAAATGTCAAGTTGATTATCAAGTGGGAGTCACGATATTTAATTCTCCAGTAGCCGACTCTTGATAAAAACACCTAAATATTAGATTGTCAAGTAAAAAAAAAAAAAAAAAATGCTTTAAATACAAACTGAACAGAGCATAGTTGATTGTCCCATGTCGTACACTCTGTTGAGAGTAGAAAATGAAATACTTCTATCTCTATCTATAAAAGGCAGGATGTGAATGTGTGTGTACCGAATGCACGGCCGCAATTTTCGACGGATTTGCACCAAAATTTACATGCACATGCTCCAAGTTAGCGGAAAAGCCAAGACCGACGTTGTATTTTCCAACTCCTATCGATAGTGGAAATAATCGATTTTTTCATGCTTCTACGGCAGTTTTCATGTAGTTTGCGTCCATTTTCTACTGGCCAGAGTGAGACCCTATAGCTGCCTCTGCCACGAATAGGCAAGAAGATTCTATTGGCCAGCGTGAGTGCCAACAACTGACTGACACGAATTTTAACTAGCATGCAAAAAAAAAAAAAAATAAAAATAAAATCGATAGCTGCATTCGTCACAAGTGGGAAAAATTTAAATCTGCATGGCACTTTACTCCAATTGGCTCATTCGCTTGCTTAAACTCAATGTTGATTCTGATTCCGCAGAACCGGGTTCGGTGTGAAAAAGTATTTGTTGTTAAAATTATTTTTTCATAGGGATTTTTCAGTTACGAGTCCTTTTTTAAAGCTGACCGTTTTGTGTTCATTTTGTTTAGTTCTTTTTTTTGTAACAGATTTAATGTTTAGTATAGAGCTTAGAAAAAATTCGCAGTGTAAGATAGGCAAGAAGTAAGGCATGTAGCAACATCAGCACGGAAAAGGGCACTCCTTTAAAAGCAAGTAAGGGCAAAAATATTTTAAGTCAAGTGATAGCGATTCCTGTATGAGTCGTACGATTTTTGAATCAAGCAGGGGCAACGCCGGGTCATGCTGCTAGTTTTTTATACAGTGGGAAGAGGACGGCTAGTGTGGCAACGAAATCCGAAATTTGCTGCCCAAAAGCTAAGCAAGCAAGGTATTAAGAAACAGGAAATTTTTAAAAAAAAACAAAGAAAAGAGTTACATAATTTCAGTCCTCGTATATAGCAATGAATGATAGACAATCTCCCCACAGCTGAAGAAGAGACTTGAAGTAACAAAAATATTGGTCTATAGAAAATACCGTGAACTGAACATGTGAGCAGCGGCTAATTTTTATATTAAATGGAAACAAAAATAACGTATATACGAAAGAGACAGTTGAAATTTTGAAGGTACGTAATGAGGAAAGAGGGCTTAGAAAAGTTGACACTCATAGGGCATATTAAAGGCAAGAGGGACAGAGGAAAACAGTGCATAACCTACCTAACGAGCTTGTGTATATGGATGGTAGAACAGGGTTCAGGAGATAAATAAATTACTAAGAGCTACAAATCAGAGAAAAGTGGACAGAACCCTGATTGTCAATGTCCTGAAGGGACGGGGCACATAGAAAAATAAGGCTGAAGTTTCAAATGTTTTATGTTCTGTTTTCTACTTTTTAAAGGCATGAACCCGTATCTTCTTCGTCACCACAAGCTATGAGTTAAAGAGTAGAGTATACTGTTCTCTACCTTTGTGTGGCAGCGACTCTAGGAGAGTTATTACTCTAAATCCAAATTTCTTTAAGAAAGTTACATGGAACCACTCCACTCTATTTCCCAATATGGCAATTAAACAGATAATAAGGAGCAGAAATTTGTGGAGAGCTATGATTGTGTACATCTTTAAAGGTAGGTGGCATTTAGACAAAAAAAAAAAAAAAAGAAATAGACGTTTCTTTAATTTTAAAAGCTGTTGCGCTTGTATCCTGGTTGAATTTCTAGAAATAAATGAACGGAGGTATAAAAAAATTGTTCATGGAAAAATTACAATCTAAAGTTTTCAGAAAAAGCCATAGTAGAAATGAACGAGAGAGAGAGAGAGAGAGACGAAGAAAGAAGAAACAGAAACAAAGAGAGAGAGAGAGAGAGAGGAAGAGAAGGAGAGAAAGAGAAACAGGGAGAAATAGAAAGAGAGACGGAGAGAGAGGGGCAAAAGATAAAGAAAGAGAAAGAAAGCGAAAGAGAGAGAGAGAGAGTAAAATAAATAGAAACAACGAGAGATAAAGAGAAAGAGAGAGAGGAAGAGAAATATATAGAGAGAAACAGCAAGAGAAATAAAGAAAGATGAGTAGAGAGAGAGAGAGAGAGAGAGAGCGAGAGAGAGAGAAAGAGATAGCGAAAAAGAAAAAAAAAGACAAGAAAAAGATAAACAGAGAGAGAGGGGGGAGAAAGAGAAACAGAGACAGTGAAACAGAGAAACAGAATAAGAAATAATGCAAGAAACAGAAAGAGAGAAACAGCAAAACAGAGCGAGAGGGGGAGAGAAAGGGCGAGAGAGAGAGAAAGAGAGAGAGAAAGGGCGAGAGAGAGAGAAAGGGCTAGAGAGAAAGGGCTAGAGAGAGAGAGAAAGGGCGAGAGAGAGAGAGAAAGGGCGAGAGAGAGAAAGGGCGAGAGAGAAAGAGAGAGAGAGAAAGGGCGAGAGAAAGAGAGAGAGAAAGGGCGAGAGAGAGAGAGAAAGAAAGGGCGAAAGAGAGAAAGAGAGAGAGAGAGAAAAAGGGCGCGAGAGAGAGAGAAAGGGCGAGAGAGAGAGAAAGGGCGAGAGAGAGAAAGGGCGAGAGAGAGAAAGGGCGAGAGATAGAGCAAGAAAGGGCGAGAGAGAGAAAGAGAGAGAGAAAAAGGGCGAGAGAGAAAGAATAAGGGTGAGAGAGAGAAAGGGCGAGAGAGAGAAAGCGAGAGAGAGAGAAAGGGAGAGAGAGAGAAAAGAGAGAAAGGGTGAGAGAGAGAAAGGGCGAGAGAGAGAGAGAGAGAGAGAGAGAGAGAAAGGGTGAGAGAGATAATGTGTGTCTTTTTCACTGTTGTTAACTTTCACATTTGATGCGAGAACTCCCGTTTACTTTTTTACAACTTAAAACAGGCCAAACCTCAAAGGTGTATTAACAGCAATCAATAACATTCGAGTAATGTCAAATTTACAAATCTTTGTAATCGACGTAAATAGCCGTATTAAGGAAACTCTGAATGTGTCTAATTAAATTATGCGCGTGTACATCAGGAACTGAATCCGTTTGTAACCTTTGAAGTCATTCCGGAATAAAAGTGAATAAGCTGATTGGTGACGCACATATACACCGGATGATGTATGCCTTCGCACCGAATCACAAACACGTCTACTCGGGTCACATAAAAGATCATCTGTTTGGCTACAAGAGAAAAACGCTAGTTTAAACAAAGAGGGCGTTGTTTACAAAAGTGACAATGTTCGAATTGTGAGCGTTTTCGAGTTTCGAAAGCCATTAAAAAAAAATATTATAAAATGGGTCCTGACCTGATGTTTCGGCTTTAATCACTTTCCCACTGTGTAGCGTCGCTGTGCCATTTTTAAAAAAAATAAATACTTTCATGGTAATTGTCTGATGAACTTTCCTCTTTTGTAAATATTCATTGTCGTTCTTTCGTAAATGTTGTTATTTTTATCCCTCCACAGACAAATTGTACATATGAGAACTTGTTAGGACTACATAGAGACTTTGTGGTATTATGGTGGCTGTACTAAGTATGGTAAGTAAGAATGTGTTGTTTTGGTGTAAGGGATACTGTGGTATGTTTGGGTCAGTAATAGTCGCTAAGACACAATGAAAACCATCCTTCCCCTATCCCTAAAGTTGAGCCTTGTGCCCCATTTTTTGTATTATTCAAAATCAATATTACTTTCTATTACCTAGACTTTATGAATTTAAACACAGTACTAGATTGGCACGGTGGAGTAATGGATATCGGCTCGGATTAGGAAATCGGAGAGCCGAGTTCAAATTCTCGTCGAATGCATTACATTCGCTTACGAGCTAATGGATCCTCTTCGCCTCACCTGCTTTGGGTAAATAGCAGAACAAACCGGGTTCTATAGCTCTTGGATAGCAACTGGTCTACAGCAGAAAGATACATGATCGCCTACGCATGTATCCCGCATGGCACATCGACGAGCACATGAAGAAGGCCGGAACGTCCGAAATGTGGTGATAGTAAAAATGAAGATATCAGTCAGAATGTAAATAATGATAAATCCTCGTACATAAAAAGGAAAATTATATTCTTTTAGTCTATATATTTTTTAAGAATGCAAAAAATTAAGCAGCACTTATTTCGATTAACTGCGTTACTTAGAACGATTACTTCGCTACTTATATAAATGTAAAAAAAAAAGTTTTAGTCAGCGTTAATATAAATGAGAAATGGCAATAAAAATACTCTGTTGATTATTTAGGGTTAATTTGTTTAAATAATGCACTGACTATACTTTTCGTCACGTGGCAACAATTCTAAGTAAAATGGTGCACAAAAATAAGTAACCAAGTAATCATTTTAAGTTCTCTGAATATCGGTGATTTCAAGAATATCGTTAAGAGACCATTTTTCATAACAACACACTTCAGAAATGGCTGATTGGTTGTTTTTGTTTAGCGGCATATCAACCTCTATGGTGTTATTTAATGCCGAAACCGTAACACATTATATGCCATAAGCCCCATTTGGGGATCTATTAAAATTAAACTCACTACACGTTATTCCTTGTATTTACATTGAATTGCTTACATACACTGCATTTGCAGAGATATATTTTACAACACTTAGCCTTTAAAGTTTTTATTATTAGCCGTAAGAAGTCACTTTCTGTCGTGATTTTACATTTCACGAGTAGAAAAAAATGGCTATTTTGAAAAGTATTTTTTTTATTATTTCTAATCAATATTATTTTTTGATGTTTTATACGCATATATATTTGTTCTAGTTTCTATAAAAACGACAATGGTAATTACTGAAATGAAACAAAGAATAAATAAACTCCTAAGACACCTGTTTGGGCCAAAAATGCGCATTAAAAGTTAATGGGTTAATATATCTTCCCTACGTCCGAAAGTTGGATGTCGTCTACTTCCTTCATTATGAGTATACAAGTTTTATTAGGTTGGTGCAAAAATAATGACGTAATAATGTCGTTTTTTGACGTATTTTTTAACGTCAAAAAGCGACATTATTACGTCATTATTTTTGCACCAACCTAATATTTTTGAATGCATCTATTTTTACCCAAGCCAATAGTGACCGACGAAAATGCTTGCCATGGGCTGTTTTGACACCTGACTCACTTGCTTAATCGAAATATTATTTTTTGATGTTTTATACACATATATATTTGATGTTCTAGTTTCTATAAAATGGTAACTACTGAAATGAAACATAAGGAATAAATAAACTCCTAAGACACCTGTCTGGGTCAAAAATGCGCATTAAAAAAATTGGCAGTTAATGGGTTAATATGAAGACAATAATAGTTTTACTGATACATGTCCTATTAATTAACCCATGATTGGGAATAGAAGATGCGGATTAATAGCTTTCCTAGGGTGTATTTTCGCGTAAGCGAATATAACGAACCCAACTGGAATTAGAAAACAGCTCCCATCAATGATTACAACGTCTGGTACTGCCAAGTGGTCACCCATCTAGGTACTAACAAAACTCGACGTGGCTTAACTTCAGTGATCGTACGGAAGCCAATGTTTCAATGTGTTGTGGCTGTAAGCCTGTAGATTTCAGAGCAAAAAATGTTGTTCAGGATTATAACTTACTTGATTTATTCCTTATCACCTTTCTTTACTGTTGTTTCGCACTCTGTCCTCTTGGCAATTTGTATTATGCTGTGGTATTTGTTGATATTTTCTTTGAATCTGACAAGCGGTAACCCATCAAAGTACTGATGAGACTCGACGTGATATGGCCGTAAGCCTTCAGAAATATGTTGTTAACATTCAGTAGTAAGCTGTGATTGACGTTTGTGAAAACTTTGCAATTCTGACTGTTTGTCAATTCATGTAGAACTTTCTCACTAT
>OZ010582.1:97075605-97115605 GCA_963932145.1 Acanthosepion lycidas | reverse complement strand
TATTATTCTTACTGTATACCTACTTTTGTATAAGATTTGGGTGCCAGTTGCCATTAAAAATAATGTTTTTCAGTATTGTTTCAAAATCCATTAAATTAGTAGCCTCTGTTAAGTTACCAGTTTACCCACTTAATTTGTTATCATTATTATTATTATTATTATTTTTATTTTCTTTGCTTTCTGGCGTTTACACATTTCTTTCCGGGTCCCACCCAGGGACCTAAGGTTAGAAATGGCATCATGACACTTTTCACTGACAAAAAAAAAAAAAAAAAAAAATTACATAGATAGAGCCCTTCGTAAAGTGTGGGCTGTACTTGTCAGAACAATTTTTTGTATCTCCTTGAGGCATGGGCTTCCAGGGATCCCTGCAATTAGTCTACTGCAATCTTTTCCAACCAGTCCTAGGGCTCCAACTACAACAGGGATTGTTGATGTTCCCATATGCCACATTTTCGAGACCTCTATTTCAAGGTCCTTGTATTTTGACAGCTTTTTGAATATCTTCAAAGATACATTGCAGTCAGCAGGGACTGCCATATCAATAAGGAGGCACCGTTTTTGTTTGTGGTCTTTAATAACAATATCTGGTCGGTTGGCCTTGATTGTTCTGTCAGTGTGAATTGTGTAGTCCCATAGAATTGTAACAGGTCCTATCTCCGTAACTGGGTCTGGGTGGTGTTGGTACCAGTTTCTTTCAGTTTCCTTCCCGTAGAAGTTGCAGATTTTCCAGTGCAGATATTGGCCCACTCTGTCATGTCGGGTTTTATATTCAGTGGGTGCCAACATCGTGCAACCTGATACAAGATGATCAATCGTTTCTGGATATTTATCACAGAATCTGCATTTTGGGCTGACACAATATTTTAGTATATGTGCTTGATAATTCCTAGTTAGCAAGCATTGGTCCTGCGCAGCAAGGATAAAACCTTCAGTTTCCGCTTTCAACCCTGCACTGCGTAGCCACTGATGGGTACGGGTTTTGTCTACATCAGCTTGGTTGATACGGGCAGAGTATTGGCCATGAAGCGGTTTATCTTGCCATCGCTTCTGTATCTGGTCGGTTGCATTCGTCTTTGCTGTCTTTTTCAAGTATTTTGCAGTTTCAGCCGGTGTATTGTGCTGTAGTTGCATCTCTACGCCCATTTGAAGCTCCAGTTTGAATTTGTTGGCTTCTTTCATTACGGAGTAAAGACGCTTACTACTTTCATGTTCCTTGACGCATACCATCATCCAGTCTTCTGTAGTTTCCAAGTATTTTTGGAGGCCAATTGTTGTAGTTTTGTAGGACAGTTCTAGTTGAACTAATCCTCTGCCTCCTTCGGATCTGGGCACATACAGACGATCAACATCAGCTTTGGGATGATGCATGCGATAGCAAGTGAGAAGCTTTCTCGTTTTGGCGTCCATTCGCTTAATTTCAGCTATGGTCCAGTTAAGGACATTAAAGCTGTAATGCACCACTGGGACAGCCAATGTGTTTATAGCTGATATTCTATTTTTTGAGTTTAGTTCAGTATTTAGTATCAGACGTACACGCCTGTAGTACTCTCTTCTTATTTTTTCTTTCATTTGGGGGTGTTGTATGCCATCTCCTTCGCTAATTCCTAGGTACTTATAAGCTTATTCATGCTCCAATTCCCTAATCTTTGTGACAAAATCTAAATCTATTGAGGGTGTTTCTGTAATTCTACCTTTCTTGAATGTTATTTTTTCACATTTATCTAATCCGAAGTCCATACCTATGTCGTCACTAAAGTATTTTACAATATTGAGGAGGCCTTTCAACTCATTGTCGTCTTTGGCAAAGAGTTTGAGATCATCCATGTATAGTAGGTGATTGAAAATTTTCTTATTTATTTTGTAACCATAGCTACTGTTGTTCAGTTCATGTGTAAGAGGGGTTAAGGATAAACAAAACAGAAGGGGTGACAGAGAGTCTCCTTGAAAAATTCCACGTCGGATATTCAGACGGTTGGATATAGCAGTGCCCCCGGTGTGCCTGAGGTATAGTTTTGTGTTCCACATCCCCATGCTGTGCTTAAGAAAGTTTAATACCACAGGGGAGACTTTGTACATTTCCAAAGCCTTAAGGATCCAAGAATGTGGAACACTATCAAAGGCTTTACGATAATCAATCCACGCTGCACTGAGATTTCTGCGTCGTCTCCTGCAATTTTCCAGGATCATTTTAAAAATAATAATTATATTAATTGTATTATAATAAAAATTATGAAAATAAAAATATTAAAAATGATTTTCATGAATTAAATGAATCCTAGAATCATTATTGTAATACTGGTATTATTCTTACTGTATATAATATATTGGTGTCAGTTGACATTATTTCTTTGTATGAAGACAAGGAAACTCTGAAAGTCTTTCTGCAATTAAAATCATAAATGACTTTCGATAAATTAAAGATAAGTTTTTCTTTCAATCTAAAAAGGTCTTTTTTACTCGTCTCTGTACGTCGTTTTGTCATTGAAGCGTTTATGTGTTCAAATATATCACAACATCGAGAGTCAGAATAACCCTGCTGACATGAACAATCTATGTGAAAGGTTCTTCCAAGAATGTTCTCATCAATTAAATAGACGAAGAAACGGCCATGAAACATATGTGTCACCGCCGGAAGGCGAGATAATGCATCAAAGAACATATATGGACAAGTTGAAGTGACAAGTCTAGGTTGACAAACACAAACCTTTTTTTCTTTTCTACTCTTTAGGACGGTCATCTGAGGCATCGAGTCAAGAGACCACCTACACGACATATCGTTAGCACAATGTACCCTCCCACCTAACACGGAATGTCCTCGATACTTTTTATATGACTTTGTATCGACGTTATTTTATCGTTTTTTCCTCGCCCTCAGTATGATCGGTCAAATCCAACGTTGTTATGGTCATTTTGCTATCAAACTTCTCGAAATATATGCGACAAAGAAACTCTCCACTTACTGTTTTTTTTTCTCAGTAGACCTGTCTGATGCTTTAAGTCCAAATATTAGATTGGTGCAAAAATAATGACGTAATAATGTCGGTTTTTGACGTTAAAAAATACGTCAAAAAACGACATTATTACGTCATTATTTTTGTACCATCCTAACAGTTTGGCGCAAACTATAAACAATGTCGAGGGTAACATCGTGTTTTCGTACGTTGAGGTAAACATCTCATCCACCGTGAGCATGTTGCTGGCTGCCCAAGTTTTAGCGATTTAGAAACCATGCACAAAAACAAACACACACGTGGATTTCCGCAACATTCTATCTTGTGTGGCTCTTAGCAGTTTTTCTTTCCTTGCTAAGACCCCCGACCATCGTTTCGCTATCAATCCACACAAGCTCGTCAATTATGTGGCTCGCTGCCTTCCGCGATCTTTCCTGCTCTCATTATGCGTCGTGAATGCCTTCCTTCCTTCGTCATTATGTTTCCAAGAAATTTCAGCTGTTTTTTTTCTTCTTGACTCTGAATAGAAGAAGTGTTCTTTTTTTGTTGTTTTCTTTGAGACTTTCGTGTTACTTACTAGCTCCGTTCACAGAATTTTCATTATTCTTCTTCTGTTGAAACATATTATGTGGTCTGTAAATTTTTTCTCATCCGTGGGCAGATTGCTTTTTTTTCTTTTCTTTTTTTTTTGCTTATAAACTTTATTCTTCAATACATTTCTGTGAATTACATGTCAACACCTTTTGATTCAAATTTCGCAAGTTTTATTTTGGAAAAGTTTTATTGAAAAACTCTTGAAATTGTTACCGCCATCAACGCATTTTGCTGTGAACGAATAAGGTAATAATCTGTTGGTGCAAGATCTAATATAGCGGATAGGATAAAATAGGCCAACCAAATCCCAACAATGCTATTCTTGCATTATGCGGCCTTGCGCTGTTATGGATGAGAACAAGATTGTCCTTTAGTTCACTGAGTACGCTATGCTCTGATATTTTAGTGTACCCTCAAATTTATTCTTAACTGTCATAAGTAAGGATTCGTCATGACAACAGATTCCCAAAAACGTTAATGATTTATAACTCAAACTAATAGATGAATCACTGAATACATATTTACTCAATCTGTATATTTTAATTTTCTATAGTTTTGCACACAAGTTATATTTTGGGACAACCCTTCCGACAGAATTAAATCGTCTCACGAAACTATTTCTAATGCAATTAGTACGATCCCCACTGCCTGACCTACTTACTCTGAAACATGGTAAAAATCTATCAGTTGCCGAGGCTTTGATATAAATTCTCTAATCACAAGTGTCAAGAAATGAGAGATTACGTATAACTTTATATAAATGGCAACAGAAGTTTTGATCTGTCATGGCCGCCTGTCGACAGAAGATGATTTACTGATCTTAGCTGCGCATGCCCAGTGAGAAACCGGAAGTAATCGTTGGAGATAGCGATAACGACATAGGACAGAGAAAGGAAAGGAGGAAGACAGAATTAATAACGTTTACGTAGCTCCTAGTTACATTCCCGGTGCGTCTCTTTTTTGTCTCATTATTATTCTATTTACAGATAAGCTCTTTATATACATATATGCAACCTTAAAAGCAGACACAGAAGAGTGCGAATCCCGTTGGTAGCTGATTATCTCCAAAATGCCGTTGAAAATAACGAGAATATAGTTTTTATGGTGGTTTTCTGTGTTATGCTACTGCTTAAGATAAAAAAATATATACATATTAGTTTTTTTCAGGCTTTTGAGATGATTACTAATGTAATATATTCAACTGAATAAATTTACAATAGTTAACATTTTGTTAATAATGTCTATTTTTAAAATGTGAATTTTCAGTTTTTCAAAAATTAAAAACGCACTTAAAAGCATAAATAAAACAAATATGAATTTTAACATACTGATATAAATTCAAAATATTCACAGTTTGAAAAGACCCGATAATGATCATATTAATATAATAATAATAATAATAATAATAATAATAATAATAATAATAATAATAATAATTGTATCAGGTTGCACGATGTTGGCACCCACTGAATATAAAACCCGACATGACAGAGTGGGCCAATATCTGCACTGGAAAATCTGCAACTTCTACGGGAAGGAAACTGAAAGAAACTGGTACCAACACCACCCAGACCCGGTTACGGAGATAGGACCTGTTACAATTCTATGGGACTACACAATTCACACTGACAGAACAATCAAGGCCAACCGCCCAGATATTGTTATTAAAGACCACAAACAAAAACGGTGCCTCCTTATTGATATGGCAGTTCCTACTGACTGCAATGTATCTTTGAAGATATTCAAAAACCTGTCAAAATACAAGGACCTTGAAATAGAGGTCTCGAAAATGTGGCATATGGGAACATCAACAATCCCTGTTGTAGTTGGAGCCCCAGGACTGTTTGGAAAAGATTGCAGTAGACTAATTGCAGGGATTCCTGGAAGCCCATCCCTCAAGGAGATACAAAAAATTGTTCTGACAAGTACAGCCCACACTTTACGAAGGGCTCTATCTATGTAATTTTTTTTTTTTTGTCAGTGAAAAGTGTCATGATGCCATTTCTAACCTTAGGTCCCTGGGTGGGACCCGGAAAGAAATGTGTAAACGCCAGAAAGCAAAGAAAATAATAATAATAATAATAATAAAAACTAGTTCACTGTTTTCTCATATTAGTGTTTTCACAAAGTTTCGGTCGTTATATCTTCTCTTCAGATAGCTTTTGCATTCGGTAACCTTCTCGGAATTTCGAACCGAGTACTACAGCAATCAATCTGAAGACCAAAGTTCGAATAAATTAGTGTATAATTACAAATAATTATCTAAATCCTTCAAGACAGTAACTTTTAAAACTAATGATTTTAAATAAACAAGCTTTTGAAAAATTAATGCGCGTCAAATTTACATTTCACCTCCATACCAAATGCTCTGTCACAAACATCCTAAACATTTTTTTAATTATATATTCCACTCTAAAACTACCCAGAAGCAACCTGCTGATTGCTGCTACCGATCTCTTTTTCTATTTCTATCGAATTCCATACCAGCAGGCAAAAATTAAAAGAAAACGTACTCAGTTGGCATTGATTCTATTTATTTTTTTAAACTCTTGCGGGTCTTCGGCTTCATAGAATTGTCGATATTTTTTGTTTTCTATTTTTTTATATTTAAAAAAAAATATTATTTAGTTTCAGTTTCAATTAATAAAGTTGGTTTTACTGTTTTTATTTTCAAATTTTACCGCTCTGTCTCGGAAAACATCTGTTGGTAATATGGCGTTAATGTGGCAAAAGCATTTTACTCATACTGTCGAAGTTAACGCGTAAATCGGGGACAGTACAGGTGTGCCTATTTGGTTTCTCTTTATGGTTATAATCCAGATGTGTTGAGAAATCACGTATTATGTGTCTAATTTCGGATCAGCCGCCGGCAAATATTTATGATCATTGAGAAGCGATATAGAGCTACTTTGCTGAATACAAACAGATAAGCTTCCGAGATGAGGCGGTTTTCATGAGAAAGGGGAGAGGAAACTGATGGTGATATTTGAAAGATAAGGAAGTAGTGGAGAATCATTGCTGTGAAATGTTACACAGAGACATACCACGACAAAACAATCTTAGCTATTGCATTCAATGTTTTTTTTCGTGAATTAAACACTGTTTTGTTATTTATGTCGCTTACAAAACGTTTCAATCAATTCATTCTAACGGTTTTTTTTTCAACTGCAACCGTGTGAAAAGATGTGGTATTTTTCAGTATGGCAAAACAAATAAATAAATGAAATAAATTTTATACAAAACTTGGCTCGAGAGCCACTCGGTTTCTAGGGCTATTGTTAAAAGGATTATGGTGAAAGAGGTGTGATAAGAAGTGTGGACTATTAGGATAAGTAAAAAAAAACTGTTACAGGAGGTAGTGAAGCGAGAGGAAAGGTTCAAACATCAACTGCGAGAAGATAGAATGAACTCAAAGTGCGAATCGTAAATCAGAGATATTAAATGAAACAAGTACAAAAATTTTAATATCTTGGAAGTGTTTTAACAGAGAACGGAAAGGGCGACGCGGCACTGAAATCCGAAGGAGCTTTGGGATAGAGAAAGATGCCTTCCAAAAGCTAAGCAATGTATTAAGAAACTGTAAAATATCTGGGAACTGTTTTAACAGAGGACGGGAAGTGTGACACTGAAATTCGAAAGCGTATTGGGAAAGCCAAATACGCCTTCAAAAGCTAAGCAGTGTATTAAGAAAAAGAAAAACTTCGCTAGAAACAAGAAAAAGAGTACTAAACTGTTACGTGATATATGTCTTCCTGCATGGAAGTGAGTACTTGAACAATCTCTTCAAAGATGAAAAAGTGACTTGAAGCAACAGAAATGTTGTTCTACAGAAGGATGCTGAGGATACCATGAACCGAACATGTGAGCAACGACGAAGTTTCATAGAAAATGGAAACAAAAAGGAAACTTATGTTTGACATCAGAAAGAGACAGTTGAAATTTCTAAGACACCTAATGGGGAAAGAGTGTTTGGAAAATCTGATATTCACAAGACAGATTGAAGACAAGAGGAACAGAGGAAAACGAGGCATAACATACTTAGTGAGCTTGAGTAAATCGGTGGTGGAACAGGGTCTAAGAGAAATAACAGAAAGACTACATTTATTAAGAGCTATGTAGGATAGGAAATTGTGGAGAGCCATGACCACCTACGTCCTAAAGGGATGCCGCACATAAAGAAGAAGATGGCTCTTGACTTGAAGAGGTTAACGTTGTAGTTTTCAGAGAATCATCCAAGTGATGGATAACGGCCCAGAATTGTTAATCAAAGAACCGATTTCCAGTGCCCGTTAGGCTCATTTTAATCAATTACATGCAAGGTAAACGTATGAATCTATCTTTTCTCATTAAGTAATCCTTTGCTAGGAGGAGAAAAGGTAGATTCATATATCTACATTGAACATAATTAATCATTACAAACTCCAAAAGATTTCTTTCAATCTAAAAATATTTTCTTGCATTAAATAACCTGAAAAAGGTTGACAAACCGTAAAAAGCAAATCAATGAAAGACCTAAAAATATTTCAATAAATTTTAAAGTAATTCTATTCATTAAAATAACGTTTAGAGTTAGAGTAAGTCGGAAGGGAATTTAGTATTTCAATGTAGATGTAGCACAAATCCGAAAGAATGGGGCACCCGGTAAGGATCGAACTCACTAATCAGTCGTAATTGATCTAGCGAGGCAAGCTTGCTAAATGTCGAAATCTTCCAAAGATTTTCTAAGCGTAGCTTAGATGTGGCACAAAACCGAAAATATGGTGGCACCCCGTGAAGATCGAACTCACTCGTGATTGTTCTAGCAAGACAGGCTTGATATCCATTACACCACGGCGAGGGTTCAAATTGGTGATTTTCTAAGCACAAGGCCAGAAGTATAGGGTACTCAGTGAGAATCGAATTCATTATTCAGTTGGTAATCGATCTAGTGAGACAGGCTTGTTAACCATTACCCACATCGATGTAGCTGTATTGATTTTTTAAGCGTAGCTTAGATGTGGCACATGGAAAAATATATGGGGCATTCAGTGAGGATCGAATTCACTATTCATTCGTAATTGTTTTAGCGAGACAAGCTTGCTAACCATTACACCACGCCGAGGTGCCCCGAATTGTATATGTAAGTGTGTATGCGTATGCGTATGCTTGTGTATATAATAAATTGCACACACACGCATATAACAGACACATAAATATCACACACACGCATATAACAGACACATAAATATATACACACATACAAAATCCCATATAGTGTGTGACGGACAGAAAATCAGCTCTTTTATGATATCGACTTTAGATTTAATATTTATTTTTATACTGCATTTATTTATAAGTGTTTTCATTTTTTATATTGTATTTATTTATAAGTGCTTTTATTTTTATACTGCACTTCTAAGTGTTTTTATTTTTATACTGCATTTATTTATAAGTTTTTATTTTCATACTGTATTTACTTTTTTTTATATAATATTTTAGATTTATTTTGTATACGTTTTATTAGGTTTCTTCGAATCTTTTAATAAATAAAACTATTTAAAAGAAAATTTGGATTAGCAGTTCTGATTGAATCAATATTTCTGGATGTAATTATTTTCAGCGTTTCTTTAAAGTAGTCCATGCGTGAGAATGTATTATTTTACGTATCTATAAACCAGAGCACGGCCGGGTGCATCTGCTACTAGACAAGTCGGGTGGACCCGTAGTTGGGGGCCCTTATCCATTTAACTCAAATTAACAATATTCTTCTTCTATATGCCGTGTCCGTTCAGAACGTGGACAACTATGTCTCCCCCTAAACTTTTGTAGCTCTTAGCAATGTTGGCCTTTTTACTATACCCCGACTAACTATTATATCATCCATTTACACAAGCTTGTTAGCTGTTTTATTTGTTGTCTACCTATGTCCAACTGACTTTCACTGAGAAATTTTCCTTCTTTTCTTATGAAGTAGTCTAGAAATACCACCTGTCTGTTTCTGTTTCTGAGTATACACTTTTTTTTTTTTTTCATGAAGTGTTCTAGAAGTTCCACCTGTCTATTTCTGTTTCTGAGTATACACTTTTTTTTTCTTTTTTCAGGAAGTGTTCTAGAAATGCCACCTGTCTATTTCTGTTTCTGAATATACACTTCTTTTTTTTTCATGAAGTGTTCTAGAAATACCACCTGTCTGTTTCTGTTTCTGAATATACATTTCCTTTTTTTCTTTTCTCATGAAATGTTCTAGAAATTCCACCTGTCTATTTCTGTTTCTGAGTATACATTTCTTTTTATTCTTTTCTCATGAAATGTTCTAGAAATTCCACCTGTCTGTTTCTGAGTATACACTTCCTTTTTTTCTTTTTCATGAAATGTTCTAGAAATTCCACCTGTCTCTTTCTGTTTCTGAGTATACACTTCCTTTTTTTCTTTTCTTATGAAGTGTTCTAGTAATTCCACCTGTCTATTTCTGTTTCTGAGTATACATTTACTTTTTTTCTTTTCTTATAAAGTAGTCTAGAAATTCCAATCGTCTCTTTCTGTTTCTGAGTATACATTTCCTTTTTTCTTTTCTCATGAAGTTTTCTAGAAATTCCACCTGTCTATTTCTGTTTCTGAGTATACATTTACTTTTTTTCTTTTCTTATAAAGTAGTCTAGAAATTCCAATCGTCTCTTTCTGTTTCTGAGTATACATTTCCTTTTTTCTTTTCTCATGAAGTTTTCTAGAAATTCCACCTGTCTATTTCTGTTTCTGAGTATACATTTACTTTTTTTCTTTTCTTATAAAGTAGTCTAGAAATTCCAATCGTCTCTTTCTGTTTCTGAGTATACATTTCCTTTTTTCTTTTCTCATGAAGTTTTCTAGAAATTCCACCTGTCTATTTCTGTTTCTGAGTATACATTTACTTTTTTTCTTTTCTTATAAAGTAGTCTAGAAATTCCAATCGTCTCTTTCTGTTTCTGAGTATACATTTCCTTTTTTCTTTTCTCATGAAGTTTTCTAGAAATTCCACCTGTCTATTTCTGTTTCTGAGTATACATTTACTTTTTTTCTTTTCTTATAAAGTAGTCTAGAAATTCCAGTCGTCTCTTTCTGTTTCTGAGTATACATTTCCTTTTTTCTTTTCTCATGAAGTTTTCTAGAAATTCCACCTGTCTATTTCTGTTTCTGAGTATACATTTACTTTTTTTCTTTTCTTATAAAGTAGTCTAGAAATTCCAATCGTCTCTTTCTGTTTCTGAGTATACATTTCCTTTTTTCTTTTCTCATGAAGTTTTCTAGAAATTCCACCTGTCTATTTCTGTTTCTGAGTATACATTTACTTTTTTTCTTTTCTCATGAAGTTTTCTAGAAATTCCACCTGTCTCTTTCTGTTTCTGAGTATACATTTCCTTTTTTCTTTTCTCATGAAGTTTTCTAGAAATTCCACCTGTCTCTTTCTGTTTCTGAGTATACATTTCCTTTTTTCTTTTCTCATGAAGTTTTCTAGAAATTCCACCTGTCTATTTCTGTTTCTGAGTATACATTTACTTTTTTTCTTTTCTTATAAAGTAGTCTAGAAATTCCAATCGTCTCTTTCTGTTTCTGAGTATACATTTTCTTTTTTCTTTTCTCATGAAGTTTTCTAGAAATTCCACCTGTCTATTTCTGTTTCTGAGTATACATTTACTTTTTTTCTTTTCTTATAAAGTAGTCTAGAAATTCCAATCGTCTCTTTCTGTTTCTGAGTATACATTTCCTTTTTTCTTTTCTCATGAAGTTTTCTAGAAATTCCACCTGTCTATTTCTGTTTCTGAGTATACATTTACTTTTTTTCTTTTCTCATGAAGTTTTCTAGAAATTCCACCTGTCTCTTTCTGTTTCTGAGTATACATTTCCTTTTTTCTTTTCTCATGAAGTTTTCTAGAAATTCCACCTGTCTCTTTCTGTTTCTGAGTATACATTTCCTTTTTTCTTTTCTCATGAAGTTTTCTAGAAATTCCACCTGTCTCTTTCTGTTTCTGAGTATACATTTCCTTTTTTCTTTTCTCATGAAGTTTTCTAGAAATTCCACCTGTCTCTTTCTGTTTCTGAGTATACATTTCCTTTTTTCTTTTCTCATGAAGTTTTCTAGAAATTCCACCTGTCTATTTCTGTTTCTGAGTATACGCTTTCATTTTTTTTATTCCACTTTTTTTTAAAACTTAAAAATGCCTGTTCTCTACGTGTTATATTTTTTTTAATCATTTTACGCCATGCAAGGTGATAATGCCACTAGGGCGACGGAGTTTACATGGAGTGAAAGAGAATGAGAAGACTTTAATGAGGAGAATTGAGAAAAAGGACAATAAAGGAACAGGTTCAGAAAGACCGAAAGTAGCGATTGGCGTTCCATTTAAATCTTTAAAGATTGTAGGTGGCGGGCAAACAAGGAATCAGAAGTGATTTCCTCGGGCGAGAAGTGCGAGGAATATACAGATGCATCTAGCTAGTTTTAAAATAAAACGGTGGGACCTAGATGCCATTCTAGTAGCACGCTTAAATGTCGTCAAGGCACGAGGGTAAAAGTCTCATCAGAACAGTTGCCATGAAAATATTAGTAGAAAAGACAGAGTAAAGCCATATCACGTCGGTGAGAAAGTGACTGACGCCGATGTGCCAGATCAGGATCGATTATATTACGAACTATTCTTTGAATTTTGTCAAGAATCTCCAGATAGACAGTTGGGGCGCCAGACCAGACATGGCGGCAGTTATTCAATACACAGACTAAATAGTAGCTTTATAAATGGGAAAGATGGTTTCTAACGAGATAAAGTTCTGTCTTGACACAGTGAAGCAACTTTCCTGTCAATAGACCATGTGAGCGCAAGGTATGTAGCTCCTGGAGATTACCATAAGCCATGCTGATGGCAGTTAGAAAATATTATCTGTGGTGAGTAAATGAAAGCAGTTTTGTTTTAGAGGTCTAAAAGTTACAAGCCATTTCCTGTCTCATTTAACCAATGATTGGAAGTTGTTTTCGAGAGCAGTTGCCAGTTTTACTTTGACGGATACGTCGGACTTGCTATTAAGACAAGAGTAAATAGTTATTTTTCTGTATCATTCTGTAGAGTTACATCACTTTTGCCTTAGGTTGTTAAAATGATGAGATTCCATCTAAAGGTTTACTTAATAAAATAAAAAAAATTATGAACCATTTTTTCGATTTGAATGGCTTGCATTTTTATGTCATGTTTTTCCCGTTAAGATATCAACAATGTTTTGTGTTGAATAAAGATTTAATTCAATATCCATTTTATTTTTAGTTAACGTGAATCGAACTGTGTTAAGGAAACCATAGTCAGTTCTCTTTTCTTTTTTTCTTTTTTACATTTTTGATAACTGATTTTTTTCTTGAATGCAGTACGTTACTTTTCCCAGCAGAATTTGTTTTTCACTAATTGCTTCTTTCCCTACTTTCGTTGGAAATTCATCATAGCAATTTATTTATTTCTTCCTAGAGACTAAAGTTAATATTCAGCGATAAAGTAGCAACAGGTTTTAGCGAATCTACATAATTCTCCTAAAGTGACAGTCGGGACCTTGTCGCATCATCCTTTCTCTTTATTCCCTTTCTCACCCCTAGTGACAGTTTCGGGGATTGTTTTGAAGGCCAAGCTTACTCTTGAAATTAAAGAGAGTTTGACGAGGTCATTTGCGTGAATTTGATATTGGCGGGCAATTCTCCGCGACGGACAAGCCCAAACACTTGGACAGAAGCACCCCAATCACCAGCTCAAGGGGGTCTGAGACAGGCGAGATCTAGCAAAACTGCTTGTATCGGACTCTCGGAAGCTTGGTCTGTCAAGGTCCACCTTTGTTACGCCAACCCGACTGGCAATGCCTTCTTCCGCCAGTTTCGTTGTTGAGAGCATCTATGTTTATTCTGCCGTTGGGGTTTTCGGGGGCTGGTCGCATTCAGTCTGGCTCTCCTCCACGACATTAACGCCACGGTTAACTGAACCTCTAGAAAACCTTGCTCTTGGGATCACTGGGAAACGCAAGCCCTCAAGCATGTCAAGGGATGATCACTGAATGGCGGAGTGAATATGACGTCATCTAAAGTAACCCATAATTTCTAACGTCATAATTCTACGATGTATCTTAAAATATTCCGAACATTTAAATGATTGCTTTTTCATAGTTTTTTTTTTTTTTTAAGTATTTCACTCCAAGTAAGGCGGGAGTACCACTCGTACGCAAGGGGTTACACAGAGTGGGGGTACAAAGAGTAAAGGGTCGTGATAGAGGAAAGGCTGAAGAGAAGGATGGGGAACATAATCAAGGCATCTGAAGTTGTCGATTGACATTGCGTTTGAATATTTGAATATTATAGCTATTAGGGAAGCAAGTAAGTGGAAGCGAGTTCCACAGACGGGAAGTGCGAGACATGAAGCTATTGGAGTAGAAGAGACAACTACATTTAACAGTTTCGACAGTGAATGGGTGGGACCGTGATACCAGCCTAGTAGCACGCTTAAATTCATACAGTCTCGGAACTAGCGAAAGTAGCCCGTCGAAGAAGTTACCGTGAAAGTATTTGTAAAAAAGACAGAAGGAAGTCTCGGTACGTCTGTGAGAACGTGACTGTAGACGAGATGCAGGATCAGGACCAATCACATTGCATATCCCTCTCTAGATTTTATCGAGGACCTTGAGACAAACAGCGGGGACGCACGACCATATATGACAAGTGGTCCTTGCAAGGGCGAATGGTTGATTTATACATTTGAAGGATGGACTCAAGTGAGAAAAAAAAAAAAACTTTTTGGTGCAACAAAAAGAACCAAATTAATGTAGTTTTTTTTTAAATTGTTTTATTTGTCATCTTTGCCCTTCATATTTTTTTTTTATTATTATTCACAATTTTTTCGCCATATCAAGAATAAACTTCAGGTAAAAAAATGTGTTTCTACAGGAAGATGCGGAAAATACCATTGAGGGAGCAGTGGTTAACGAGGACATTTTAAGAAAAATGTAAGCAAAAAGTACACCTATACTTCGAATTTGTGAGGTAGAGTTGAATTTTCTGGAACACTTAATGAGAAAAGAGGGTTTGGTAAATTTGACATTCCCAGAACGTATTTAAAACAAGAGGATCAGAGCAAAAACTGCGAATAATCTATATAACAAGCTTGTGCAAATGGATGACAGAATAGAGAAAGGGAAGAAGGTGAAAAAGCAAAATTAGAGCTACTAATTATAGAAAGCTGGCAGATCACCCACATCCTCAAGTGACAAAAACATTCATCTTGTTCGTTCGAATTTTCCCGTTACCTAGCATTAGTATCATTTATTTTTAACTGACATTATTAATGAAATATATCTATTGATTTTGATACGACAACGCTTGTAACGTTTTTTTTTTGTTTTCTTTTTAAAAGATCCGTCTCTTCTACCCCAGATATGAGTTAAATAGTGACTTCTATTTGAAAAGCATTATTATCCCCCAAGAATTGTTAATACTATATATGCACACGTGCAAAAGAATAAAAACAAGATTCCTAAAATGAAAAATATGTTTCGGGTTTAAATAACCTAAAACGGTGTATAAATCGTTAAAAAAACAAATCAATCAATCAATTTGTTTAAAGAGTTGACCAAAAGTATAGCATTGGGATTTTTTAGTTTTAACAGCATTAAAAATAACTCTATTTTTTATAGTGTGTCTACTGTCATATATATATATATGTGTGTGTGTCCACTAAAAGGACGTTTAAAGTTATAAAAAATATTTATACACACACACACACACATATATGTATATATATATATATATATATATATATATATATATATATATATATATATATATATATATACAAATAAATAGAAAGAAGAGTCGGATTATAATCCACATTTCTTTAGCATTTATTTTTTTAAAAGTGCTCGATATAAATTAGAGCATAATACTATAATGTTATTTAAAAAATATTTAATATATATATATATATATATATATATATATATATATATAATCGTATTAATTATATTTAATATATATATATATGTATATATATATATATATATTTATGTATATATATATATATATATATATATATATATATATATATATATATATATATATATATATATATAATCGAATAATCGTAATCGAATTAAGTCGACTCCCTATGAAAAATTATTACATGTAGAACAACATTTCCGCCTAGAAAAACACGATTTCGAAACCCATGCCAAATTCACTATAATTGAGAGAATAGAAAAGTTCAGAGCAGATAACATTAGAAAGATTTTAGAGTCCCATGAAAATAAGTGGATACAAAGTCTAAAAACAAAATATCCAGCCGGGCTAAACCATAAATTTAACAATATAGATAGTACCAATATATAACTCAACAAATCAAAACCTACCCACATATCTCACCCACACAAGACAGACATGCTTACGGAGGTGTGGAGGCCTCACATTTATACACTCACTCACACGAATATACACACTCACACACATCATACTCACTCACACCCTAATGAACCAAATGATAACACACACCCACAGCAATACACAGCTTACACATGTCATACTCACTTCACTCCCTAAGAACAAAATAACACACACACAAACACTAAACAGAGACACATCCCCTCACCAGGTCCAATAAAACTGTCAAACTGACTAGAGAATTCATAGCAGCATGTATCTATCCAGCTCTTATCTCAAATAACAACTTAAAAGAGACTGTTTGACCAACACAAGGAATGTTAAAAGATTCATGTTAAAAAGATAAAAAAATAAAAAAAAACAAATGAAAACTACAGACAAAAGTTCATTTTCTCCAGCAAAAGACTCATTTCTGTAGTTTACTGCTACCAGCAATCAGAAATATTTCTCCTCCCGATGATGGCCATTTTGGTCGAAACTAGTCGAGGAATCTAAATGGAATAATAATAAAAAAAACGAAAGAATATTAATCTACAATCCAGTGTGTCTAAAGATTTTAATTTTTTTATTTTTTTATTGTTCAATATATATATATATATATATGTCACTTTAACGTTATTTTTAGTGGATACTCAGGTCTTTGAGATATTTGGGTAACCGCGTCGTTTATTTATTAAACAGTATATTTATTTATTTTCGTCTACCGGCCTAGCGGAATCCATCCATCTTCAGGTCAAAACATACTCAGTTTCCTCCAACTTGAAGGCCCACCTTCCTCTCAGAGACGTGCCTGTTCATTTCTTTTTCAGTACTAGCGTGATAATGAAAACATGCAACAATTTCGGCGTATTATACTATTTTTTTTTTACCGAATATAAAATACCTTTCTAAGAATATGGAATTTTGAAGCTGTCATAAAGACAGCGGAATATAGTTGATCTGAAAAAAAAAACAGCAAATATATTTGATCAATAAAATTAATGTCAAAAATCAATTAAAATAAACAGTCTTTAGTTTTTATCTAATAAACTGAACAAATCTTTTGAACAAACCCATTAGTGTAATATTATCGTCAATTACGCCATTGAAAACAGCAGAATTATTATCTCATATTCTAAATTTTATTTCAATCCATGCTTCACTAATTTCGCTCGGCCTGTATAGCTGTGTGCCCCAAACCGAACGTGTGCGATGTAACGAGCCCCTCTGGTGAGTGTTTATATATCTATATCTATCATTGGTTTCCTTCTCACTCGTACGTCACAGGCACATCCAGGACGATCACGTAGGTCTACACTCAGTGATTATTTTAAATTACTTCTCAAGTCAACCCTGCACCTTATCTTCCCAGAAGGACACAAAAGTCGATTCCGATATCATCTGAGATGAGCCGCTTACTTCTGTTGTATTAATCGCTGATGCTCAAGCGAGTGAATGTATCTCAACGTATTTGTAGCTCACTTCACGGTTGAACAAAATAATGGCATTATCCGCACTATTAATTTATTTCACGGCCTTCTGAATATTTCAGACTTTGCAAATTTTCATTGAAGTCCATTTTTATTATACGACGTATGTCTCACACAACATTGCCAGCAAGTCTAATCCTAACTAGGACTAGTAATTTGTACTTGGCTGGATTAAGCTAAGCTCTCAGTAGAGGATTTCCTTCATTACTGGTTACTGGTCTTAGCTGCGCATGCCCTGTGAGAAGCCGGAAGTAATCATTGGAGATGATCAATCAAACGCACGCACGCATGTACTACGTTACTCAATTCAAACTATGACCCATCTCTCACTTCCGGTTGACAATTACAAAAGGATACACTTAGACATTCAAAGCGCGAAAGAAAAAAAAAACAACACTGCTATTTTGTGCATTTTAGTAATGGTGAAATTAAACGTTTACACACAGGAAACATTCAGTATTCATTGAATGAACCGTTAGAGTTGCTGGCCGTTGAGAAATATTTTTTCTGTAGGTCAACGAGAGAAAAGTTTAGTACTGTCATGCGTGGACGCAACCGTGTTGAAGAGATACTTTTGCCTGATACTGGGGAGGTTTTTTGTGAATTTCCGTTCAGCTGGATGCCTTTCGTTTGTTAGTTGATTGATTTTCTTTAGTGGCATATCAGCCTTTATGGGTAATTTCATGCCGAAATCTAAATTTGTTTTGAACACAATTTTATGCCTTCAACTAGGGATATTTGGAACGCAGTTGTATGCCTTTAACTACAGATAAAATATATTGTTTGTTATTTTCCTATTACCCTTAGACATTCAAAGCGCGAACCAAAAACATTGCTGCTATTTTGTGCATTTTAGTAACGGTGAAATAAAACGTTTACATACAAGAAACATTCAGCGTTCATTGAATGAACCGTTAGAGTTGAAATTTATAAAATCTTTTTCCTTCTTATTAAATTAGATATAATAACGTTCAACACTTAACGAATGGCGACTTAGAGTTTTGTAATTTTTCAGTAACTCGTTACTACTTCTGACAAGAATGATTACATTGATCACAGCAATGGAATCATTCTCTGAGGGATAGAAAACTTACGAAGCTCTTGAGTCGACCTACGGTAAGTATGGAACGTTATTATATTTAATTTAATATATATCGCTCTAGCCTAATAGTGAACATATTGTTAGCAGGAATTCCGTTAAATTTGATACATGTTACGAGGATTGAATGTGGCACAAGGCCGAGTTTAATATGGGTTTCTCCGAGCCCTTAGGCTCGGACAAAAATATAGCCCTTGAACCCGCCTAGACGGGTTCAGGGCTTGTCTACCTCCCCGGACGAAACCTTGCCCTTCAGCGAAGCTTCGTTCGGGTTCATCTCTGATAACGCAGAGAGTTCGACAGACGTCGCAGTCAAAGACTGCATCGAGACGTAGCTCAGTATTTATCAATCCACCCACGAGGACCGAATATGGCACAAGGCCGGTTTAATGTGGGTATCTCCGAGCCCGTAGGCTCGGCCAAAAATATAGCCTTTGAACCCGCCTAGACGGGTTCAGGGCTTGTTACCTCTCTGGACGAAACCTTGCCCTTTGGCAAAGCTTCTTCCGGGTCAAAGACTGTATCGAGACGTAGCTCAACAGCAGGTATTCTCTCTGTCAGTACAAGTATACTTTGGGCGAGTACATCTTATGTAAAAAGGGGAGAGTCCCACAACAATTGGGTAACTTCTGCGCTGTTTTCCTCTGCCTTGGCTCCAGTCACCTTCCCACTCCTGTAATGTCGCTCTCCTGTATCTTTCCTATAAATATTTTCATGGTAATTGTTCAGAAGAACTTTTTGCTATTGTCCCTAGATTTTATGATTTTAAGCGCAGTACTAGATTGGCAACAAGGTCTCATTAATTTACTTTTGAGTTTTCGAGATGTGACTGGGTCTATGCTAAAAAGTTTCTTTTCTCGCACTTCTCGCTTGTGGAACCCTCTTTTGGCTCTATGATTTCCAGCAATGTTTGAGCATCAAAAATGTCAATCGTTGTCTTCTTTCATTTTGATTACTATTTTATCATTCTCGATCCTTAAAAATGTTTCTCTTTTTCTTATTCTTTAACAATCAGTAAACCCTCGTGTCTTAGCGGATTTACGGCCTTGCATAGGGTAAAATGAATAAAATAAAAAATCCTAACAGGGTTGCCGAAATAGACTGAAATGTATACATCGGGATGGTAAAAGTAAGTCACGATTAGATTATTGACGTTTCTAGTAAGCACTAAATAGTAGTTGTCCTGAGTAGGTCATCAGGCTACTGAGTGTGGAATAGCGAGACATCATTGCTGTGCCTGACTTTGCAAGCGTTTGAGCGAGCTCCATGGCGCAGAAGTGGATATGTGGACGTTCAGTTCGACTATGTAGAAGAGAGTCTCGCAGCCATCGCAAACGAAAGTTTACGGCGTACGTTTCGTATGAAGGGCTGGAAACCTCGCACAGACACAAACTCGCCGATGGAAATTCAGGAATTACAGGAGTGAAAGAAGTGTAATGCTGGGTGTGGGGGACTGTGTTTTGGGTCATCGTTTGATCTGCATCTCTGTATCGTTACACATCGATTTTTCAGGAATCCTGATTTTTCTGCCCTTTGAATGAAAATTGTCCGTGAGTCAGACAAATTGTTGTCCGTTGAAAATAATTTTTCTGTAGGTCGAAGAGAGAAAAGTTTAGTAGTCTCATGCGTGGACTCAGCCGTGCTGAAGACGTACATTTGCCTGATACCGGGGACTTGTTTGTGAATTTCTGTTCAGCTGGATGTCTTTCGCTTGTAAGTTGATTGATTTTGTTTGGCGGCATATCAGCTTTTATCTGTTATTTAATGCTGAAATCTAAATGTTTTGAACACAATTTTATGCCTTCAACTAGGGATATTTTGAACGCAATTGTACGCCTTTAATTATAGATAAAATATATTGTTTGTCATTTTGCTATGAAATGAAGTGTTCATAATTCTTCTGAATTGCTGAGCAGTTTGTCTTACAAATTTATTATTATTAGCTTTTTTTTATATAAAAATGTGCTGTTGGTAACTTTTTATATAAAAATCTATTGCTCGTATTTTTACAATAAAAATATATTTTTATACTTTCATATTATTTCGTTTTTTTTTGTGGTGGGGGGGAGGTTTAGTATTTGCCCAGAGCTGGGACCCTAACAGTTGCTACCACCCCTCTTTCGTTGGAATGTGTTCTCGTCGTCTGGTGAGGTGCTCACCATTTTTTGTTTCACCTTCTGTTATACTGACGATAAATATGGAAAGTAAATACGGAAACTCTAGATAAGAACATTGTAGCTCAGGCTATAGCTTTGAACAGCTTGAAAATTTCAACAGGCTTTGGCATACAGGTCTTCGTCAAAACTGAAAAGTCTCCGTACAATTTTTGTTTTTAACTGCTCTAGTCTTTTTTTTATCAAATTGTGAAATGAATGTTATCTTGAAGGGAAATTCTTCCAGATACTTTCATTGCAATGCAGGTGTCCCTCAAGGTTCTGTTCTTGGACCTAACTTTGTTTTTAATAGTCATTAATGACTTTCCAGATGGCATCAGCCCTCAACTCGGTAACTATGCTGACACAAACATTTAATCGATAGTAAGGCTCATCAGTTGAACAAATTCAAACTGACAGCTGATTTCAAGAAACGAAGTTTACCATGGAGGCTCGACCAAAAATATTCCCATAAGCGGGTTCGTGCCTGTCTACCTCCCCGGACCAAACTTTGCCCTTCAGCAAAATCCTCATCCGGGTTCCTCTCTTCTCAAGGCAGAGACTTCGACAGTAATGAACAATCTGTTCGACAGTTCCCCAAGTTCAATTTGTTGTTAACTGGAGCAACTCATGGCTTGTGTTTAGGAATAAAGTGTCGTTGCCGACAATGTAGTTTGAATGCAGGTCACGTGTGGGCAAACGCGGACGATTCCATTAATAAATACGTAGATCACGTGATCGTAAATGAAAACGTATAAATGGGAATTAGCCTGATCGCTATTGTCTATACTATCCACTATACTATTTTCTCTATACTGATCATTATACGAGTTACTATTCGGCAAGTACTATTTGAACAAGTATTATTAGAGCGAGTATTTTATGAAGGCGTTACTACTACTACTAGTATCTCCGTTTACAAAGTCTTGGCTACAACGAGAATTACGAACGTGATAACGAGCATTCCTTGACCTAAGGGAAGTTACAACAAGTGAAAATTTAACATCACAAAAGCTTGTTAATCTCTATCAATAAAAGGCAGGATGTGTGTGTGTGTGTGTGTGTGCGTAACGAATGCACGGCCGCAATTTTCGATGGATTTGCACCAAAATGTACATGCACATGCTCCAAGTTAGTAGGAAAGCCAAAACCGACTTTGCATTTCCCAACTCCCATCGATAGTGGAAATAATCAATTTTTTCATGCTTCTATGGCAGTTTTCATGTAGTTTGTGGCCATTTTGTACTGACCAGAGTGAGAGCCTATAGTTGGCTGCCACAAATAGGCAGGAAGATTCTATTGGCCAGCATGAGAGCCAACAGCTGACTGACACGAATGTTAACTAGCATGCTAGCATGCAAAAAATATCGATAGCTGCATTCGTCACAAGTGGGGAAAAATTTAAATCTGCATGGCACTTTACTCCAATTGGCCCATTCGCTTGCTTAAACTCAACGTTGATTCTGATTCCGCAGAACTGGTTTGGGTGTGAAAAATATTTTCATTCGGTTTTTCCAGTTGCGAGTCTTTTTTTTAAAGCTGATAATTTTGTGTTCATTTTGTTTAGTTCTTTTTTCGTAACAGATTTAATGTTTAGTATAGAGCTTAGAAAAAATTCGCAGTGTGAGATAGGCAAGAAGTAAGGCATGTAGCAACATCAGCACGGCAAAGGGCACTCCTTTAAGGGCAAGGAAGGGCAAAAATATTTTAAGTCAACTGATAGCGATTGCTGTATGAGTCGTACGATTTTTGAATCAAGCACGGGCAACGCCGGGCCATACTGCTAGTTTTAAATCCTCTAAAACTAAACTGCTCTCTAGAGCCTAAGAGACCCATTTTTGACATCTATCAGCATAGCTGATGCTCACCTCCCAGGAGAGTGACTCGTTGTATCTTTTTCTGATAACGTTCTCAGTTGACATGTAGTGGAAAGACTATATTGAATCCAATGCTAGGTCAGGTGCTAAGAAAGTTGGTTCACTGTGTCGTGCTAAACATTTTTCCTCTCCAGAATCTTACATATTTATAAGTGTACCATTCGCCCATGCTTAGAATATTACTGGCCCAGTTTGCCGGTTATTTAACTTGATCTCCTTGATAAAATCCAAAGAAGAATCAGCAATATCACTAGTCCTGATTTTACATCTCAGCTTCAGCCATTTTCCTGCCGCTGTAAAGTTACCTCCCTTTGCGTTTTCTATAAATAATTTCATGGTAATTGTCCAGATTCACTGAGTCAGTCATGTACCATGCGTGATACACTTTTAGGCTGATGAGGCATTTTTTCCCGCTGTAGCAATTTCTTTCTTTAGACCAGTTTCTACCCATGGCTATAGAACCAGATCAGTCCTTCTATTTACCCATAGCTGAGGGTGGGAGAAGAAGAGGATTCATACCTTTCCCAAGGTTATTAGCACGTAAGTGAATGTAATGGATTCGACTGGAGTCCGAACTCGGCTCTCCGATTCCTCAATCCGAGCTGCTATCGTGCCTCCTCCTCACTACAGAACCTAAACTTTATGAATATAAGCGCTGTTGTAGACTGACGACGACGTCTTATCGATATACAGTTGAGTTGTTTAAATGTGACCGTAAATTCAATACAGTTTCTTTTCTCGTACTTCTCGCTACTGCAACTCTCATCTGGCTCCAAGCATTCCGGCCAACGTAAATCATCAAAAATTTAATTGCAATTGACTGGAAAGCATGGAGCCGGAGGTGAGTTTCATAAGGTTCGAAAAGGCGGAACGAGTTAGCTGACAGGAATCAGGAAGGGATTTTTAAGATTATCAATAGAGAGAATTTTCGTTTTGAAGGCGTTAAAATTTACATGCCATTCCTTCCTCCAGTTAACAACAGACTGTAGGTCATTTCTGAGATCAGTGCCAATTTGACTTAGCCGAATTGAACTGACTTAATATCGAGACAGAAGTATTAGGTTGGTGCAGAAATAATGACGTAATAATGTCGTTTTTTACGTTAAGAATACGTCAAAAAACGACATTATTACGACATTATTTTTGCCCCAACGTAATAAATGTCTGCGTCATCAGCGTAGATATCAAGTTTTGAACAAGTGTTGCCAGGAAGTTCATTGATGGAAATTAAGAACAAAGTACCTCCAAGAATAGGACCCTGGAGGACAACTAAATTAGTACAGAAGGTTCTAGAAGAGTGGCCGTTTAAAATAACAGTTACGCAACTGAGGTAACAATTCATTGTCTTATCTAGTGGTTTGACTTTTAAACGACACAAAATTATCTAATCTCCAAATGTAACATTCACGAAACTTTTCATTAGGCAAGATACGAAACACTTAACATATTGATTAGCTCGTCTTATTTTGAAGTTTTTATCGCTTGCGATCTCGTATCTAGCGGGGTTATGTGAAAGGCACTAAACCACTGATTACGAGTCAAGCGGACGTTGACACTTCAGCATCCACAAGGACGCTGAAGCGAAGGTCAGTAAAGTTAACTACAAGTCGAATAACTTCCGGATCCAGACAGCAGATTCGCATGCAGTACTCAGCTATATTTGTGTTCGTTCGGCACCCAAAGAGCCCGCCTGTGGTTTATACTGCATCTCTGCTGAGTGGACATTAAGCTAGGAGAGTGGGAACAATGTTCATTTTAAACAAGCTCATTACAATCAAATTCTCGCTGATGATGACTTGTGACTGCGTGCTAGCAGTATAGTTCCCTATACATATTTTCACACATTCACTTGAGTCAACACATGGTACAGATTTCAGACACTTTCCAAAGTGGCCGCACGAGGAGAATAAATTGCCAAACCAATATCAAGAAGCAATATTTCTGACAAATGGACCATGCCAAATTTTAAACAAAGAAACCAATCAATCTAACCACTTGACCAAGCACACACACACATATATATATATATATATATATATATATATATATATATATATATATATATATATATATATATATATAAATATGTAATGAAAAACAAACCACTTTAAGGTACCATTAAAGTGGTTTGTTTTTCATTACATATTAGCTCTGTCCTCACATTGAGCTCTCAGGATTTCATCCTCTTTGGATTTACCAATTCGCTTTACCAAGTTCCTTATAACATAATTATATATATATATATATATTTCATTCAATACGACAGACAAGGTGTTTTATTTAGTTTTTTATACAATTTCTTATGCGATCTAATAATTTTTTTTCATTTTGAAAAGAAAAATATTAGATCGCATGAGAAATTGTAAAAAATAAATAAATAAAAGCAACTTGTCTGTCGTATACAATGAAATGTACATGAAAGAACGATAGTAGCTTAAATGCACAAATATATATATATATATATATGTATGTGTGTGTACGTGTGTAATTTGTTCGAAAATTATAGCATTAATATGTTATAAAATCACTATAAAAAGAGCCATTTTGTTTCAACACTTGTGGTGTCTTAGGTGATCGTGTGGATAAGACGCCAGAAGTGTTGAAAAAAAAATGGCTATTTTTGTAGTGATTTTATACCATATTTATGTTATAATTTTCGAATACATTATTCTGCTGTACTCTTTATTGAGTACTCTTTCAAGAACTGCATTTTTGGTTACTGGAATTTATTCCATATATACCAATTTTATAATTAATATATATATATATATATATATATATATATATATATATATATATATGATACAAAATATAGCTTCAAGGAATGCCATATTCATGAGTTAAAGTGATAAAAACCAGGTATAGAGCGTATGAAAATATAAAAGTAGACACTGAAGTCAACACCCAGAGACGACAGTCTATTCCATGCTAGACAAAATCATCAGGGCTGATTGCGTTTAGCATGAAACAGACTGCCAACTCTAGGTGTTGACTTCAATGTCAACTGATATATATATATATATATATATATATATATATAATAATTATAATAATATTTTTTGTTTAAAAATATGATTCCTTCGCTACATAATAGTTCTCATGTTTCAAAAACGAGAGCCGAAATCATCCAAATAATTAATAAAATTAAGTTGGATTGTGGTGTTTAGTCCCGTTTCATCTTCAAGCGAAATTTTAGGAACCTATAATTATAATATAAGCTCTACTTCTGTATGGAGCACTGTCTTCTTAAAAATAAAAACAAAAATACTAAGGAACCCCGGATTATGCACCCAATGTGTACTTTTCTATTTTCTGCATACCTGCACAAGGATACGTATATATATATATATATATATATATATATATATATATATATATATATGCGTGTGTGTGTGTGTGTACATATGTATATACATATATATATATATATATATATATATATATATATATATATTCATATATATGTATGTGCGTGTGTGTAATTGGGCAGCAATCCTTCTTTTATACAGGTTTCATTGGAGATGACTGGCATTATATTTTTTCTTGCTTACTTACAAGACATTTCCTTTTGAATCATAGTGTGGAAGAAATATTCAAATTCTCTATTAGCCATTATCAAGAACAATTTTGTTTGTCTTAATATGCAAATTGTGATGGTAATTTTTTTTTTTTAGCAACAGCAATGTTTTCATCCCCGAATATAATCGAAACATTTATCTTGCTTGCGTAAATACATTTTCAATAATGGCTAATAGATTAGATGAAAACGCTCAAATTCCGATATCATTTGGACAGTTTTTACACACTCTAAAAGAAAATCTCTTGTACGCGGTCGAGAAAAATATATATAAAAAAAAATTAATCACAATGACTATCAGTCATCTTCAATGAAAACCGTATAATATACATACATACATACATACATACATATATAATTATTTACCCGCTGCCCCACGCAGCAAGATGTGACACAAAACTGAGTTTAAAGTGGGTTATCCGAGTCCGTATACTCGGGCAAAAGTTCCCTATAGACCACGTAAAAACGGTGTCAGTTTCCTGAGACGTGACTCTGCCCTTTGGGAGAGCCTCGTCTGGGGGATGCCCTCTGAGATAAGCCAGGTAAGTATATATATATATATATATATATATATATATATTTTAGGTTGATGCAAAAATAATGACGGTTTTTGACGTTAAAAATACGTCAAAAACCGTCATTATTTTTGCACCAACCTGTGTGTGTGTGTTTGGAAAATTAATGACAGATTGTTTGACGCGTTTGTTCTTTACGAAATCATAGAACTAAAGCGATACTTACGTTGATGTATGCACGCAAAGAGGACGAGAAGCTGAAATTTTAAACTTTTAAATTTAAATATTTATTTATTTATTTCGATGTATTTGGTTGAGAAGATTATATATATATATATATATATATATATATATATATATATATATATATATATATATATATATATATATATTCCGTTTATACGGTATTTTTATAGATACAATTGTCCTACTTAATCCCTTTCATTATATGTTGTCATTGTTTACGTTAAGATACGTTTTGTGAGAGGGTAAGATCTATCGCGAAAAATCGTCTAATATTGTGCGTTGAATCGAATATTGTATCTAGCTAAATGGTATGACACTTCAGATCAAATGAATTTTTCTATACAGAATTACAGTTTTGATTACTCTCAGAGAATGCATATTTTCTACGAAAATTTCTCGAACTATCAGGCCGGTAAATGTAATTAATACCGTCTAATTAAAAAAAAAAGTACATTTACTTAAATAAATTGTATCTATAAAAAGACTGTATAAACAGAAACAATATAAAATATATTAAATAATTGTCGGACTTTCATATATATAGAATACAGGTTCGAATCCTGTCGGAGGACGAATATTTTCTGTGAAATTTTCTCGGACATTCAGGCCGGTAAATGTTGTTTAATACTATTTATTATGAACATAGCATTTACTTAAATACTTGTATCTATAAAAAGAATGTATAAACATAAAAAATGTCTTAAAATAGTTGTCGGACTTTGTCCATTTCATAATGTGTGACGTCATTTCTTTACATTTGATACGCCATGAGCAGATATGAATGTACGTGAGAGATTCATGGGAGATTGAAGTTTAAATACAGTAAATTCGACATTGCTAAACGAACGCTCCTTCGTGGCCAAATCGGTAAAAGCATGTCAAGCTAAATGACGGTTCCGTATAGGATACAGGTTCGAATCCTATCGGAGGATGGATATTCTCTGTGAAAATTTCTCGGACATTCAGGCTGGTAAATGTTGTTTAATACTGTTTATTATAAACAGAGCATTTACTTAAATATTTGTATGTATAAACATAAAAATGTCCTTATATAAAGACATTTTATATATATATATATATGGTGAACTGTCATATTCAACGTATGTGGGTCAAGCAGCTTAGTTCACTGTGACTCATATATATATATATATATATATATATATATATATATATATATATATATATATATATATATATATATATATATATATATATATACACTTGTCGATGTGAAAGCGGTGTAAGGTAAAAAGATAATCTGTAACAAACCAAAGATAACATACCTGTCTTATTTACAACAAATTTTGCAGACGACTATCTGGTGGTACACGGGTGAATTATACTGCATACAGACCGAATCAGCCCAATTAAGACTATAGTGTTTTGCTCTCTCATATGCCTGATTTCTATAAAATCGAAAAGCCATCTTAGTGGCCATGGACGCTGAAATGATGCGGAAAACATCAAAAATACGCGAGAGCTGTGGTTGGTTGGTCTCACATCTGTGTAAGATGTGGTAACCGCTATATAAGTCTCTCCCATTGTTCGCTCTGATATTCGCGCCTTTATAACAGAGGAAAGATCCTATGAATGTGTTTGTGTACATTAGCTTACGAGCGAAGAGACAGTTTTAGAAGATATACACTAATGATATTCACTGATGCGAAACGTGATTCTCGAGGAATGACAATCCTCTCCGATGTGAAAACGAGGCTATTCTTTTCGAGTAAACACACCCCCATCTTAAAATATTCCAGCCGTTTCAGTGTCACAAAAACATAACGTATATAGAGTAGTAGTATCACTTTCTAATTCGCTGTAGAACATCACCTCAGAGACTTTCAAAGTTCCGTTTTCCGCGATTCTAAGTCATCTAGAAAAAAATGCTTAAAACCAAAAAAAAAAAAAAAAAAAAATCATTGAAAGTATGTTCTGTGAAGCAAATTTCAGATTCGAGGACAACTGTGCTTGCAATGATGCCTATAAAGCCTTTTAGCAAAGATTTTCCGATTGAGAAACGAAGAAAAATCGAACATTATTTTTTTTCAAACGGCTGAGTGTGCTATTGATATGAGCAGTCGAAGCTCCAAGGTTTATTTCCGGTGGAGCTGTAATATTTTCTTTTTTTTAGGCTTGTCTTTACTGATTTAATTAATATTAGAGCTGATACAAGATTCTCATTTGGATACATGATTTTGCAAGGGAAAGTACAACTTTCGAAGATTTACAGGAATTATTTTTCTACAATGTCGCTTCTTCTACCTCAGCTGTATATCAAGTTGCTTTTACACTGAATAGATAATATAAATTGTTTTTGTCTATATGAAAAAATTATAATAAATAATTATTGCTCTATTTTCGGTATTGAGCCCTCATTTGAATTAATGCTTTGAGCGTTAGAATTTGTATATTGTTTTCGTTCTCATGACACACACACACACACACACACACACATATATATATATATATATATATATATATATATATATATATATATATATATATTATTTTGAACAATAAAAATATTAAAAAAATAAAATCTTCAGACACACTGCGTTGTATATTTTCAGTTAGATTCCTCGACTAGTTTCGGCCAACACACACACACACGCACACACACACACACACACACACACATATATATATATATATATATATATATGTATATATATATATTATTTCACCAGAAGGCAGACAGTAAAAACAAAACATGCAAGGGGTTACTCAGTGTAAGAGAATACGAGAGAGAGAGAGAGAGAGAGAGAGAGAGAGAGAGAGAGAGAGAAAGTAAGAGAGAGAAACAGTATTACGGAGAGACAACAATAAATGACCAGGAATTAAAAAAAGACAAAAGATAACGATTGACGTTGCATTTCTTTTAATCATTTCACCCCAGGCAAGGCAACAGAACCACTAACACACAGGGGCTTACTGAGTGCGAAAGAGAATAAAAATGTTAAAAATCGAGAACAATAAAAGAACAGAATTTAAGAAGACCAAAGATAACGATTGATATTAAATTTAAATTTTTGAAGATCAAAGTTGAGATTTCCAGAGATCCTTTTGCTGCAATTCCAAGTAAAAAAAAACGAAAAAAAAAAAAAAAAAAAAAAGAATCCGGAAAAGAGTTTCACAAACGAGAAGTGCGAGAAAATAAAATAGCGTCGAACATACGACTACATCTAGCCATTTCACCTAAAAAAGGATGAAACCTTGCCTCTAATCTAGTCAGTCTGTTATGTGCCATGCGTGATACACGCTTAAGCGATCATGTATCTTTCGATACATAACTGACGAGGCAGATTTTTTTCCTGTCGTAGTTTGCCATTTCTTTCTGCCATCCAAGGCTATAGAAAACAGGTCTGCCCTGCTATTTAACTATAGCTGGGTGTGGGGAGAAGAGAATACCTTTCCCAAACAATCTAGTATTGCGGTTCAATTCCTGGAGTCTAGGTGCCATAGAGAACATTTACCTTGAAAGTATTTGTTTTGAATTCCGGGAATGGAATCCTGCAGAAACAAATAAACAACGCCAGTAATTGAGATAGAAAAATAAGTGTATTAAACGTAAGAATACAGACTTGAAGTGAAGATTAATAGTCCAGGAATGCGGGTTAGTAGAAAGTATATGTACAAGTCTCTGTAAGTAAAGCTGTAATCATCTCTCTCTCTCTCTGGACTCTTGTATAACTCTCTGAGAACACCCTGTGTCTTTCTCCGTATCTCTCAACCTGTCTCAACGTATCTCCACGTATCTCAACGTATCTCAACTTATCTCGATATTTAACAGTGCACCCACGAGGAATGTATGTGGCACAAGGCCGAGTTTAACGTGGGTTTCTCCGAGCCCGTAGGCTCAGCCAAAAAATATACCCTTTGAATCCGCATAAGCGGCTTCTGGAACTGTCTACCTCCCCGGACGAAACTTTGCCCTTCGGCAAAGCCTCGTCCGGGTTCCTCTCTGCCAAAGCAGAGAGTTCGACAGACGTCGCGCACAGGCAGAGACTGTATGTAAACGTAACTTGGTATTTAATATTCCACCCACGAGGAATATATGTGACACAAGGTCGAGTTTAAAGTGGGTTTCTCGGAGCCCGTAGGCTCGGCCAAAAAATACCCTTTGTACCCGCCTAGACGGGTTCAGGACTATCTACCACCCCGGACGAAACCTTGCCCTTCAGCAAAGCTTCGTCCGGGTTCCTCTATGCCAAAGCAGAGAGTTCGACAAACGTCGAGACTGTATCTCGACGCATCTCAGTATTTATCAATCCACCCACGAGGACCGAATGTGGCACAAGGCCGGTTTAATGTGGGTATCTCCGAGCGCGTAGGCTCCGCCAAAAATATAGCCTTTGAACCCTCTTAGACGGGTTCAGGGCCTGTCTACCTTCCCGGACGAAACCTTGCCCGTCGGCAAAGCTTCGTCCGGGTTCCTCTCTGCTAATGCAGAGAGTTCGACAGCCGTCGCAAACAGTCAAAGACTGTAGCGAGGCGTATCTCAACAGCAGGTATTCTCTCTGTCAGTATAAGTATACTTTAGACGAGGCCATCCTATGCAAAAAGGGGAGAGCCCCACAACAGTATTTATAGAAAAGACACAGGAAAGCTACATTACGACGGTGGGAAAGAGAAGAGACTGAAGCCGTGACCCCTTGTCAGGACCAATAAGAAATTAAGATTCTATGGATTTTATTAAAAATATCTAAATATATAGCAAGAGCACAATACCATATATGTCAACGATATTCTAAGCATGGATGAATGGTAAACTTGTAAATGTGTAAGATAGGTTCTAGCAAGAAAAATATCTAGTAGAATGGAGTGAACATACCTTCCTAGCAGCAGACTTAGCAATAAGTTTTTGAAGATCAAAGTTTACTGTAAAGCAAGAATTATATACATAAATCAATGTCTATTAATGTTGTATCATTCGAACAACGCTAAAACCTTTGAGATCAGTGGAGATATCGTGGTCAAGATTATCCCAAGATAAAATAAGCACACAAAATCCAGGAGGGAAGATTTATACATCCTCTTAATGTAACAGAGAGAAGTATACACAAACACACCCACATGAATGCCCACACACAAATATAACTTTTATTGACTAGAAGTGGAAATGGTGTTTATATATCAAAGTACAATTTGGGTTAAGATGTGTGTTTAGCGATGAGACACACGATCTCAGGGCAGGAGGCGATGTTTTAAATCTGGGTCACTAGTAAACAATAGGGAAGAGCGAAATACTTGGTTTTGTTTAACAGTATTTGTTTTGATTAAAAGGTTGAATCAATGTTTAGATATCCCAAAGTATAATTATGGCGAAGCGAGAAGAACTCGTGATGGAGATAAGGTAAATAATTGGAGAATAGGTTTACATGCCAAGGGATAGTTTTTGGCACTCGTGGTAGCTGCGTGCCGGGCCGAGGGTCAAATTGTGATCAGCTGATCCTTTTTGTATATCAACTTGAGATTTTGCTAATAAAGCAGAGTCGGGGAAAGAGACTGTAATCGAGAGAGTCACGAGACTATCGTCGCAGTGAGTCGAGAGATTTGCGGAAGAATTTTGGAGGAGAGAGAGAAGACTAACCCCTGTTCTGAGAAGTCTGTATGAGACGGGACTATTAGTTATAAACTTACCCCAGGCGATTCAATACGCGTTTATCACACACAAACTCCCTCTCTGTTGGGAATTCGATGGATGAATTTTGTCTTTTTCTTTTCTCATTTATGTTAAATGTTTTTATTCTCCCTGTAACCTCTGTTCTGATGTTATCTTCTTATGTAAAAGACGTTAATATTTCCTCCATTGTTGTCTGGCTTCTGAAGATACTATTTCTTGTTTTATTTTGCCACATTCAAAACTTCCTAGCACCAACTCTCACAGCCGTATCCACACCCCCAGTCGACTGTGAACGTATGGACAACACACCGCTTACTGGATCTAAAAACTAACACAGCGTGGGCAGCGAGCAGGACTTGACCGGTCGAAATAATCTACGTGTACTCAGGGAATGTACGGCCAGTTGCCCATAAGTTAGATTCGGACCGCGTTGACACCTCAACCCAAAGAGGAAGACGTCGGAGGTTGAGGGACTGGAGAGGATGTGGTCGATTAAGCCCAGTTAATCTTACATATATAGAGCAAGTTCCGCTTTCTTTAATGACATTATTGCTATATTATATTTACTCTTGATATTAAATATTAGAATTGTATATTATTAGATATTATTTGAATAAGACATTATTGTAAATAGATATTATTTAAATATTATTAGATATTATTTATCTCGTCGAGCCTTACGCCGGGACATGTTGAGTAATTCTCTTCTCCAAAAGGTGAATGGTTCCGCCTATATAGTCAGCTTCACAGTGACATTTACATGTATTCATTCATTTATTCAAGTAGCGCATTTTGCGCCATTGCGGTCACCTAATCTTGCTGTCATTGTGGTTCATTGTGACATTCAAGGCAAAATAGTAAAATGGCTTGTCGGTTCCTATTGTACCGGTGATGTTGGGGTTACTCCGTACCTCCTCTCAGAATTTCCACCGCCCACTGGTAAAGCCTTTAATCTCCGTGGCCCAACTCCTACGATACGGCTAGCGACTGGCCAATGGTCGCTTGGCACATGTAGGTAGTGGAGAAGCTTTCCGCTTCACCAGTCGCATCAGGGAACCCTTCCGACAACACAGGCAATTTTGCCGGCAGGTCGATGCCGTTAACCAGAATGTAGCCGTCGCAGTGACCATGCAACTTCTTGGTGTCATGTGTGAGAGGTAGATGCAGGCCGTGGATCAGTATAGTTCCGTATCCCAATTCCCATAAGTAAGGTCAACCGCTTCTCTGCAAAGGTACTAACGCTGGCGATACACCAAAACAAAAACAAAAAATATTAGTTAGTTTTAAAGATAGACAGGGCATCTTTCTGATTTGATTTTAACATAGGTGGAGAAGAGGACGTAATGTGTAATTGATCGAAAAATAACATTGCTTGATACAGGTAAATTGTACGAATACAAGAAAAAAATAACTAAAATCTTAATTTTAATCTTAAACTTAATCGCAGTACCCTGTCTGTTGTATTTAAAGAAACATGCATAAAAGAGGGATTGCTGCCTAAATATAATATATATATATATATATATATATATATATATATATATATATATATATGTGTGTGTGTGTGTGTGTAATACTAGAGAAAATGCGAAAAGCCAATACAATGAGGAATGATAAATCTTTTTAATGGCGAACAAATATCGAAGTTATTTGCCATTTCACAATAGCACGATGTGACAATCATATGTAATATGAGAAAGACAGTACAACGCCCACCACGAGACGCCAACCGATTCAAGGTCACATTTTCTTGTGGATTATTCAGAAATTGCTCCGTTTTCTTGGCCATTACCGGAGATATTAGGCCGTGCACCTGAGCCTAAAATATTAATGCAATAGGATCCCGAGGATCACTTACCCAGACGCCAATGGAATATGTTTCGAGTGAAAAAATATCACCCTTCCTAGTTCCATGACTGTTTACTGTATCGCATTTTGCAATTGATAGAAGGACGCCAGCCGTCAATAAATTCATGAGGTGAATATATTGTCTCCAAATGCTATTTGTGGTTTTAATGTCTCATCTGAATAAAACAATTACTTACTTCGACTTTGCACATTAAACCCTTGCCTAAGTTGTAACAATTAATAAATTCTTTTTAAAATATTAAAAAAATAGATTTCATTTAATTTTAAGACTTTAAAAGCTCGCAAGAAGCTTCATTCATTTCTGTATTTTATTACCAGTTAATATTCTATCCGAAAATGACATTTATTTGTGTCGAGCAAGAAAGGAAATATAAAAGTTTTACGAGTGACTGATATAATTTTCTGTGAGTAGGACACGTTTTCCTAGATTTATAATTACTGTTAAATTTTATTGTAAACTACAAATATTCGACAAGATTTCTTAAACATTATTTAATGACGAATACAGCTACCAACCTAATTTATAGGCATAGTGTTTTATGACACATTAATATAAAGTTGGATTGCATATTATGTAAACAGTTACATAGATAAATCAGTACCAAACATCGGATAATATCAAAAAATTGGGAAATATATCGTTAGGTGGGTATGACATAACACTGTATATCTATCTATCTATCTATCTATCTATCTATCTATCTATCTATCTATCTATCTCTCTTTCTCTCTCTCTCTCTCTCTCTATATATATATATATATATAATTATTTATTCGAAAATTATAGCATAAACATGTTATAAAATCACTACAAAAATAGCCATTTTGTTTCAACACTTATGGTGTCTTATCAATTGATGGTGTCGAATGTAGAATAAAGGGTTTTAAAAGGCCTTTTAAAACCCTTTATTCTACAATAACTGTATACCTATATAGACATAAACTAAACAGAATATAATAGATCGATAGATCGATCGATAGATACATAGGTATAATATTATTATACTGAGATAGATAGATAGATAGATAGATAGATAGATAATTATTAGTCTAAGATAGATAATTATTAGACTAAGATAGATAATTATTAGATTGAGATAGATAGGTAGCTAGCTAGCTAAATAGATAGATAGATAGATAGATAGATAGATAGAACATTATTAGACTGAGATAGATAATTATTAGTCTGAGATAGATAGATAGATAGATAGATAGATAGATAGATAGATAGATAATTATTAGTCGAAGATAGATAATTATTAAACTGGGATAGATAGATACTTATTAGGCTGAGATAGCTAGCTATATAGCTAGGTAGCTAGCTAGCTAGCTAGCTAGATAGATAGATAATTATTAGTCTAAGATAGATAATTATTAGACTAAGATAGATAATTATTAGACTGAGATAGATAGGTAGCTAGCTAGCTAAATAGATAGATAGATAGATAGATAGATAGATAGATAGATAGATAGATAGATAGATAGAACATTATTAGACTGAGATAGATAATTATTAGTCTGAGATAGATAGATAGATAGATAGATAGATAGATAGATAGATAGATAGATAGATAATTATTAGTCGAAGATAGATAATTATTAAACTGGGATATATAGATACTTATTGGGCTGAGATAGCTAGCTATATAGCCAGGTAGCTAGCTAGCTAGATATTCAAATGCCACGAAATCTAAAATTTAGAAATAAAAAAAAATCCAAGATGGTAGAAAACAATATTAAATGTAGTACATAAATTTATATCGGTAAATTATGCAGGTACATCGGAAACATGTTTCACTGACAGTAATTCAATCATCTGCGCCCAGTTAATATTTTAATAGGTATTTTGAGAAAAATGTAAGAGTAACAAAAAAAAAAAAAAAAAAAAAATACTGGGAGAATTTCAAGACCGAAGCAAAAGATAATCGTACATTTAAAAAAAAAGTCAAATAAAAATATAAAATAAATATTAATCGGCATTTATAAAACGGATCGATATGAAACAATATTTATTCCTTGAAAATGTCTACACAAATGTCTCTCCCCAAGTGATTTGAAGACGTCTGATAACGTAGGGTTGGATCAATGCTGGTCAAGCATTAATTTACTCATGTGACCCAAACGCAAAACGTTTTACATTTATATTTACACTTTGATTACATTCTGTCGTTTATTATTTGCATTGATTCTATTCAGCAAAGTACAAGATTTGGATAGTGAAACGAGAACAATCATCCTAATGTCTGTGTCTATCTATCTATTACAGTTTAATGCTTCTCTCTCTCTCTCTCTCTCTCTCTCTGTCTATCTATCTATTTATCGCAGGTTAATCCTTATCTATCTATCTATCTATCTATCTATCTATCTATCTATCTATCTATCTATCCCAGTCTGTTCCTATATGCCTGTCTGTCTGTCTGCGTATCTATCTATCTATCTATCTATCTATCTATCTATCTATCTATCTATCTATCTATCTATCTATCTATCTAAGTCTAATCACTATCTATGTATCTACCTACTTACCTACCTACCTATCTACTATTTATCTCAGTCTGATCATCTATCTATCTATCTATCTATCTATCTATCTATCTATCTATCTATCTATCTATCTATCCCAGTCTGTTCCTATATGCCTGTCTGTCTGTCTGCGTATCTATCTATCTATCTATCTATCTATCTATCTATCTATCTATCTATCTATCTATCTATCTATCTAAGTCTAATCACTATCTATGTATCTACCTACTTACCTACCTACCTATCTACTATTTATCTCAGTCTGATCATTATCTATCCATCTGTATATATATATATATATATATATATATATATATATATATATATATATATATATATATATATATATATACACACACAAACATATATATATATATATTCTTGATGTTACGTCAAAATTAATCTTGTAAGGCACAGTATTTTTTGTTAAACCAAGTACTTTTGATCTCCTCCGATATCATCATCAGGGGTGAATTGCTGAGACAAACTCAATGTAAAACTGATCGTTGCGATGGTGATTTTTGTAAACAAGCGTGTACTATATTTATTTATTTTTCATCTACGGGCTTGAACATTCTAGAAATCTTATTAGAAATACATATATATATATATATATATATATATATATAATAAAAAGCCTTAAACACTAATATTCCATGGTCATAATTCATTCCATTGGAATCGTAAATACGATCCAATTCATCAGACATACAAATTCAAAACATATTCATATATTTCATATATATATATATATATATATATATATATATATATATATATATATATATATTTATACTCGACTCATCCGTCGAATTCGACGTATGAGGGTCAAGCAGATCAGTTTCTAAGAAACCGACAGCCCGACAACTTCGCATGTGATTTTGATTATAGTGGTGAAGGTTTCGTACAGGACCATCCACACTTTTTGATGGGCCGAGTACAGAGTCCCCAAAGTTTTGAATTCAGAGTTGTCCTTCTCCTAGACCAGTTGACATCCAAGGCTATAGAACCCAGTCTGTCCTGCTATTTATCCATAGCTTGGGGGGGAGAAGAAGAGCATTCACACCTTTCCCAAGGGTAATAGCACGTATAATAATTAATGGATTCGACTGTAATTCGAATTCGGCCCTCCGATTTCTCAATCCAAGTCACTATCCATTACTCCACCATGCCTCTCTAACCTCCCTCTCTCCTTCTCCTTCTCTCTCTCTCTCTCTCTCTATATATATATATATATATATATATATATATATATATATGTATATATATATATATATATATATATATATATATATATGTATATATATATATATATATATATATATATATATATATATGTACAATATATAATCTTAAACAGCTAGCCTTATGGACAAAAAGAACAGCCCATCTGCAAGATCCAATTTACAGACAACCGATATTATTCTCAACCATTATTATTGTCGCTTATGCCTTAAGGAAAATGCATTCCTGATCAAACCAAATTCGTGAATAATTATATTGGACATACAACAACATGCTTATCAAGAAGACACACGTTACATCTCTCTGATCATAGCTCGATTATGACTCATGTAAACCTACCAATCTCCATCCACAGCATCCTCGTAGAAAATGCATTTAACAATATTAACTATGGACTCGGCCATAATGTGCTGAACGTGTTTGGATAAATAAGAAAAATACATTGCATAAAAATCGACACATTCAGTTAAAAATTAAAACAAACAAGTCCTTGCTTTATAACGGTTAATAGAATAACCGAATGCGTTCGGACATATAGAATATGCGGACAGTTTTTACACAATTTATGTCCAGAAAGAAAATTCCTATACCAATGCAACAAAAATGGAATAAAAAACTTAATCACAGTACCTTTTCAATCGTCTGTAAAGAAACAAACTTGTATAAAAGATGGATCGCTGGCCATATACACAATTACATATGCGTGTGTGTGTGTACCTGTGTGTGTATGTAGTATTATATTTTTTATAACAGGACAAAACAACTTAGTCACGATAAAGATGGATGTTTTGGCCGTATGTAAAAATTATAATAAATAATTATTGCTTTACTCTTGATATTGGGCAATTTTTTGAATTAATGCTGTGAACGTTAGAATTTATATTATTTTAGTTCTCATTACATTCGAATATTTATATATATATATATATATATATATATATATATATATATATATATATATATATACACGCACACAAACACACACACATATATATGTGTGTGTGTGTAAAAAGCCAAGTGAATCTAATAATATAAAATAATTAATATTGCCAGGTTTGTCAACATCAAGGAAGAAACCCTTGGTATTGACAAACCTTGCAAGGTTAATTCTTGTGGGAAGAAATGGTTATTCATATGGGGTATCTTTGAATTTCTTTTAGATGTAATTCATATATATATATGTATACATACATACATATATATATATATATATATATATATATATATATATATATAGTTTCTATATATATACATATATATATATAATTCATATATATATATATATATATATATATAATTTATTTATATATATATATATAATTCATATATATATATATATATATATATATATATATATATATATATATATTGTCATTTACATACTGACTGTTTCGCTATTTCACAGCTCGTCAGTGTAGTTAGTCATCCGATTCCCTCAAGACGGGATTTAGTATCAGTCGGAGATTTTATCGCTAAGCCATTGGCGCACGGCAGGGATGCAGGTGAATTTAGGCGTATTTATTTTTAGACAAATTTCACAAAAACCAAGGAAATAAAGCCATTAACACGCAACGCGTGTTTCTGAGTGTAGATGTATATAAGAAAACATTATTGAGGAGTGAGAACAACAAATGTACGAAGGCAGAAGATAACGATCGTCATTGCATTTAAATATTTGAATCCAGAAGAGATTCCCCCAAGCGAGAAGTGCGATAGAAAAAAAAACCGTTAGCATAGAACTTACATGAAGGCATTTCAATTAAACGTGCAATTTAGGATTCACGATGGGCATCTAAATCTCTCTCACACACAAATATTCGCATGCACATATAATGGCGCAAACACATTCA
>OZ010582.1:97048105-97068105 GCA_963932145.1 Acanthosepion lycidas | reverse complement strand
GCTCGCAACTCTCGACAGTAATCGACTCACTGCCGATGTGTACAGCGTATCTCCTTCCGATTGTGTGCGATGATTTCGTTTTAGTCGAATACGTACAACTCGAGCTGACACAACTTTCACTGTCGACAGCACTTCTCCGAGTGCAGCTGCAATAACATTTACTAGTGCAGCTACTATTGCAACTACAGCTGCAGCTGATGGTGCAAGTACTACCAGTGCTACTGTTTGAACTGTTACTTCGACTTCTGCTGCAGCAACTGTGGTCGACGGATTCTTGCGTCGGTGTAAACCGACAAACCTTGTCAACACAAACGTTGTTACCTTTCGTAATGCTACAATGATTACAGCAAAAGTCTACGTTGCTTTTTTCAGAACTGCTAGACAAAGAACTAATGGCAGTTGTGTAAATATCATCTGCATAGGTATCGTCATCTTGCCTGCAATCGAAATCAGCCGCTGCGGTCTTGTAGGTTGAAGTTGTAGTAGTAATAGTAGTAATAACAGTAGTAGTTGTAGCGACTGCCGTATTAGTAGAGTTACTCGAATCAACGCTAGAAGTGATGTTACTAGTTAGGGTAGTAGTTTGGGTGGTGTGTGTAGAGATATTACTTGCCGCACACGATGATGCTACTGTTGCTGCTACTACAGGCGAGGGCTGAACAGATCCCAGTGCTCTGGTGGTCATACTTGTACTACTGTTATTAATCGTTCGGGCACTACGTATACTGCTACTACTAGTAGTAGTGGTGCTGTTGTTAGTGGTGGCAGGGTTGCTTGACGGGGTGGTGGCTGTACTGGAGCAACTTGTGAAGCTAGCTGCGGGTACGTCGGACGGTTTGAGGAAATTGTGTGTCTTTGAACGCACTGTCAGTTTTTCTTTTTCGTGTGGCGACAATCCTAGTGACTTAGTCGACACGAGATGGTTGCGATTCGATAATGACATTGTTATTATTATTATTATTATTATTATTATTATTATTATTATTATTATTATTAATTTTATTATTGTTGTTGTTGTTATTAATTTTATTTATTGACCTGTTTCATTTATTTGTTTCCTGAGTTCCAACTTTTTTTCTATTCTTTCTTTGTAACAATGTTTTCTTTTCTGTTTTGTAATGATTTGTCAATGTATTTATTTACCCTATTGTTGGGAAAATATTATCTATCTATCTATCTATCTATCTATCTATCTATCTATCTATATGTCTAATCTCAGTCTATCTATGTCTAATCTCAGTTTATCTATATCTACTCTATCTATCTATCTATCTATCTATCTATCTATCTATCTATCTATCTATCTAACCTCAGTCCATCTATCTATTTATGATCTATGTCTAATCTCAGTCTCTCTCTCTCTCTCTCTCACACTCTATCTATCTATCTATCTATCTATCTATCTATCTATCTATCTATCTATCTATCTATAAGTTACCTTTTGCTGCTAAGAGAAAATGATTTTATAGTACCAATCTATCTATCTATCTATCTATCTATCTATCTATCTATCTATCTATCTATCTATCTATCTGTTAGCTTTCTCTTTTTACAAGCACACCGTTCTACACTGAAAAATTCATTAGATACTTATGATTGCATTTACTTAAAAAAATAATTTGACTTTTTAAATATTCAGTGATGTAAAACGACAATGTAAGAAAACAAATTCGATTTAGTTATTTCCATATTTTTTGAAGTTTTGATTTTTTCTAAATCGCATTAGTTCGCTCAGCTGGAATTAATTTCTAAGGTTTTTAATTGTTTCATCTTCGGTTAATCTTCAAATATGTTTATCTATTGGTTCAAACGATAATATATCTTAGATATTCCACTTATGCTTGGCCTAAATTAAATTTAATATCTTAAAGGTTAAAGCGTTTTTAATGTATTACATCTATTATATATTCGTTATAAACAGTTTTAATCGATTTTTAATGCATTGATAAATCCTACAGTGCAGTCTTTAACGTAAACACTTGGTATTTTTTTTGTTCCTTCCTTTTTTAATGAACCGTGTCGATTCTTAGCTTCACGTTCTCTGAAGTAGTTCTTTGCTTTTTATTGTTTGTAGGCATATATACGTGTAGAGACAGTGGTCTCTACCCTCCTTGTTCGGCGTTAGATTTGTCAAGTCTGCCTAATTCATAAATAGCTATGTTGACATTTTTATTTACCCATGACTAGGTACTCTAAATTCAAATTGTAGAAATATTTAGGAACAGTCAAATGATCAATGCAAACGATCGGATAATTTTCTACCTAAAGTCAAAAACATTATATATATTTTTTTTAATCACTTCGAACTCTGGGCAATTGATTTCTTTATTTCTATTTTTTTTTATTGGTTATGCCGGTCAGCTGTAAATATGGCGGCGGTAAAAAAGGGCCGTGACGAAGTAAGGAGCAAACACTCAGTCCTCTGCGGTCAGTCTGAAAAATAAAAATAAACACACAAGAGATTAACAATGGAAGACACGATTCATACTCCCACTCGTTTATAATTGCAGCAGGAGTATTATACCTATGGACGTTATTGCTTCAATCTCATGAGTGAATATCTGGGTTATATTTTGTAATTTCCTTGCTGAAATGTTCAGGGTAAGAATTGTGTTGATAAATACTGAATCATTCTATCGATTAATTCACGAAAATAATAAAATGATATAAGACAAGACTTAACATTTTCAAATTTATCTATCTCTTACATATGTAACTTGTTTGTTATATATATATATATATATATATATATATATATATATATATATATATATATATATAAATATTCGTTATATATATATGTGTGTAATATTAGTGGTCAATATATATATATATATATATATATATATATATATATATATTGACCACTAATATATATATATAATATATATAATATTAGTGGTCAATATATATATATATATATATATATATATATATATATATATATATATATATATGTATAATATTAGTGGTCAATATATATATATATATATATATATATATATATATATATATATATGTATAATATTAGTGGTCAATATATATATATATATATATATATATATATATATATATATATGTATAATATTAGTGGTCAATATATATATATATATATATATATATATATATGTATAATATTAGTGGTCAATATATATATATATATATATATATATATATATATATACGAATTTCCAAGAGGATAGAATCCAGGTAGAGTTCAATGTCCAGGGCACACCAAGAACATAATATAATATAAAAGGCTCAAACACGAATATTCCATGGTTATAATTTATTACATTGAAATCGTAATCACGATCCAATTCATCAGACCTACAGATTCAAAAAGAAAGCGGAAATATAACATATAAAAAAAATTCGTTGGGTATATAATCAACTGATCCACAAAAGAGAGCTCAATATAATTTTTATTATAGAGCATATAAGTGAATTACATTTAATGAGATCCAAACAATTTACCTCATACAGATGATCATTTCGTCCATCGGAAATAATTTTTTCTATGGACATATCAATGCAAATACATTTACTAAAATGAATGATTTCCCACGTTTCTTCACAGGAAATTTGAAAGGCACCACAAAAACATTAAGTTCCTTACCCCTTATTTAACTTCCTCCTCTATTATAGGCCAATTCTTACTCCCTCTCTTTTACTCTCTCCTTTTCTATTTTCCTTCTTTCCTTCCTTTGCATTTCATATATCTTATGAAGAAACGTGAGAAGTAATTCATTTTAGTAAATGGATTTGCATCGATAAGTCTAGGGAAAAACGTATTTCCCATGGACGAAATGACGTATGTATATATATATATATATATATATATATATATATATATATATATATATATATATATATATATATATATATATATATATATGCTTGTGTGTGTGCGTGTATAAATATATATAGAAAATGCAATATGTTTGTGTGTTTACTTGTGTGTGTATGTGTAATTTTTATATATTTTATTTATATATGAGCGGTACTTATTGGAAAGCGCTCAATATCAGTGATAGAGCTAACATATTTTGTTGGATTGATGTGAGTTTGTGAACTTGGGTTTCATGCCCTTTGCGATAGTCATATATATATATATATACGCACACACATGGTCCGATCAAAAGTATCAAGACTGGTGCCATAAGAAAGAAAAATACAACACATAACAATTCAGCATTTAATCACCCTAGAAATAGTCCCCTTCTGAAAAAAAAACAACAAAAAAAACAAACAAAACACGCCTTTTCCATTTCTGGAAACATTCCCGGAGCTCCTTTTTTTGAAATAGTGAGCATCTGAGTCGGTCGCATTCTCTTGGATTTCCTTGGTGTCTTGAAATCTTGTTTCTTTCAAGTGGTATTTGATTTTGACAAGATAAAAAGCCACAAGGGCCGAAAACTGGGAAATATCGTGGTTGTCGGACCTTGGGAAAGTTGTTTTTTACGCCAAAACTTCAAAAGAAGCCATAGTCACTGCTAGAGCATTTGTAGTATGGTGAGACAATCACGCTCGACACACTTTCCTTCCAAGCACTGCTATGAAAAAGGACGTCATGGAGAACCTTATAACTTAGTCTAGTATAACAATGCGCGAGAGGGTTTAAGGTCAATCTATGCCAAGTGGCTTTATTATGCGTACTTTAGTTTATTTACCATAGAAACTGTTCCGATATTTTTACTAGACCTCGAATATATATATATATATATATATATATATATATATATATATATATATATATGTGTGTATGTGTGTGTGTGTGTGTGTGTGTGTGTGTGTGTGTGTGTGTGTAGGGGGCAGTGTGTGTGTTAAATACCTCACCACCTAATAATATAATCCACTAGCAGGAACCTGAATTCTTTTACATACAACTAAAGCCCTTTGGCATGAATAAACCTCCAACCTCGACCCATCTACTGGTCATCAACCCAGACTCCTTATCTAAACTGAGGCGTCCCCTTAAGTTACCACATGCGTTTTTACCAATCCTATCTAAACCAAATTCAAAAAACACCATTTTTGCTCTGTTATAATAAATACATTGAGCTCTTTCTAGGATCCATCTTGGTTATATACCAACGGATCTATTACCTGTACTATATATATATATATATATATATATATATATATATATATATATATATATAGATAGATAGATAGATAGATAGATAGAGAGAGAGGAGATAGATGATAATCTCATGTCTTTAAAAGAGTATGACCATCGCTAACAAGTTGGCATCAATTTTTTTTTCGTGGCAACGACAGTGGCTCTTGGAACCAGCAAGTAATTTTCAATACTTATTACAGATGTAACAAACTAAGTTGTTTTGTATAGGGCCTGGCCTGCTGGGTAAAGTCTTTTAGATTTCCATGTGACGGATGACCCAGAGCGGTTTTTGCAAGTGTCCCGTCACAGTCTGCATGATAAGCTCTTAGCACGTTAACTGTCAGTAGACAATTACGAAATCTGACTTCAAACGGCAACTTTTATAAAAACGAACTCAGGCAATAAAAACATGTTTTGCATTGATTTATATCTTCAACTGAAATCTTAACATGGTTTTCACACTCAAGGCCTGACTGCGAATAAATTAGTTGGCGGTGCCCACAAATGAAAGTGTATCAGAAAATGCTAAACATTACCGAATGCTTTAACCAGCAAGGCTCAATACAAACTATCTCAGGTTAATAAAAATCTTTTAAGTCACTAGGAAGCGAAATAAATACTATTGTAAAGGACATGAAACTTCGCATAGATAAAACCTAATTCGCAATGAATAGAAAACAATGAATGCAATCTGAAAATTTGTTCTATCAGACAAACTCAAACAGAGATTCATTTGCGCCGCTGTAGAGGCGATGTTACTGTATGGTACCACTGCTTCGACATAAAACAAAACCCCAGATGGAACCTACACTCGAACGTTGAGAGCTACAGTTTACATCTCTTGGAGGTAACAAACAAAAAAAAAATCACGGCTGTATGGAATCATCTCTGATATTTATATACTTATATGTGAACGCCGAATGCACTTTGTAGGAGACTGGTAGCGAGCAAAACAAGAACTTGCGAATGATCTACTGCTCTGGACACTTAACCAAGGAGCAAGACGGGCTGGTCGCCCAGGAGTCACAAACACTGACCAGATATGTTATGACACAGAATGTCACCCTAATGACCTTCTGACCTTGATTCGGGACCCTGTTGTCTTGATTTGCGTTGTTTTGTTTTACGGCATATCAACCTCAATGGGTTATCTAATGCCAACAAGATTTTTATGGCTGGTAATATTTTTTCCTGAAAAATGTATTGCTGGTAATATTTTTTTCAAAAAATGTATTGCTGGTAATATTTTTTCCTGAAAAATGCATTGCTGGTAAAATTTCTTCCTTCAAAAATGTATTGCTTGGATTAAGACCTATTTTTACACTTTCATAGTTTTTTAACCCCAGTATAGATGTTTAACTATTTGCCCAGTGTTGGAACCCTAACAGGTGCTACCATCCCGGTCAGGGTGGACCTGGGAACCCGAGCAATTAAGAGGTGGTTCCAAGCTCCTCAAAACCTACTGATAAGTGGCCTTGCTGTTGGATGTAGTTTATCGTCTGGACTGTGATGGTTGGCGTGATAGATTCATAAATGTTTGAGCTAGCTCGACCCAATAAAAAAATAATTAAATAAGGTACAGGATAACTCGTAGTTGACTGGAGATAACTCGTAGTCGGGGTCATAATGACAACTACTAATCACAAGGCAGGCAGTTAATGTGTTAATACATACATACATACATTGATACGTACATACATACGCATACATATAAATATGTATTTGGGTAGCTACAGCCAGTAATACAAATTTCGTTAAAAATGACAAAGTATTTCTGTTAAATTATTTATTATATTATTCTTGTATGCAAACAAATGTTTTCTCTTTCGAGCATTGACCAAATGATTCTTTGCCTTGACAGCTTTTGCTTGACGTATTCGCCATTGTCAAACATTTTAGTTATAAATATTGTATAAGCGCTATTGTAAACAATGTCAAATTTGCTGAAACGTTGACATATTCTTTATCGATATATTTAGAGACTCATGAAAAACTCCAAAGAAGAATCTGCAATGTTATTGGTCCTGAACTGGCATTTCGGTTTCAGTCTTTTTCCCACCGCCGTCACGTAGATTTCCTGCGCCTTTTCTATAAATACTTTCATGGTAATTGTTCCCCTGAACTTTCCTCGATTGTAACTACATTTTAGGAATTTAAACGTAGTACTAAATTGGCGTCAATTTATCACCATTTTACAGTTGAAATGGCTTGATGTAACCGTAAGTTCTATGCTAAGAGTTTCGTCTCTCGCTAGTAGAAGTCTCTTCCGGCATCTTGCTTCCCAGTCAAGATTTATCTTCAAAACTTTAAATGCAATACCAATCATTATCATATGGCTTCTTAATTTCTGTTCTTTTATTGTTCTCTCTCCTTAGTGATTTTTTTCCTCAGATTCTCTAACACTCAAAATTCCTTGCGTCTTAGTGGCTTTATTACGTTGTTTGGGGTCAAATGATTTTTAGAAATCCACGAATCCGACAAGTACATTCTGGCCGTGCTCATATTCGATGATGTCAATTCTTTTTTTTTTTTTTGACAGCTAGTAGATTAACCAAAAGCACTCGGAACGAAAAATCAATTTCTACATTGAATCCAAAAACGCGAATTCTTCTTCTCATACAGTAAAAATAAAATAAAGAAACTTCACCAAACTATCGTATCATTCATATTTCATGAAACAGATATATATATATATATATATATATATATATATATATATATATATATATATATATATATATATATATATATATCCCTGACGTAGGTTTGTCTGGCTCTCTAGGTTTAACTAGGTCTGCTCTACTTACCGTATTGAGCACTTTATTTAGTTATTTTGCTTACTCGTATCGGTTTTTTTTTTTGGACTTTGGACTTGCATGCTAGACAATTATTTTCGGCTAACGTACATGTTCTTGGTTCTTTCTTTATTTATACCTATTTTTTTCCCTTTGGTATTGGTTTGATTATTTGCAAATCAAGACACCGAAGGTTTTCTGAACGAGTATAATTTCTTATACTTATAAGATTACTACTACTACTACTAATATATATATATATATATATATATATATATATATATATATATATATATATATATATATATATATATATATATAGTTTATGCAAAACTAGGTAATCCGCATGGGTAGACCCAAGGAGGATGATATCCAGAGAGCTCAATGTAAGATTCAGAGCAGATATGTTCGAATAAAATCAGATCACTTTAAGATTCCATGTAATAAGTTATTTCACCACAACCCCTTTACCAGGGCTCTGGATCATCAGATTTTACTTCCATAGGTTGAAATGAAAAAATCTTTTTCATTTCAACCTTTGGAAGTAAAGTCTGATGATCCATAGCCCTGTTAAAGGGGTTGTGGTGAAATAACTTATTACATGGAACCTTAAAGTGGTCTGTTTTTATTCAATATATATATATATGTATATATATATATATATATATATATATATATATATATATATATATGCTGATGAGTGCTGCAACTGAATTTGAAGTAACGTCATCGTTTGATTTATTCTCAAATATGATCAGCGCGGAAGTGGCTTTTTATTCCTGTTAGGTCTTACATTCTTTCGTACCGATGCGGCAACGTTGGCAGCCACGTTCTGTCTTAGTTATATTATTATTTCTGTGAGCTTTCAAGGTGTGGCCTATTTAGTGAATTTTGAGACTTGTCCTACTATAGACAGACGCGACCACAGTCAGTATTCCTAATGACATCAGTTCTCTTTGTATCTATACAGACGACGCGACTATTTAGTCCTATTCTAATTGTAAGTCGGATCAGTTCGATTAGGTCAAATTGACAGATGATGTTTAAAAATGACCTACATTCTGTTGTTAACTGGGGCAAGGAATGACTTGTTAATGTTAACACCTTCAAAACGAAACGGTTCTCTATTAATTGCCTGAAAGAACGCATTCTGTCTTCCATCAGCATGACTAATGCTAACCTCCAGGAGGATGAATAGTTGCGTCTTCTTGGCTAACGTTTTTTGCTAATATTAAGTGGAACGATTATATTGATTCAATTGATAAGTGTGCAGGGAGGAAATTTGATGTTCTGTGTCGTGCCAGACAACTTCTCTCGTTCATATTTACAAGTCTACAATTTGTCCAAGCTTAGAATAATGCCCACCACATATGGCCTGGTTCTCCTGCTATATATTTAAAGATCTTTTATAAAATCCAAAGAAGAACTTGTAATGTTATTGATCCTGAACTGGCATCCCGGCTTCACTCACTTTCCCACCGCCGTAACGTAGTTTTTTGTGCATTTTCTATAAATACATTCATTCTGATGAACTTTCTCCTATGGTATCTATATTTTATGAATTTAAATGCAGTACTAGATTGGCAGCAAGATCTCATCATTTTACAGTTGAAATGGTCTGATGTATCCGTAATTTCTATGCTAATAGTTTCTTATCTCGCTCTTCTCGCTTGTGGGACTCTCTTCTGGCTTCTTACTTTTCAGTCAGGTTTGATCTTCCAAATTCTAATGTCAATCTTTATTTTCTGTCTTTTTTATTCCTGGTCTTTTATTCTCCTTTCATCTTAATAATTTTTTTCTCATATTCTGTAACACTCAGTAACCACTATCATCTTAATGGCTTTATTAACTTACTTGGAGTGAAATTAAAAAAAAACAAAAAAAAAAAAAAAACGAAAAACAAAAAAACAAAAACACACACACACACACGAGTTCGATTGGTACATGTTCATAATTGATATTGTTAAGTGTATTTTTGACAGCTAAGGGATCAACTTCCGGTTTCATGCTTTCCAGTCAACTTCAAAATTTTAATGCAACGCCAATCGTTATCTGCTATCTTCCTGATACTTCTTTTTTATCATTATTCCCGCTCGTTAATGATGTTTGTTTTCTAATTCTTTTACATTCAGTGTTCCCTTATCTTAGTGGGTTTACTGCCTTGCATGTAGTGAATTTGATTTTAAAAAAAGAATGATGCATAATATTTCAATAATTTTAGCTCATATCTGGTTTTATACATTTTCTGGAAGAACGTAATTACTTTCCGAAAACCCGAATATAATTATTTTCAATCACCCGGATGTAAGAAAGTTTTAATCCTTTATATGAATTTGTTAATGGTTGTAGTTGAACGATTAACTTTAATTTTGGTAAAAATAAATATTTCGAAGAATCCAAGTGTAAACAAAAGAACGTCCATATTTTTATTTTTTTGATTGAAAATCAGAATCTATTATTTTTAATTCTAATCTAAAACTTGTAAAAATATCTGTAATGTTTTAGTAATTGTAATGACGAAAGTACGAAGTTCTCATATGTTTACATCTGTGTTCGTATATGCGCAGTGAGTAAGCAAACAATGAGGAAATAGATATGAATATAGCATTAGAGAATGTAATGACAAATGTACGGAGGTGTAGGCATTAAGAAAGCTTTATTCAGCTAACAATACAAGGTTCGGGTATAGTGTCCTTTTATAGCCCCAGTAAACAGAAATAGCACTCTCAAAGAGGAGAGTAACAAAACAAGAGGAGAGCACCCTTAATTAATTAATAAATAATAATAATAATTGAAATGATAAAAGTACGCAAGTGCTTTATTCATCTGAGAATACAAGGTCCATGTATAGTGTCCTTTTATATTCCCAGTAAACAGAAATAGCTCTCCCAAAGAGGAGAGTAACAAAACAATGGGAGACTACTCTAGATTATTCATAACATTTATATCTATTTTCTCAATTTTTGCTTAATCACTGCGCATATACAAGCACAGATATAAAGATATGGGAACTGGTCATTTAAGTATATCATGACACATGAGCCCGAAATGTGATTTGCAGGTCGTGAACATTAGAATCAAGCAGACTCGGAAGTTTGATTATCTGGGAAGAGTTTTCACAGAGGAGGCTATTTGCAACACTGAGATCCGTAGACGTCTTGGGATGGCCAATGACGCATTCCAAAAGCTGGGCAGAGTATTGCGAGACAGGAGGATTTCTTTGGTTTCAAGGAAAAGAATACTGAGCTGTTACATGACATCTGTCCTTCTTCACGGCAGCGAATGTGAGACAATTTCCTCGAAGATGAAGAAGAGACTCCAGGCAACGGAGATGTGGTTCTACAAAAGGATGCTAAGGATATCATGGACCGAGCATGTGAGCAACGTTGAGGTCTTAACGAGGGTACAGGCAAGGAGGAGGCTTATAATTAACATCAGGGTGAGACAGCTAAAGTTTCTGGGAAATGTAATAAGGAAGGAGAGTTTGGAGAATCTGATGCTCAGGGGTCAAATAGTAGGAAAGAGGGAAAAGGGAAAACATGGCATACCTAGCGGCCTTAAGCAAATGGATGACAGAATGCAGTCTGGGGGAGGTGGCAGAGGGAAGTAACGTGGGGAACTTCAAGGGATAGAGGGAGGTGGAAAGCCATGATCGCCTACGAAAGAAAGATGACACATACCAAACGGATCTACTCATAGAAAACAACACACTTGTCTTATCTACTAATATGCAGAATAAAAGCGACGCTCTACCATAGTTTGAATAAGAATGCTCTTGGACAAAACAATCAACACCATCTACTAAGTGTTCCAAGAAATAGGACTCAAATTTAACATTTCCAAAACAGAAAATATGATCAAGAACTGGAATGAAACCCGTGCTGGGACGAACCCTGAATCCATCATAAAAATTCAGGGTGTGAACTGGATGAGGCTTCAGAATACGCCGATTGCACCTCTGCAGAGTGGTAAATTCCCACCCAAATGGTGTCCTGGGTAAGACGATAAACTACATCCAACAGCAAGGCCTCTGATCAGATGGTTTTGAGGAACGACCTCTTAATTACTGGTATTCCCAGGTTTACCCTGATCCGAGGTGGTAGCACGTGATAGGGCCCTACTATGGGCAATTAGTTAACCCCAAACTGTTGTCAGAACCGTATGAAAATGTAAAAATAGGTTTTAATAGCACTAATACATTTTTGTAAAAAAATTATTACCGACAATGGATTTTGAAGAAAAAATATTATTATCAGCAATACATTTTTGAAAAAAAAAAAAAAATTACCAGCAATGCATTTTTCAAAAAAAATATTGCCAACAATATATTTTTGAAAAAGATATTACCAGCAATAAAAATCTTGTTGGCATTAAATAACCCATTGATGTTGATATGCCGTAAAACCAAAAAAAATAAAAAATAAATAAAAAATAAAAAATACAAACCAGGATGTGGAATAGTAAATGCTAACCACTTCAACTATTTTGGTGTATGGATCAGTTATAACAAATATATTATAGAACTGAACAAAGAATATGCTTTGCTAACGGTAGCCTCGAACATCAAAAATTTTGGTTTATGCATTAGTTATAACAAATTTAGTATAGAATTGAACAGAGAATATGCTTTGCTAACAGTAGTCTCGAATATCAAAAATTTCTATCAAACCAAAACATTAACCTAAAATTTGAGCCATGCTCTTAAATAGCTTCGACAAATCGGGACTTTGATATGATAGTCATGCGTAGCACCAGACTCATTCAGAAATATCTAAACTGTGAACTGCATACAGCTGCTCTTTCCGATAAATGGTTAAAATAGGGGTAAATCATGTAGGTATACGCGAGGACCATCTTTCTCCGAACTTCGTAGGCAGCGGCTATAGATTCAGAAACGAAGAACCGTACCAAATAACAAAAACGACGGCACTTAGTGATTTTCAAAAACAGCAACCATTAAAATTGATAGCTCATTTAACTCAGAGTGAAAATAATAACATATGCAAGATGTCAATATTCCAGACTACTTCGAACAAAATGTCAGAAATGAAGCTGGCATCAATATTGGAAAAAAAAAAGAAGAAAGAAAACGTGATCACAGTTAGTGAACTTTAAGAATCAATTTTCCTGAAAAACTGTTCTAATCAAAATGATTTTATAAATTTCTATGGACGGTAGCATTGATTGATCAGCCAGTGAATGGCGAATGATTCCTTATAAGGGAACAGTTAATTTTACCATTTGCTTTTGAGACACTTTCATCGTCCAATAGTATTCTCCCAAGAAGAATCTCCACCATTTGCATTTACGTGAACAAATCTCATGAGTTTTTGGAAATCAATCGCTTAGAAATCGAATTCCAGTCGAATGCATTACATTCACTTACATGCTAATACTCTTGGGAAAAGGTATGAATCCTCTTATTCTCCCCCCAGCTATGGGTAAATAGGAGAACAGACCGGGTTCTATAGCCTTGGATGACAACTGGTCTACAGCAGAAAGAAATGGCAACCTACTGCGGGAAAAAATCTGCCTCGTCAGTCATGTATCAAAAGATAGATGATCGCCTAAGCGTGTAGCACATAACTGAAATGATAGTTTGGTTCGCTGCTTTTACTTCTCTTTCCATACTGAGAATTTTTTTTTACGTCCAGAACGGCAAACTGATATTATTTTATATTCTTTTTTTTTTTTTTTTTATTAAATTGTCGACTATCGCAAAATTGTCATGTGCGTCTATGAGCTCTTAATGACGCAATACAAAGTATTAAACTTTAACCTTGCTGGCATATTAATTTTAGGAAAGGTGATTGGAGCAAATCGTTACTTTCTATTAATAGCGGCAACAGAAAATACACGAGTCTATAATTAGTCCTAAAAAGTGGCTGATTATTTTATTATCAGTGCAGATCAAAGAATATTAATCTTAGTTTTAAGTCATTGTTGGGCTTATCCTTTTCCGAATAAAGTTTAGGGTGTTGAAATTTGAAAACTAAGCTGTCCAAATGGTTATGGTCAATTAAGCCGTTTACATACGGAAAAGGCTTATTTTCCCGTACTATCACCGAAGTTAAGCAATATCGAGCCTGGTCAGTGCCTCAATAGATGACCAGGTGCTTTAAGATTGGATTTGCGGGTGCTGTAATGGATAATATCTTGGAATTGTTAATAGGAGAGCGATATTTATTTGTAATTATTTACAAAATGCGGCAAAAGTCGAAAATGGAGAAAAGGACAGTCTTTATCTCTCTTAACTTTAAACTTCGCTAGGTACGATGGAGTAATGGAGTGAGGAATCGGAGAGCCGAGTTCGAATTCCAGTCAAATCCATTACATTCACTTACGTGCTAATACCATTGGGAAAGGTATTAATACTCTTCTTCTCCCCACCCCCATCTATGGCAGGACAGACAAGGTTCTGTAGCCTTGGATGGCAACCGGTCTACTAAAATATCGCAGAAAGAAATGGCAGCCTACTGCGGGAAAAATCTGCCTCGTCAGTCATGTATCGAAAGATACATGATCGCCTCAGCGGGTATCACGCATGACATATAACTGATTGGACAACAAACACTGACCCAAACATACCACAATATTCCTGACACGAAAACAACGCATTCTTACTTACCTTTCTCATTACATCCTCCATAATAGCTCAATATCTCCATGAAAATCCGAACTAGTCCCCATATCTACAAGTCATTGTCTGTGGTGGGAGGGCAATAAAACATCTATTTAAAAACTAGCCCAATGAGTATTTACAATATGAAAGCAAAACTATTTACAAGAAACTAAAGAAAATAATGTTAGTATTAAATTAACCCACCATATCGAATGGTTAATAGGAGAGCCGAGTTCTAATTTCATTTGGGTTCGTTATATATATTTACGTGCGAATAACACCGGGAAAAGTATCGATCCATCGCTTCTCCTCAAACTATGGGTTAATTAGTAAAACCTCTATCACCAAAACATTATTATCTCCAAAAAATAAAATAAAATTGCATACAAAACATTTAGATCTCGGATTGAAATAACCACTAGAGATAAACAAAAACAACCAACTATACGGAAAACATTCCTCATTCATCGACCGAACAGTTGATATTAGGTTGGTGCAAAAATAATGTCGTTTTCTCACATATGCTACTATGTGAGAAAACATTATTTTTGCACCAACCTAATAAAATGTATAAAAGTTCCCCTCTGCCGTACGCAGCTTTTCAGTGCCTTTTCTATAGATATTTTGATGTTAATTTATCTGATGGAACCGTTCTTGTATTTTACACAAAATAAATATCACTTTCCTCTACGGTACCGAAACGTGATGAATTTAAGCGCAGTACCAGATTGGCGGCAAGGTCCCGTCATTTTACTGTTGAAATAGCTAGATGTAATTTCTATGCTAACAGCTTCCTTTCTCGCATTTCTCGTTTGTGGAACTCTTCGGTTTCTGGTTTGATCTTCAAAAATTTAAACGCTATGACAATCGTTATCTTCTTAATAATTGTTCTTTTATTATCCTTCCTCCTTAATAGTATATTTTTCTCATATTATCTACCCCTCAGAAACGCCTTGCTTCATAATAGTTTCATTACCTTGTTTGGGTTGAAATCTTTTTGTTGAAACATGTTTTCGAGAAATTCAACTTAACAAGTCCACTCAATGTTCTCACTCTCTCTATTAGGTTGGTGCAAAAATAATGACGTAATAATGTCGTTTTTTGACGTATTTTTAACGTCGAAAAACGATATTATTACGTCATTATTTTTGCACCACCCTAATAGTATTGACGGTTTCCTTCCAAACCTTTTGCTTTAGGTAGCGTGGAAATCTTGATTATATTATTATTTTGTAGTAACTAGTGCTATCCATTTTTGTTATTGCTGCTGGAAATGTATAAGTGATGTGCCTTTTATTATTTGGTGAAGCTTGTTGGAACTCTGTAGAGCCAGTCTGTTGGTTCTGATGCAGAATTGCCTTCTCTAAGACTTTTCCAAAGGCTTATCCGCTTTAACCTTTGTTTTTCAAATGTTTCAGGGGCGGTTAGTTAGGATTAACTTGATTTGCGTTAATCACGTAATCGCATTCGATCTTAGATTTATAATTATCAAATATTTGTCGACAAAACGTAATGTAAGTGAAACTATCGATGGTGGCCTTGGAAGGCCCGCTTTAATAATATTGTTGTTGTCACTGAGTTTGCACGCCCGAAGTATCCGGTGGTTCTCATTGGAAACCAAGAACCAACAATATGGTCAATATTCCATCTTTATTCTCAGTCGTCTAGCTGATTTTGCTTTTTTTTTAATACTAAATTTCATATAATACACGGCTTAAGAGCCACTCAAGGTAGAGTATTATTGAAAGAGATACGTGATACAAATGTAAGAGGAGGAAGCAAGATTTGGCTTATTTTGTTTTACGTCATATCAACCTCAATGGAAGTCTAGAAATCAGTTTGTAGATCTGGTTTCATTGACGTATTTTTGTAAAGAGAGTTTTTTCTCGAGATTCAAATGTATTTCTGGTAATAGTTTTTATTTTTTTTCAAAAATGCATTACTGGTACATGTTTTTTAAATGTATTTCTGGTAATATTTTTCCTTCAAAACTGTATTGCTGGTATTTTTACTATAAAAATCTATTTTTATGCTTTAATGGTGTTTTGGGTTTTAACTATTTGCCCAGAGCTAAGACCCCTAACAGGTGCTACCACCCCGTTTCAGGGTGGATCTGGGAACAATAGCAATCATGAGGTTATTCTACGCTACTCAAAGCCTCTCGATCATAGGCCTTGCTGCCGGATGTAGTTTATCGTTAAATCCAGGACGGAAAGAATTAGAGGCTTTAAGTTTATGGAGGATAGATATCGATTGGCCTTTGACTAGAAGTGCTTAAGAATGTAATGTTAAGTTAAGGAATCACGTAGGTGTCGCTTCCTTAATGTAGTAGTTTTGAGAAAAATGTTTGAAAGGAACTTCCTATTTCCATTTGGAATACGGAATTGATTAGTAGCATGAGAGTCATAGTTGTAGATGTCTAAACTAGTGAAACTGATGAATAGAACTCTTCTGAACATTTGCCATGGAAACAGAGAGAAAAGAGTAATAGACATTAGGTGTCGTATCTGTGGAAAAGGGGATGTAGGGTGGAGAATAAGTTATTCCCCACATGACTGAGCAAGCGCGTTTGAACTTTATCAATGCTGCAAAATGAGGTATGACAGTCAGTCAGTCATATTTTCCATGCGTGATACACGCTTAGGCGATCATGTAGCTTTTCGATGCATAAATAACGAGGCAGATTTTTCCCGCAGTAGGTTGCCATTTCTTTCTGCGGTAGACCAGTTGCCATCCAAGACTATAGAACACTGTCTGTCCTGCTATTTAACCATAAGTGTATATCATGGATTCGAAAAGATTTCGAACTCGTCTCTCCGATTCCTCAATCCGAGCTACTATCCATTACTCCACCAGGCCTACTGAGGTATGACAGTAACGCTCTATTTATGGTCTAAGCCGACGCTTGTAACGATAAAACATTGCAGAAGGATCCAGGTACTTTTTATTGTGGTATCAGGAGCCGCCTTTCATCATCATCACTGGAGAAATCTCAGCTTTTTGGCCTAAGCCGACGTTTATAACGATAAAACATTGCAGAAGGATCCAGGTACTTTTTATTGTGGTACCAGGAGCCGGCCTTCCATCATCACTGGAGAAATCCCAGCTTTTTGGCCTAAGCCGACGTTTATAACGATAAAACATTGCAGAAGGATCCAGGTACTTTTTGGTGTGGTACCAGGAGCCGGCCTTTCATCATCATTGGAGAAATCTCAGCTTTTTGGCCTAAGCCGACGTTTATAACGATAAAACATTGCAGAAGGATCCAGGTACTTTTTATTGTGGTACCAGAAGCCGGCCTTTCATCATCACTGGAGAAATCCCAGCTTTTTGGCCTAAGCCGACGTTTATAACGATAAAACATTGCAGAAGGATCCAGGTACTTTTTATTGTGGTACCAGGAGCCAGCCTTTCATCATCACTGGAGAAATCTCAGCTTTTTGGCCTAAGCCGACGTTTATAACGATAAAACATTGCAGAAGGATCCAGGTACTTTTTATTGTGGTACCAGGAGCCGGCTTTTCATCATCACTGGAGAAATCTCAGCTTTTTGGCCTAAGCCGACGTTTATAACGATAAAACATTGCAGAAGGATCCAGATACTTTTTGTTGTGGTACCAGGAGCCGGCCTTTCATCATAAATGGACAAAGCTCAGCTTGAACTTTTGGTAATAAAGTCTAAGACATTTACCCCCTGCTGAGCTGCTAACACCTCAAGGTGGGGGAAATGTTAACACATAGGCTAAAGAAGATATCAGCTGTCACGTTCCGCACCATTTTGGAGATGCTTCTGTGGTGCCATCTGTAATTTTATTTATTAATGTGAATTCCATTTCTTCAAGCCTGTTCTGAAGTATGCCGAGTGTTCCAGTAATGATAGGCACAACTGCCACTTCCATTTTTTGCACTTTTTCGTCATTTTGAAAAAATGCAAAATATTTTTCCCATATTTTAACTTTATTTCAACATTTCCTTGTATTCTGGAAAACCTACATCCACGATCTGACAAGTTTTAATTTCTCTATCTAGGATAATAAATACACAAGAAAATTTCATTGGAAACTAAGTGCCTTCTTACTTTGAAAATCATCATTCGTATCCGATGCTGTACCTAATGGCAACTATCTTGGCCACCAAACAAAAAAAAAAGTTTATTAATGTTGAACTTTCTAGACTCGATAAATTACTTGATTATAAGGATCTCAAATCCTCCTAATAATTTCTGTAACTTGTATATCCTTGATTGAACCGGCTTCTAATGCTCTGAGTGGAGCATCTTGGTGATAATAGTTGTGGCTTTGGGGGCAGAGTCCTATGGGTAAAAGAGAAACTCGGATGAGTTCCACCATGGAATATGTGATCAAGCGGTGCTATATCGAATCTAATTCGCTAACCTTTCGTCACCGAGGCCCGTTGGAACAGTTGGTATGACGTTTGCCTGAGAACGTAATTGTTCAGTTCTCAGAAGAGGATGCGCACCGCTGATGAGTCCCAAATATAGGACGAAACGGCCGTCCACTGGATTCTGTTGAGGTTTCTTCTAGACTCGATGAATTACTTTATTTTAATACAGCACAAAGACAGGTGGATTTGTATATAGTGAGATAAGAAGATCTTGTTGCGATAGTGCTAAAATTGCAGGAAATAAGAAAAACAAAGAGATAGAAAAAAAGAATGCATTGTCATCAGCAAAATAGAATCCACAGATGTGAATTGGAGACACCTAAATCAAACAAGTCTAGAAATTTATATTTTCTGTCCTTCTTTTGTGTGCCGTGTCCCTTCAGGGGGCTGGCGATCATTCCTTCACATCTTCCCGTCCCTTGTAGCTCTTAATAAGTTTTGTCTTTTTGTTATTTCTACCAAACACTGTTCTACCATCCATTTGCTCAAGCCCATCTAGTATATTATGCCGATGCTTTCCCCTCTCTCCCTCAATCTGTCTTGTGAGTATCAGATTTTACAAGCCCTCCTTCCTCATTACGTGCAGCAGAAATTTCAACTGCATCTTCCTGAAGGTTAGTATAAGATTCCTTTTTGTTTCTATTTTCTCCCAAACCTCATCATTCGCTCTATGGTATCCTCAGATTTCTGTTGCTTCAAATCACTTCTTCATCTTTGAGGAGATTATCCAAGAGTTACTGACATATAGAGGGGCAGATATCAAGTAATAGTTCAGAACTTTTTTTTCATTTTCTACCGAAGATTTTCTGTCTTTTAATACTCTGTTTAGCTTTTGGAAGGCTTCCTTGGTCATCCCAAATGCGTCTCTGAATCTCAGTGTCGCACTTTCCGTCCTCTGTTAGAACACTTCCACGATAGACGAAAAATGGAACAGAAAACCGAAGGCGTATTGGAATAGCGAAAGACGCCTTCTAAAAGCTAAAAAGTTCACGAAGATAAATGAAAATTTCGTTAGACACAAAGAGAAGAATATTTAACCATCGTTTAATATTCA
>OZ010582.1:96948105-97043105 GCA_963932145.1 Acanthosepion lycidas | reverse complement strand
AAATGTATTCTAATTAATGATTAATTTCCACCTGAAGATTACATAACCTCATGAAACTCCAACTCGTAGATTATGTACGTATCAACACAAATTATTTTATTATTCATTATATATATATATATATATATATATATATATATATATATATATATATATATTACATTGGTGTAAAAATAATGACGTAATAATGTCGCTTTTTGACGTTAAAAATACGTCAAAAAACGACATTTTTACGTCATTATTTTTGCACCAACCTAATATATACTCGTGTTTCATGCGTCATCTGAATGAATGCCTAATTTTGAAATTAATTTGACTACGGTAAATGGATATATAATTTGGTCAAAGGATAGCAACACACGCTTATTTTATGTCTCGTGTATAATGCGACCCCTTTAAAATTAGCTTAAAAATTAGGTTTTCAAACGTTGCATGATACTCGAGTACATACGATATATATCGCTATATGTGTGCGCGTATGTGTGTGCAAAGTGAAAGAGACTGAGAGTGATAGAGAGAGAGAGTGAGAGAGAAGGATATAGAGAGAAAACACTGTCCACACCTTGTAAAGAAGATTAGATAGGCGTCGAGAAAAAAAAAGCTCATAATTGAACAGCTTTCAATTTTCAAATTAACGATGCTGCCGTAATGCAGTCATTTATAGCAGATGAAGTAAAGCTCGCGGAACTTGCATTAAAAACGCATATTTCAGTTTATTCTCTTGTAACTCAGTGATTGAATCAACAATTTCTGTTACCGCCACCGAATCAATCCACTAAAAAAAACAAAAAAAAAAAACATCTGTCTTGGTATCATTATGTGTTGGTCAGTCGGTACATCCATCTATGGTGATTTTATAAGAGTAACTTAGACGTGGTCTAAGGCCAAAAGTATGGAGCAGTCAGTAAAGATCGACCTCATTATTAACTCGTAACTGATATCGCGAAGAATCCTGTTAAACATTACACCACATCGAAGTGCCTTTTAGATTAGATGTGGCACAAGGCTGAAGGCATGGAGCTCCAAGGCGAATCAAACTCAGTCGTAATTGATGTAGAGAGATAACCTTGCTAACAATTACATAAATCCAAATCCCCCTTAGTTTAGATGTGGCACAAATCCGAAAGTATGGAGCTCACAGTCTGGATGGAACTCATTACTAATCTAGCGAGAGAAGATTGCTATTACAGTTTCGAAGTGCCTTTAAGGCCGAAAGTATGGAGCTCCCAATCAGGATCGAACTCACTACTCAATCTTAATTCATCTAACGAGAGAAGATTGCTAACCATTACATCACGTTGAAGTATCCCTTAGCTTAGATGTGGCACAAGGCCCTAAGTATGGACCACCCAGTGAGGATCGATCTCACTTTAGCACGTTAAAGTTCCATATCCATGTACTGATTTGAAGCATTGAATTTCATATATATATATATATATATATATATATATATATATATATATATATATATATATATATATATATATATATATATATATATATATATATATACTTCTTGCAAAGAAAACATTTACCTGACTTAGAATACCATTTCTTCTAATGATTTCGATTCTTCCTGTGGGCATTACTTGTCTTTTTGCCTCATCAAACTAAGCGTTACAAATATCTATCACCAGAGGTCTTCAGATTTTATTTGGAAGTATTGTTGTCAAATCGATTCGCGAAGAGAGTGAAGTCCATTGAAAATGGTGGCGAGAATACGAGATATAATTTAGCAGAAGAACGACTATTTCAACCCGGGGATTAATAAGATGTTTTTTACAGACAATTTCGCCGATATAGTGACTTCTATACTTAATTGACGCTCCAGAATATTGACTTTGTGCCAGAGTTAATTAAACTTAGTCAATTATCATTGTGATCGTTATTTTTCATTTCATGACGTCTGAAGCGGACCAAAAGGTTGAGACATTAAGAATTAAGACAATCGATATACTGTTCATTTACACATTCAAAAAATAATCGACCAGCAAGACAATCGTTGAAACATATATATATATATATATATATATATATATATATATATATATATATATATATATATATATATATATATATAAAATCTTCAGACATACTGGGTTGTATATTAATATACTTTCGTTTTTATTATTTCCATTAGATTCCTCGACTAGTTTCGGCCAACATGGCCATCATCAGGAGAAGAAATATTTCTGCTTGCTGGTAGCACTGAACTACAGAAATGAATGTCTTGATGGAGAAAATGAAATTTTGTCTGTAGTTTTCATTTGTTTTTTATTTTTTATTTTTTATCATGAATTTTGGTCAGACCTTGTGGTGGTCAAACAGTCTCTTTTGAGTTGTTATTTAAGATAAGGGCTGGATGGATTAATGCTTCTCTGAATTCCTTTGGTCATTTTGACAGTTTTATTGGTTCCTGGAAAGGGGATGTGTCTCTTAAGTGTGTGCGTCATTTGGTTCCTAGGGAGTGATGTGTGTTAGTGTGTAAATTAGCATGGGTGTGTGTATAAGTGTGTGGCCTCAACACCTCCGCAAGCATGTCTGTCATGTGTGGGTGAGAAATGTGGGTAGGACCTGACTTGTGGCGTATATATTCATTCTATCTATGTTCTTAAATTTGTGATTAAGCGCCTCTGGATGGAGCGTTTTTAGGCGCAGATTCCACTTATATTCATGGCCTTCTAAAATTTTTCTAATGTTATCTGCCCTGAACTTTTCTATTTTCTCAATTATAGTGATTTTGGCATGGGTTTTAGAATCTTGTTTTTCTAGGCGGAAATGTTGTTCTACGGGTAATAATCTTTCATGGGGAGCCGACTTAATTCGATTGTGATAAAAATTAATTCTGTAGTGAAAGGGCCATTCAGATTTTCCTACATATTGTTTCTGGCATAGTTTGCATTCTAGGGGGTAAATTATGTTATGACTTCTACAGTCAGAGTCGTGGTAGATTTTGAAAGTATATATTGTGACTAAGCTAGTGAATGAATCGGTATATATATATATATATATATATATATATATATATATATATACTAGCTTTCCACTCGTATTCAAGGATACACTTCTACTAGGTCCAATCTCTTTTGCTCAAGCAAATTTGTGTTTGTTCAATACCCACAGAGCCAATCTGTGGTTTATACAGCCACTATGCCGAGCAGACCTTAGTTACAATTTCTGGGAGAGAGCGTGTTACCTATAGAATGATCAACAGACTGAACAACACCGGCACACTCAAATCCTCGGTCACGATGACTTGTGACTTCGTGCTAGCACAGCTATCAAGGGCCTCTAGTTTTCTGTCTACCCAATTTCACTCACAAGGCTTAGGTCAACACAAGGTATGGTTTTTAGATACATTGCAAAGATGCTGCCAGCTGGGATCATCCCCCTCCAGACCGATAATGTTAGAAAGTCTCCATCCTGACAGGTAGACCATGGTGAGATTCGAACCAGGGCTTCATATATATATATATATATATATATATATATATATATATATATATATATAATCCCCGTTATAATCAGCAATAATATATATATATATATATATATATATATACATATATATATATATATATATATATATATATATCATCACCTTGTAATCAACAATAATAAATCATCTATAAGATCTAAATTACAGATGGCCATTAGTATTTATGAATTTAGATGCACCTTAAGGAAGTTTGTATAAAAAAATCATGAAAGATAAAGAAATCATAAAGAAAGTTGCTTCCCTTTTTCCGTAATAAAATGGGTAAGTTTAGCCAATTAATGTTGAGTACAATGTTGAATGTTATTTAACTTCAAGTTCAACTGAAGTCTTAGCTAAATAAAGAATAATTCCACAGTGTGTTACCAGTGTAGAAAGATGTAATGTTCATGAGTGATATCAATAGGAATTAGTATGATTACTCGAATGAGTAATAATTAGGAATTAAAATGTCACAAGAATATGCACCGTGCCGTATTCTCCAAGAATTCAACTGTTACTGGCTGTTGGCTAACAGCGAGAGGGGTTTTATAGTTACTCATAGGCTCCAGTGAGCTTGACACCAAAAATATAGAAAGATACTAAAATACGCGATTGGTCAGGAAATGGACCAATCCGTGATTTTAGAGAAAAATTCAAATTACGTGCGATGGCAAAATTGTCATATAATAAGTATCATATTTATGAACCAATGACATTAAAGAAAGCGGAGGTGATCACCACAATATTGGACATACCACTACATGCTTATCCTAAGACACACGTTAGAAATGGACAAAGTCCGACAATTTATTAAAGACATTTTTTATGTTTAACATTCTTTTTATAGATACAAGTATTTAAGTAAATGCTCTGTTTATAATAAACAGTATTAAATAACATTTACCGGCCTGAATATCCGAGAAATTTTCATAGAAAATATTCGTCCTTTGACAGGATTCGAACCTGCATCCTATACGGAACCGTCATTTAGCTTGACGTGCCTAACCTCACGGCCACAAAGGATCGTTCGGTTGGCAAGGTCGAATCCTGTTAAAGGACAAATATTTTCTATGAAAGTTTCTCGGACATTCAGGCCGGTAAATGTTATTTAATACTGTTTATTATAAACAGAGCATTTACTTAAATACTTGTACTTATAAAAAGAATGTTAAACATAAAAAAAAGTCTTTAATATATATATATATATATAATATTATTCTGCTTTCATAAATGGAAGATGATACTTAGCATATTTTTAACAAATTTGTGTGGATATAATTACTAGAGGCGGTGATATTTGTGTTTTATTTTGTAGTATTTTTTAAGTTATATTTTTTTAAAATACAGTTTGATTTAAGATATTGTATAATATTATATAGATTAATGTCACAAAAAGTTTGTTCATGTTGGTTGTTTCTTTAACGGCATATCAAACACTGGGTTATTTAATGCAGAAATCTAAAGAATCAGAACACAATTTTATGGCGTCAACATACAAATAAAATATATTGCAAGTCATTTTCCTATATGTATTTTTTTTTGTATATAAAAATGTATTTCGCCAATTTCGAAATTTTTTAGAAATGTCCTTAACCAATCATTTTTAAAAAAATATTATTTCCAAATAATTTTTTGAATGAAATATATCTGCAGTGGAATTTTAGCAGTTTACAGGGCCAGACAAGATTGTTTCAAATTCACACTGAACTAACTAATCTTTATGTCTCCGCTGCGCGTTCTTCAAATGACATACTAATGTTAAATCTGAAATCAGAATATCAAATTAGGTCAACACAGACAGTTAAATCTGAAGATAAAATCTTAGGTCCCACTACCCTTATATGGAGCTTAAACTACCTTCTCACACTCTTTAATAAGACAACAATAATTCTTGATTTTAACCCTGAGTAGTTTTTTTTCCATTTTATCTGTGATTTTGTTTGTAGGTCTTGAAGATTGAGAGCTGTTTTTAGAGCTGTCATGTAATAAAAATTATTATTATTATTAGGATTTTAAGTGTTTGATATTCTTTAATTAATTAATTAATTAATTAATATATATATATATATGTATGTATATATATATATACATATATAATATTAGTGGTAAATATACACATATATATGCAAAATACACAGGTGCATATACACGTTTTGGTATGTATGTATCCATATATATCTGTATATGGGTGTATATGTACGTATATATGTATGTATGTATGTATAGCTAGACGGATAGACACAGGGATACATTGTTTATTTGTTTAAATGGGTGTATGTAATTGTATAGAAATGTAGGGTTTTAGGTATATATGTTTATGTGCACGTATGCGTATGTTCGTATGCATATATGTGGGTAAATGTGTAAGGACTGGATGCGTATGGATGTATGTGCGTATATGTATGTATGTGTGTGTGTATTTTTGTATATATATATATGTGTGTGTGTGTATGAAGTATATGTGTGCATGTGTATGTATTTATGTATATGTATGTGGAAAATGTGTGTATATGAATATAGGTGGATATGTGTGTATATGTATATATATATATATATGTATGTGTACGCGTGTATATGTATATATATATATATATATATATATATATATATATGTATATATATATGTATATATGTGTGTGTATATTTGTATATGTGTGTGTATATATATGGGTATATGTGTATGTGTGTATGTGTATATGTATATATGTAGGTGTAATTATTTGTATATTATATGCGCGGTACTTATTAGAAAGCGCTTAGTATCAGAGATAGAGCTAACATATTGAATCAGATATATGTATATGTGTATGTGTATGTATGTGTATGTATGTATTTGTGTGGATATGTGGATATATGTGTACGTGTGTACATGGGTATATGTATGTGTGTATGTGGGTACACGCCTATGTGTATGTATATACGTGTATATTTTATTGTGTATGTGTGTATTCGGATGTGTTTTGAACATACAAATATAGGTCCTTGCTAAATTGGATAATCGTTATATTTATTCTTTATATGTTTATATTTGATTTGTAACCTGTAGTCGATTACACAGCGGCCCTTTCTGTAAATGTCTTTCAATTTTAATTTCCCCCGGCCCATCTCTCTCCACCACCACTTTTTTCCTTTTCTCTCTCTCTCTCTTATTCTGATTTTTAACATTAGATCGTCTATGGTGTGTGTATGTCACCACGAAATGTATCTTTAATGTATTAGACATCTGACAACATTCATATTTCCCCCTTCCACTCACCTCTAGTAAAAAAAAACCCTCTCTGTTAAGTTTTAATCGCCCACCTTCTCTCGTATGTTACCCCTCTCTTTAACACTAACATTCGTCCCACACTCTCATACTTACACTCTCTCTAAATTCTATTTTTATTTCCGGAGTTCTTTTCCGTTTTCTTTTTGAATTTGTAGGTCTGATGAATTGGATCGTATTTACGATTCCAATGCAATAAATTATGACCATGGAATATTAGTGTTTAAGCCTTTTTATTATATATATATATATATTGAACAATAAAAAAAATATTAAAAAATTAAAATCTTCAGACACACTGGGTTGTAGATTAATATTCTTTCGTTTTTTTATTATTATTTCATTTAGATTCGTCGACTAGTTTCGTCCAAAATGGCCATCATCGGGAGAAGAAATATTTCTGCTTGCTGCTAGCACTAAACTACAGAAATGAATGTCTTGATGGAGAAAATGAACTTTTGTCTGTAGTTTTCATTTGTTTTTTTGTTTTTTTTTTAATCTTTTTAACATGAATCTTTTAACATTCCTTGTGTTGGTCAAACAGTCTCTTTTAAGTTGTTATTTGAGATAAGAGCTGGATGGATCTATGCTTCTCTGATTTCCCCTGTTCTGTATGACAGTTTTATTGGTCCTGGAAAAGAGGATGTGTTTCTGTTAAGTGTTTGTGTGTGTGTTATTTGGTTCTTAGGGAGTGAGTGAGTGAGTATGATATGTGTAAGCGTGTGTATTGCTGTGGGTGTGTGTTATCATTTGGCTCTTTAGGGAGTGAGTGAGTATGATGTGTATAAGTGTGGATATTCGTGTGGGTGTGTGTATAAGTGTGAGGCCTCAACACCTCATGTTTGTCTTGTGTGGGTGAGAAATGTGGGTAGATTTTGAGTTGTAAAGTTATATATTAGTACTATCTATATTGTTAAATTTATGGTTTAGCCCGGCTGCATAGTGTGTTTTTAAACGTTGTATCCACTTATTTTCATGGAAGTCTAAAATCTTTCTAATGTTATCTGCTCTGAACTTTTCTATTCTCTCAATTATAATGAATTTGGTATGGGTTTTGAAATCGTGTTTTTCCAGGCGGAAATGTTGTACAGGTAATAATTTTTCATAGGGAGTCGACTCAATTCGATTACGATAATTATTAATTCTGTACTGAAATATATATATGCTTCAAATCGATGTCATCATTCGCTTGAAAATAGACACCCCGACCCTACCTTGACTTAACCTCTTTGCGTAAGTAACTAATATGTTTATACAATATGTTCACCCTAACACCCCTTATTACAATAATTGGATTCCATGTAATTAATATTACGAATGTATATGCTTATGACGCTCCGTAAATTTCAAGATTAGCTATTGCAAAATTCGCTTGAGGATGAAGCAGAGCTGGTTTTTTAGCTTCTGTTTTTGAAACATGAGAACTCCTATGTAACGATGGAATCATATTTTTAAAAAAAATAATTATTATTTAGGCTCTACTTATGTATTCAGCACTGTTTTTTTAAAAATAAAAACAATAATACTAAAGAACTTTGGATTATTAACCTAACGGTTCTTTCCTATTTTTCTATATATTTATACACACACACACACACACACACACACACACACACACAAATATATATATATATATATATATATATATATATATATATATATATATATATATATAATATATATATATATACATATATACATACATACATACATATATATATATATATATATATATATATATATATATATATATATATATATATATATATATATATGATTTTTTATTCAACATTATTTCTGATGTTTATAAATATTATTTTTAGTGGATACGGATGTTATGTTTTGTTTTGTTTTTGTTTTTGTTTTTTAATTTCCTTGAACAATGACCTTAATAACAACCGGCCTCAACTAAGAAGGCCTACTAAAGAAAAATTGTAATTTTCAAAGAGTATCGAACCATACCATTAAGGTAATCACATTTTAGTCGAAGCACACGGCCACGGAGACCAACGGAGATAGAGCGGATTTGATTTGAATTACTTATTTAAGGAAAGCGGATTTCTCAGTGCGACTTCTATGTGTCTACATCCACTAGCTTGAAGTGTTTTGTAACCCGTTTATTTATCATCTCTCAGTTGCGTCTCTGTCTTTGGGCAGAGTGCGCTCAGGGGCGGCTGCGTCAAAGGACAGGGTCGCAAATGAGGAAAATTATATACTGAGAAGTGCCCAGCTCTGGACAATATCTGCCGGAGGTCGCGCCCTCTCATTACACCAGAGAGAGAGAGAGAGAGAGAGAGAGGGATCGGTGCTCGCACTGAGGCCAGCGCAACCAAAAAATAACCTGCATAACTTTTGAAAGGATTTTTTCTTATCCTTACATTGCTTCTTATTAACGCAAAGGTTATTTCCTTGGGTGAACTTATTTGAGTTACAATATATAAATATATATTGCTAAATATAAATGAAAAGATAGTACAAAATAAAACACAAATATCACTGCCTCTAGTAGTCATATCCACACGAACTTGTTAAAAAGCTGAGTATCATCTTTCAATTATGAAATTATATATATATATATATATATATATATATATATATATATATATATATTACATTCAAACTGCCAATAAAATTAAATTTCGGCATAAAATAACCCAAAAGGAGTTATTATCCCTGTTTTTTTTGTTTTTTTTAAATTAAACACAATAAGTTGAGCTTAATTTGAGAAGTCCTACTAAAAACAAACTGTACATTCGACAAGAATCGAACCCAGGCTGTTCTTCGTGGAAAAACCGGTATTCACCAAGAGAAAAAAAACAGGTATAGCAACTCAGACACGTGTACCCACTAAAAATTACCTTTGTATATATATATATATATATATATATACTAGCAGCATGGCCCAGCGTTGCCCGTGTTTGATTAAAAAATCGTATGACTCATACAGCAATCACTATCACTTGACTTTAAACATTTTTGCCCTTCCTTGCCTTTAAAGGAGTGCCCTTTGCCGTGCTGATGTTGCTACATGCCTTACTTCTTGCCTATCTCACACTGCGAATTTTTTCTAAGCTCTATACTAAACATTAAATCTGTTACGAAAAAAGAACTAAGCAAAATGGATACAAAACGATCAGCATTAAAATAGAACTCGTAACTCGAAAAACCGAATGAAAAAACAATGTTAACAACAAATAATTTTCACACCCAACCCAGTTTCCTGAAATATTGAGACTGGTCATACTACTTGGGCGGGGTTGCTGTTGCCCTTGTTTTGTTAACCCGGTACTTTGGAAACCATACATTGATCCGATTTAAAGTTCAAATAAAAAGAGCTCAAAAGTGTTTAACAACGGGAAGTCAACTGCACAGAGTTCAAAATGACGTAAAAATCTTAGATGGAAAGGGCCGCGTAGTGCAGGCGAGACATTCAACTTAAAACCCCCAAAATCCGTATCACCTGTAAGTTAATCGTTTTTTTTTTTTACAGTTTGATTCCCAAATAAAAAATCGGGCTCCGGCATGATACAATGACGTAAATTGAAAAATCGGATCTGGGATGCGGCCTGGGAGAAAGGACAAAGTTTAAAGAAGTGGGAAATGGACTGCTGAGGTCATGGTCAACACGGAGGTTTGTATCGATTTTTGAGTCACGACGGGGTCACACGGCATTCTATGCAAGGTACCTCTAATTGGGCTGCGTAGGAATTTTTGGTTGAATTGTGAAGAACGCCCGAAATTTTAGAATGCAATCCACCCAAATACCGGAGTACCAGCCGATTTACCAATTTTTTTGAAAGCTTGAGCCCAAATTGAAAATCTGTCTCCGTTACGAATTGACGCCGTAAATGTCTGAAGTTGAATCGACATTTGACGTTAATTGCAGCCTAGGCGTGAAAAAAAGTCAAAAACTGACAGCTGATGGCAGGGTCGAACGGGTGCTTTTTATCGATTTTTTTCCTGCACGAAGGGGTCTCGCGTGCATTTTTGAAAGGGCCCGTAATCTGGTCGGGGTCATTCATTTCTGTACATATGGTATGGTGATGTGAGGAGAGACAATTGATGCTTGTAACTATACAAAAGTTGGCAATGAGTTCAATGCTTCACAGTAATGCGGTAAAGGGGAGCAAGTGCTTATCCCAAGGATGTGTTTGTATCCATCAGATGCCGATGTACCCTTCACTTTCAGAAGATCCCCATTCCCATTTGCACCTATGCCAATTAATAAGGCCCAAGGACAAACACTGTCTGTCACTGGTGTACACTGAGAGGAGCAGAGCTTCTCATACGGCCAACTTTACGTAGCCTGCTCTCGAATCGGCAGGCACGATCATGTGCTCCTTTATTCACCTTCACAAAAAGCTGAAAATGTGGTCTACACTGAAGTCCTCAGAAAACACCATTCCATTTTTTCTTTCCATGCAAGACAATTGAGGTCCCTGCCAAATCAAGCATATTGAATGCTGGATTTTAGCTGAACACAAAAAAATTCAAACTTGAGACATTTTTTCGTATGCAACCAATAGCTGAATGCAAAAAAGGACGCATCTTTTGCCCAAAAGACGATGCTGCTGCTTGCACAATCAGCATCACAATGCGTGAGCAGTTAGATGTTGTTGCAACGTAATCGAGTAAAGATTTTCCTCGAGAAGCTTCCTCAGTTTCACCACTCAAATCGAAGTGTACTGGGTCGCGTAGTAAAGACAGAAGAGAACTAATTTGTGACAGCAGTTAACTGTCTAATAGCAAAACTGAACTATGTCAGGTCTGGGATGCGGCCTGGGCTAGGGGAAAAGGTTTAAACAATTGGAAAATGCACTGCTGAGGGCGGAACCATTTTCACTCAGCACGTATGCGGGTTTTTTTTTTCAATAGAGACGCGAATAAAGGAAGTGCTTATTTTGGTAAGATGCGACGATTAAAGCAAAAGTGTTGACAAAGTCGAATATGTCATTTGTGGTTCAAAGTCAGAACTGGTAGGAGGGATAAAAAATCCGAAATTCAATGGCCCTGCACCCATTCCAGAATTTGAGGTCAAATGTTTTCTTCCCCTCCACTGCACGCACTGACCTGTTTCTTCGCGCGCATAGCGTCACCTTAAATTAATCTGCATTTAGGAAATACCCAACCGGAAAAAACATTTCTAAGGGTTGACCGATTGTCGATTTGAACTCTGTGGGGCGCTCAGAGTTGAAACTTCACATGGTGACTCCCAATGGACTCCTCATAAATCCGGTCGGTTTTCGCTAAAAACAGACATGCGGTTAAGGCGCAATCTGAGCGAATCGGTTTTTGGGTTATATCGATTTTCAGCGCTGTCTAGGGGTCAGTGGCCATAAAAAAATCTGGACAACACTCTTAATGATAGACTCTAAGAGGGTGTCAAATTTGGTTGAAATGCGATCATTCCTTCTGTAAGCAGATTTTTTCGACTATCGATTTTTTCGGAACCTGAGTTCGAACTAAGTTTTTCGGAACCCGAGTCCCGGCCTCCGTCATGTCCTTACAGCAGCTATTTGCAAACTTGTGGTGAAAACCGCATCGAAATCGTGTGAGAAATGCGGCCTGGGCGAGGTAACAACGCCCACGACAGACACAGAGACAGACAACATGAGAAATATAGATAGTATATATATATATATATATATATATATATATATATATATATATATATATATATATATGTATGGAGCGATAGAGAAATACATAGATAATGTTAAGTCACTAATTATCCGCACTATCGCAATACCATATCTGCTCTGTTATAATAAATACATTTAGCTCTCTGTGTGGATCAGTTTTAATATCTGATATTACTAGGATCCACCTGAATTATATACCAACGTATATATTAACTGTACTATATATATATATATATATATATATATATATATATATATATATATATATATATATACCGTTGGTATATAATCCAGGTAGATCCTAGTAATGTCAGATATTAAAACCCGCGCACGCGCGTCTGTGCATGGGCGTGTTGTGCGTGTGCGTGTTGTGCGTGCGTAAGTGTATGTGCCTGTCTTTCTGTCAGGTATGTGCTTGTGGACGTCTTACAGTAAATAACTATTTAGATAAAATATCGACCGATCTATTCATGCCTATCGTTTGGTTGAGATAAGTAGAATTTTGTCTTTTCAGCATATATATATATAGTCTTTTCAACACCCGTCTTTTCTCTCTCTCTCTCACTACGCACATATACAGACACACGGACACACACACACACACACACATATATATATATATATATATATATATATATATATATATATACATATATATATATGATTGATGCGTGGCTCGGATTGAAAAATCCGAAAGCCAGGTTAAAATTCCAGACGAGGTTGTTACATTACATTACACACACACACACACACATGCACACACGTATGTTTGTCTGTCTGTGTGTGTGTATGTGTGCGTATCTGTGTCTATAACATACCGTATCTTATGATGCTATTACTTTTTAGTTATTTCTATACAAGGATTTTGCAGGTAGCAATATCTATTAAAATATCTATAATATCTACGAAAGTAGATTGATAATTTCTCGGCCGTGCCAAGAAAAGGAATAATTTGAATCCTGAAGTACCGCATGCTATTCTTCATATTCACTCTTCATTGCATTACTTTTCTTTATTTCCTTTAAACCTTTCAAACATTGCTTCTTCTAGAATTCTTTCTATTTGTCAGGATCAGTTATTGCAGGAGCTGACACCGCTATAGTCTGCTCTCAATCTGGGATCACAACATTACTTTCAAAGTTGGGAAACCAATTTCTCTCAGCTAAGTATGACTGGTCATGCTACTTAATTTTTACATCCTACACTTGTTGACTTCTTTTGGAGTTTCCTTCTGCAGGAACCGGAATTTCGTGATTGCCAAGAACGCAACAACTGAAAAACCAGTTTCCGTTGACTTGGTTCAATCATTTATCTGAATGAACTTCATGAATAAGCTCAAAGATTTTTCAATTTGGAAGTTTACAATATAAAAGATCGCTATTTCTAGCAATGATAACAAAATAACCCTCCTATTTGTTGGAGTCCATTCACACACACACACACACATTATATACGAGGCAATGTAAAAAATATCCTCACTGTTTATATAATTATTGCCTTACCCATCTCTCTCTCTCTCTCTCTCTCTCTATATATATATATATATATATATATATATATATATATATATATATATATATACAGAGAAAGAGCGAGAGATATGGAGGACCCAATTTGGATCGAAACCACTACTAAATTGTAGATTATCTAGTAAGACAAGTATACTAATCGTTTTAACAAATCGAATTGTCCAAAATATACAAAATGTATTTTTATATGTGGATGTAATAACTCTCTCCTCTCTCTCTCTCTCTCTCTCTCTATATATATATATATATATATATATATATATATATATAGGTAGATAGATATATTACATCCACATATAAAATATATTTTTTATATTTTCTCTATCCCATAATTCTAAATGTTTTATTTTTTTAGGACTTGCGGAACTAATTTTACTTCAACAGAATTTTCTTCAACACTGATTTTTTTTTTCTTAATTTTGTGTTCAAATAAGAAACAGAAGAAAGAAAGAGAGAGACATCAAAAGGTCAAACTGCAATTGTGATCTTTGGAACTTTTTCATACCGTAGTGCGTCGAGTGACCTTGCTTGCCACGAGAAACAAATCTGAGACGCTGCATAGAACGTCGGCGGCGAACAAGCGAAGTTTTGTATTCTCGGATCAGCAAATAGCAGCTTCGAGATTAACGTATACTTTTCCCTTTCGTTCGATCTATCTGAAACCAGACTGTCTTAAGTTGCTTTGCAAGAGCGGCCATGCACACATTACTTCCTTTTCGCATCGAGTAGAGACACGCGCATGCGCAACGGCGTGTATTTTCCTTAATCATGTTTCGGCATTTTTATTTAATTATTTTTATTATTTTATTTAGTTATTTATTTTTAGATTTGTGGGATTGCTTTACATTTTGTTTCTTCTCTGAATTCTTTCGTTATTGATTTCTAAAATTATTTCTGTGTGTGTCATTTTTTTTGTTTCTAAGTCGAATTTCGTCATTTCCTCTCTGCATCTTTTCTTTCTCAACCTGTTTTTATTTCATGCTTTCAAATAATTCTTCACTTTTATTTTTCCTTTCTTTCTTCCTTGGTTTATTTTCTTTCTTCTATCTCTTGATATTATGCACTTTAATTTTCAAGACATTTGGCCTTAAAAGCGTTATCGTCCATAAATACACTCGTCTGTCGTTTTGATAATATTTGTCATAGACTCTAGTGTGCGCCAGCACTCACAAAAACACACACGCATACACACACACACACACATATATATATATATATATATATATATATATATATATATATATATATATATATAATTTCAAGACAATAAGGTCACTAAGACACAAGTGGTTACTGAAAGTGAACGGATAAGAGAAAGAAACACATTATTAAGGACCAGGATCAATAAAAGAATAGAAATCAAGAGGATAGTTGGTAACAATTGACATTCATTTAAACTTTTAAAGATCAAAGTTGGGTGGAAAGCAAGAAGGCGGAAGAGAATTCCACAGAAAACAAGTGCGATAGAAGAAACTTTTAGCAAAGGACTTATGGTTACATCTAGCCAGTTCAACTGAAAAATGATGAGCCCTTCTTGCTATCTAATACCGTGCTTAAATTCATAAAGTCTCTTCACCCTAGAGGGAAGTTCAGTAGTAAGTATTTATAAAAAAAGGCACATTACGGCGTTGGGGATATGACTGAAGCCGGGATGCCAAATCAAAACCAATAACATTAGGTAATTGTAAATATCTAACTCTATACATAAAGAGGGAGAGATTTTGGTTTGTTTTACGGCATATAAATCTCAATAGATTATTTAATGCCGATAAGATTTTTATTGCTGGTAATATTTTTTTTTAAATATAATGTTGGTAATATTTTGTTCCAAAAATGTATTGCTGGTAAAATTATTATTTTCAAAAATGTATGACTGATAATGATGTATTGCTGGTAATAAATTTTTTCTTCAAAATTCATTGATGATAATTAATTTTTTGCAAAATATATATTGCTTGTATTAAAACCTATTTTTATGCTTTCATAGTGTTTTAACCCCAATTTGGAGTTAACTAATTTCCCATAGCTGGAATCCTAACAGGTATTACCATCCGGATCAGGGTAGACCTGGGAACATCAGCAATTAAGTGGTGGTTCCATGCTCCTCAGAACCTCAAAATTGACTGAAGCCGGGATGCCAGGTCAAGACCAATAACATTAGATAAATGTAAATATTAGGTTGTTGCAAAAATAATGACGTAATAATGTCGTTTTTTGACGTATTTTTAACGTCAAAAAACGACATTATTACGTCATTATTTTTGCAACAACCTTATATCTAACTCTATACACAAAGAAAGAGGGAGAGAGAGAGAGAGAGATTTTTGTTTGGTTTGTTTTACGGCATATCAACCTCAATGGGTTATTTAATGGTGACAGGAGTTTTATTGCTGGTATTATCTTTTCTTCAAAAAATGTATTGCTGTTAATATTTTTTTCCCAAAAATGTGCTGCTGGTAATAATTTTGCTTCAAAAATTCATTGGAACCTTTTTCTACACATTCATTGTGATTTGACCCAAGTTTAGGGGGGGACAACTATTTTCCCATAGCTGGGACCCTAACAGGTGCTACCAGCACAGATCAGGAGGGAACTGGGAACACCAGCAATTAAGAGGTGGTTCCACGCTACTCAAAATCTAATCAAAGGCCTTGCTGTTGGATGTCTTACCCAGGACGCCTCATTCGCCAGCGAGGGTGTCTTACCCCTCTGCAGAGGTGCAATCGGCGTATTCCGAAGCCCCAGCCAAAAGGGCGGGAAGGAGGTAACGAAGATGAAGGGAGAAACATTTTTACTGGCTGAATACTGAGAGACAAAGAGCGAAATATTAAAAACTATGTATGGATAGAAAATTGAGGGAAATATTGAAATATTAACATTATTTACGGAGAGCTAGAACAAAATAAATGAATTTCTAAAGAAGCAATTAATTAAAAAATCATATCCCCAACGCCGACAGATTTTTATCGCTTTAAACTTAAAATTTTATTTTTGATACCCGTATTTTAGTAGACGCCCCATTTATTTTAAACAGTATATTTATTTTCGTCTGCCAGCCTGAATATTCAAGATATCTTATTAAAGAAAAAAGAGGGAACATTTCCTTTTTTTTTTAAATAAGAGTTCTCGAATACTCAGGTCCTTTGACGAAAATAAATATACTGTTTAAGATAAACGGAGCGTCTAATCAGATACGAGCATCCGCGAGAAAATAACCGTTTAAAATGATAAAAATCAAAAGAAATATAAAAAAGAAGAATGAGTCGAAATATATGCACATTTCTTATTCATTTTCCGTGATTTAAACGAATTCATATTTATAGAAAATTTAGATGATTAAATGGAAAATAATGATTTAAAAAACGAAAAGATGGATGTATATTATTTCCATAATTAAAGCAAACCATAGTCATCGGCAGGCAATAACAATACGAAAGGATAAAGTAGAGAAGATGCTATAGACAAAAGGTGTGGCGAGATCAGAAGTGTGGAATAATTTTAATCGTCAATGTAGGTGGAATTTCGGCGTATGTCGGTAGTATAAAATGTGTAAATGGATTGAAGACTTGGAGGGATAATAAAGAGATAAATATTGCTCAGAGCATTTGTTCCCAAATGGTACAACACAGCTCATAGGTGCGTCAAAAGACGATAGCAGGTGAGGCGGAATGATTGAAATACAATCAAAGATTTAGAAAAGTTTCAAAAAATCATATGCCAAAAATATATAAAATTTCAAAATTTCAAATATTATTATTGATTACTTGTAATTGCATGCATGAGTCCCAGTATAAATAGTTACAAATAATTATTGACACGTTTTATCGTTTGAGATATTTTTGCATTATATCAAGTATTAAGAATATAGTAACTAGTGTTTGCAAATTGGAGGAGAGAGTTATCAATGATAATGGTCTGACTTCATATCCGCGGTTATCTCCCTTTTACCCAGTCTCTTATTTTTTTTATTTTTTTTTATTTTGAATGTACTTTTTATCACATAAAATTTGGTGAGTGGCGAACAAATTCTCATTCCGAAAATGCAGCGCAGAGAAAAAAAAAAAAGTCTTGGAACGACTGGCTTAGAGCTACGAAGGAGAAGCATTTGTGGAAAGTCATAATTGCGCATGTCCTGAGAAGACTTGTCATATACAAGAAGATGCGGAAACGTGTTACAAAGATTAATGGCTGAAGAACAAATCAGCTCAAAATATTATCTGTAAATAAGAAACAAAAAACAAAATTACAATGTCATGGTCACGCGAGCGTTAAAGCGTGAAAAACTGTTCCTTTGCAGTCATTTCAGAATATTACTGCAGTATTCATAGTTAATTCTGTCCAGAGCCTGCTTTAATTTTTTAAATATTGAGGTGAAAATCAACAGATTCGAGGTAATGCTTTCTCCATCGTTGCGGCTGGCAGAGGTTAGAAAAAAATTGTTTATTGTTATGTTGTTCTGGAATTGTCATCAGTGGTCAACTGTTATTGTTTTGTTTCAATAAATTTTAATCTTCTCCATTAAATCAATGCATTCATCAAAAACTGACGTAATCACAGTACACAGTTATCAATGACGTAGGCACAGTTGACTTATTACTCCGCTTGCGTCATTGATTACTGCGTACAGTTACAAGTTGGGAAAAGGCTAGCGGCACGCAGTTTTCATTGACGTAACAAAATTTACTTTTGTAAATAAAAGCAAATTACAGATAATTTTTAACGAGTCAAGGATCGATTTGGTATTTATATTATGTAGACATCTACTTCTATAATGATAAATATCAATATTTTTAGGTTCTTACACAGCTTGAGGAACGTCTAATGAATGCTAATTTAAAAAAAAATTATCACCCTTGCTAAAAATAATTCTATTCTTATACGAGCAGGCCAATAAGTTGATTGATCGATTCGTTTTCTAAGGTTTATCGACCTATTGCAGCTTATTTAAAGCCAGAAAATATTTTTAGATTTTAAGAATTTGGTGGTGGGGGATAATTATAATTTAGTGATATAACTAATTAAGCCGTAGCAGGAGACAAGAGATGTATTCATACCTTTCCTAATGGTATTTTAATATAACAAACCAAGCTGGAATCGGAACTAGGAGCAATTATCCATTACACTACCGGTATATACAAGGTTACAGCATATGTTATTCCTAATCAGTCACCCAGATAATGACCAGGATCGAAGTTGCTTAACTTTGGTGATCGGAAGGGAACCGGTGCTTTAATGTGATGTGGGCGTACGCTAAAACAATTGAAGTAGATTCAATAAATAAATATACAAAACAACTCAGTAAGAAGGTTTTTTTATTGTTATATATATATATATATATATATATATATATATATATATATATATATATATATATATATATATATATATATATATATATATATATATATATATATATATATATATATATATATATATGTTGGCTACATCAGGAAGATGTATTACTTACTGTTATTAAAGAGCCACTATCAGTTAAAATAGTTATTTTAAATTAATTATTAATATATGATTTATAATAATATATTCAACAACCTCGCTTGACAAATATAAGAGTTGTAGAAGATGTGTACTTAGAACACATCAGAAACACAAGTTGAATGATGGCAATGCGCGTAATCTTGTTACACGACTTACATACACGTCAAAATGACGTGGCTTTGTCATTGAAATCACATGAAAAGCTACAACTAAAACAAAATCATCTATATAAATGCGTGTTGGGAGCGTTCGCCCTTTACTACCTTTCAAGGGTCAAAATACGAACGTCAGCGAGGTGGTGGCCTCCAACGTAATATAACCCGGTCTGAGAAGCAAGTAAAATGAAAATGAAGGATATGTCTTTTTTTAAATCATTTTATCTCAAGCAAAGGAATAAAGCCACTAAGACGCAAGAGGGTTACTGAATGTTAGAGAATATGAGGAAAAAGAAGCACATTATGAAGGATAAACAGCAATAAAAGAACAACAATGAAGCAGACAAACGATAAAAATTGCATTTAATTATTTGAATATCAATGTTGACAAAGAAGGCACAAGAAAGATTCACACAATAGATGTACAAGAGAAGAAACTGTTAACATAGAACTTACGGTTACATCTAGCCATTTCAACTATACAATTATGATACTTCTTCGCCAGTCTACTACTGCGCTTAAATTCATAAAATCTATGTATCATAGAGGGAAATTCATCAGATTGCCATGAAAATATTTAAAGAAATGACACAGTAAAGCTACGTTAAGCCAGAGGGAAAGTGAATGAAACCGAGATGCCAGGTCAGATCCAATAACATTGCCAATATACATATTGCATATATATATATATATATATATATATATATATATCAGGTCATCCCATAAGTTCTGTCCGAATTTTAACTTTTTTTAAAATTTAAAGAAATTTAAAGAGTATTTTATAAAATCTAATGGAGCTGAACATTATTTTTATGTTTAGATGCATTTAAACTGATCAAATTTTATTTCAGAGAACAATAAAATTAAATTTTATTTGATTAAAACCCTGCTAACATGGAAGTACCCAAGAATCATTTGAGGCACATAATGCTTTATGAGTTCAAGAAAGGAAACTCAGCAGCCGAAGCGGCTAGAAACATTCACTCAGTTTATGGAGAAGAATGTGTGAATGAAAGAACTTGCAGAAGATGGTTTGCATAATTCAGAGGTGGAGATTTTACCCTTGAAGATGAAGATCGAACCGGACGTCCAGTTGAGTGTGATGAAAAGCTTCTTGAAGCAGCTCTTGAAGAAAATCCTGCTTTATCAGTTGAGGAATTGGCAGTGGTTCTCAGTTGAAACCATACAACTGTTCATCGTCATCTTCAACAACTTGGAAAAGTTCCTCAACTTGGAAAATGGGTGCCTCATGAATTGTCTTAAAACAACCTCAAATCTCTCCATTCTCGCTAACTTGTTTCACCTTTTTTGGGTAGACTGGTGACTGGCGACGAAAAATGGATCTTTTATCAAAATGTTAAGCGTCGTAGACAGTGACTTGGTAAAGGGGAAGGACCCCAGCCACAGCCGAGAAGGGAACTTCATGGGCAAAAGGTTCTTCTTTCAATCTGGTGGGATCGCTAAGGAATAATCCACTTTGAATACTTACAACCTAATGCAACAATTAATGCTTAAATATACTGTCAGAAATTAGAGCGTTTGAACCAAGCTTTGAGGAAAAAAGACCTGCTCTAGTGAATCGAAAAGAGGTGATGTTTCATCAGGACAATGCGCGACACCACACAGCAAGAATCACGTCACAAAAGATTGGTTGGAAGAAAATTACTCATCCACCTTATTCTCTCGATCTTGCTCCTTCAGACTACCATTTGTTTCGTAGCTTACAGAATCATTTGGAAGAAACAGCTTTTGTAACACAGGAAGAGGTTAAAACTGACATTTGTGAGTTCTTCGAATGAAAGCCAAAATAATTTTACAGTAATGGGATTAGTAAGCTTGTTAATAGATGGAAGGAAGTCATAGATAATCAGGGAAAATACATTGTTGATTGAATCTGTAATTAAATGTAACATTTGGTCACTTGTTTTCTTTATTCAAAATTCGGACAGAACTTATGGGATGACCTGATATATATATATATATATATATACATGTATATATATATATATATATATATATATATATATATATATATATATATATATATAGGTATTTACTTGACTCCCACAAGGTCAAGATGTGACACAAGGTCGTTTAACGTGGGAGACCCGAGTGTTTCCACTCTAAGGGCCACTGGTCCAAAACTGGTCATAGCATGTCCAAGCTGGTCAGAGCTTAGTCAAAGCTGGTCATGGCTTGTCTTAACTGGTCCAGGCCGAAGCCAGTCCAAGCTAGTCGAAGCCGTGATCGAATCTCAGCCAAAGGCCGAGAAACGAACACCAGGTAAGTATATATATTAGTAAACATTATTATATTTGGTCATGCTTCATATAATAATAGCAAAATTTTGTCATACTTTTGTGACGTACGTTCGCCGTTAATAATTAAGTATAACTCAAGTCTTCAATGTTACCATAAACCAGTATTTAATGTGTATTTTGTTATCTCGATTGATATTATCAAACTTCTTACTTCTGCCCCTCCCCAAACTTGGTTAACTTAGAATGTGCTCACCTACCGTTGTTTATGAATGATAAGAATCTGATGCGACAAGACTGAATAATTTTTTTAGTTGGTAGTAGACATCAGAACTTATTTCTAAGTCATAACTTAATATGAACTCCCTCTTAAATCATATGTAAGTTTGTTTTTTTTTTGTTTTTTTTTATAGATTAATAGGAGTAGACAGGCTTGCCTATCGTCCGACTCGCACACCTTCCATATTTACTGAACAGGAGTCGTGGTTCATCCTTTGTTCCCTGTCCATGATATGGTTTACCGTTCCTGTCTTCTACCAGGACCACAATGATTTAACTCTCTACTTTTTGGTGATCAGACTAGCCAGTGGCCGTGACTTTCTATTGTGAGGGTACCGTGTTGAGAGTTTGCAGGCTGATGATTCCGACTGATCGTTAGGGGCCCGAAATCTTTAGTGGTTGTTAGAGAGGCTGCTACAAAACAGTCTCATAATATCAGGGTATCTGTAATACCATGTCGCGCATGGATAGGGTGTCTTTGCATGTATTTCCGATGGACCACCCGGAAGCCACTTGATGCTATGCTCTTTCCCAGGCACTAGCTGGCTAGCAATGCCATTGACGAGACATAGTGAAAATTATAGTGGTATTTTTCCTTTCTCCTCAAAATATATCTCTAAAACTACAAGAAAATATTTACATTATTCGGAATATTTATTTAATAAAGGCTTCGGTTCAACCACCTGACATTCCAAACACCTGAAGAAAGCCGGAGCGTATGAAGGCCGAAATGTTGTAATAAATATGGCGACAAAGATGAGGACAATAGTCCGAATAATGTTAATAATGTACATAATACCTCATCTCAGAAATATAGACAGATACTGAGGGGCCGAAACGTTGTAATAAATATGGCGACAAAGATGAGGGCAATATTCCGAATAATGTAAATAATATACATAATACCTCATCTCAGAAATATAGACAGATACTGAAGGGCCGAAACGTTGTAATAAATATGGCGACAAAGATGAGGACAATAGTCCGAATGATATAAATAATGTACATAATACCTCATCTCAGAAATGTAAATATTGGACGAATGTCAGTGAATTCTACATCTGTGACGCGATACTGAGGAAACTTACGAAAAAGAATGTGCACTCATATAAACAAAAAAAAAAATGTAGAAAAAGAAAATTAATCCATGTTTCAAATATGGAAGGTTACATCTCAGAAACGACTGTTGCTTTAAGAATTTAAAGAGTGCTACAAGAATGGAAAAGTAGAACATAAAAAAGTGACACTAAACTAAATCAAGAAAAATTCTGGAAGAAGAAAAAATCACACACAGCGTTGCTTCGGAAAAAGTAATTAGGGAAAACCAAAGAAAATTGGTGTATGTGAAAATTAATAATGCGAATGTAAAATGTAACTATACACTGGTAGGGATATCTCAATAATCAAAGAAGCCAAACGGAAAACTTCGAAAATCACACGTGGCCTGTCGGATAAGAAATTATTTTTTACTCGTGAAATGACTTGTAACATTTCACATCTCGTCTCAGTGGAGTCACTGAGTAAATACCAGTTAGGCAGTCCGCTATCTGGCTCCCGATTGTGAAGTTCTCTATCTTCGGGCAGAGTCCGACTGTTGAGGCTCTGTCTACAGACGGTGACTTGCCTGAAAAATATAGACAATGCAAATTGTCCGATTCCGCGGCAGCAGAGGCTGGATGAATTTTAACCGGTGGCCTAGTGTACGCGCTTGAGTCCTCCACACAAAATTCCATCCCGTGTAACACCAAGTGTGAGGCATCAACACTTCCGTAAGCATGTCTGCCTTGTATGGTTGAGAAATATGGGTAGATCCTGATTTGTGGGGTTATATATTAATATTATCTATATTGTTAAATGTGTGATTAAGCACGTCTGGATAGTGCATCTTTAAACGTCGTATCCACTTATTTTCATGGAAGTCTAAAATATTTCTAATGTTATCTGCTCTGAACTTTTCTATTCTCCCAATTATAGGGAATTTGGCATTGGTTTTGAAATCGTGGTTTTCTAGGCGGAAATGTTCTACAGGTAATAATCTTTCATGGGGAGTCGACTTAATTCCCTTACGATAATTATCAATTCTATAGTGAAAGGGCCATTCAGATTTTCCTACATACATATATTTTCCCCTATATATATATATATATATATATATATATATATATATATATATATATATATATATATATATATATATATATATATATAATAAAACGGCTTAAACACTAATATTCCATGGTCATAATTTATTCCATTGGAATCGTAAATACAATTCATCAGACCTACAAATTCAAAAAGAAAACAGAAAAAACAACTCCGGAAATAAAAAATAGAATTTAGAGAGAGTGTAAGTATGAGAGTTTGGGACGAATGTTAGAGCTAAAGAGAGGGGTAACAGACGAGAGAAGATGGCAGATTAAAACTTAACAGAGAGAAGTTTTAGAGAGGTGAGGTAAAGACGGTTTAAGTGAGAGAAATATGAATTTTGTCGGATGTCTAATACATTAAAGTTGTAACCGGAAAATATACATTTTGTTGTGACATACACACACAATAGACGATCTAATCTTAAAGATATATATATATGTGTGTGTGTGTGTGTGCGTGCGCGGGTGTGTGTGTGTGTGTGTGTGTATAATATACGTGAACTGCTCTCCTTTATTATATTAGAAATGTAATGGGTAAAATATGATTATAGAACAGTTTTGAAAATCAGGAAACACTTGGTAGGTTAGGGCAATTATGTGTTATTCTTAATGTCAGAAATATTCAATTTTAGTGAATATAAAATGTGGCAAGAGTAATCAGTGCATTGATAAATTGAAAGAACACTCGGTGGAAAAAAAATTCAATCGAACACGGTGGAAGTGAAAGATTAAAAAAATATTTTCATTCAGATACATTCCCAATGAATAGCTCCAGAATTGCAGTAACAATGAATTACTACTGAAATATAATATCAAACAAACTTACAATAGAAATTCACAGCAAATTGTTCAATATATAAATGTATTTCAAAAGAACTAATTTTATTCGCGAAACCCATTGCAAATGGCTGACAAAATATGTTGTAGAATGACTGAAAAAGTATAAATTCAATTAAATACTTCCTTCCCCCACAAAAAATTGCTTAATTTTTGCAATAGATGAAGTCTGCAAATGAATTACAAAAAAAACAAACAAAAAAAAACAACAAAAAACAAAAACAAAAAAACACACTTATTAAATAGCATCTAGAGAATTTTATTTTGGCTATTCTTGATGGAAACAACCTTGGCGAATATCGTTCGATTTCTGGCATTATAAATACAAAATTTATTCTCAGTACTCTCCCAACTTCGTTAAATAGCAACCTCGAATTATCTAAAGAGCAAATATTTTTCAACCTTAAAAATCTAGTAAAATAAATTGATAGTGGGAAGATAATTCAAGCTTTTGCCATAGAAAACTCACTTATATGTATAATATAAAAAAAATATTATTAGTATAGAAACGCATTATTGCCATTGATTAAAAATAATGCAATTTTTAGTCCGGAAATATGGCTAAGTATAATGACGAAGACATTATTAATGATTTTACCACTTTTATTTTCTTATTATTTTACTGAAATTAATGCAGGTCTTGTACAGAGTAGGTTTTTCTATGTAATGAAAATATCTTTTTTACTATCGAAATATATATATATATATATATATATATATATATATATATATATATATATATATATATATATATATATGTATATATATATATATATACATATATATATATGTATGTATATATATATATATATATATATATATGAATATATATATATATATATATATATATATATATGAATATATATATATATATGAATATATATATATATATATATATATATATATATATATATATATATATATATATATATATATATATATATATAAAGACAAAAGTTCATTTTCTCCATCAAGACATTCATTTCTGTAGTTCACTGCTACCAGAAAGCAGAATTTTTTTTTTCTCATGATGATGGCCATGTTGGCCGAAACTCGTCGAGGAATCTAAATGAAATAATAATAATAAAAACGAAAGAATATTAATATACAACCCAGTGTGTCTGAAGATTTTAATTTTTTATTGTTCAATGTATATATATATATATATGAAATATATCTATATATATATATTATATATATATATATTTTATATATATATATTATATATATATATATATTTTATAAATATATATATATTTTATATATATATATATATATATATATATATATATACATATATATATATATACATACATAGATATATATACATATATATATATATATATTATATATATATATATTTTATATATATATATTATATATATATTTTATAAATATATATATATTTTATATATATATATATATATATATATATATACATATATATATATATATACATACATATATATATATATATATATATATATATATATATATATATATGAGTAAATGGTGATAGGATAAGGATGTGGAATTTTGCGTTTCTCCAACAAACCGTCATATCAAGATTATGAAAAACCGTTATATCTGGTGTATGAAAATAGTCACTAGTTCGTTAGAAGCTATGTACATTCGAAATACATATACATACTTACATACATACATACTTACATACATACATACATACTTAAGATAATGATGAGGAGCCAGGCTGAAGCTGAAGATCTGTTCAGGTGAAACTTAGGTTTGCCTGGCTCCTTAGGATTATCTTAGCTTTTGCTCTACTTAGTGTATTGAGCACTTTACGTAATTGTCGTTTTACTCGTTTTGGGGTTTTTTTTCTTTGGAGCTTAAACACTCGACGATTTTTTTCGGCTTGTTTTAATGTTCTTGCGTCTTTCTTTTTTTATTCCCCATTTTTTCATGGGTTTACAGGGAATAAAAGTGAATGCGAACAATTTAGTGGAGAGAAGTAAGGAAAAGACACTAAAAGAACTGGGTTTAGAAAGGCAGATGATAGCGATTGATGCTGCGTTTAAATTTCTGAATGTTGTAGGTGACACGGATGCAAGAAAGCAAGAGTTCCGCAAGCGAGAATTGCGAGAAAAGAAACTGATAGAAAAACTAGCGAGTTCAACAGTAAAACAGTTAGACCTACTTTCCAATCTAGTAGTACGCTTAAATTCATGTAGCCGAACCACTTGGGAAAAATGTTCATCAGAACCATTGCTATGAAAATATCTGTAGAAATTACAGAGGGAAGTTACCTCACGTCGGTGAAAAGTGACTGGTGCCGAGATGGTAGGTTAGTGTAATGAATAAAATATTAATGTTTCTTACTATCGAAATAAGCTTTAATATAGTATGCATTATTATCTTTGGTTAAAAAATTAATGCAAACGTTATTCACAGAATAGCTCTATTATATTGTTATAATGGAACACACCTATTCGATAGTTAATAGACTCTCCCACATCTAATAAGTAGGAGTAGTAAGAGTAACGAGTCAGTCGCTCAGTGGATGCCGGACGACCGTTAGTCGGATATTAAAGTATCAGCGACCACAACTAGATTACTCTGCGTTATACCGATTATATCAAGTTCCTAACGTTTTGTACGTCGAACCTATTTTAGGACCGACTTAGTACAAATACAAGCCTCCACTTTGAAAACACTCCATAACATATATACATAATGGAAAGCGCTTTCTTAATGATCTTTTTATAGAAATAGTGTAGTGATATGTAAATGATTGCCTGATTCGCATAGCTCAGTCATAGAATATATAAATGCCATAGACTATATAGATGCCATAGACTATATAAATTCGCGTAGCTCTGGCTATATAGTCTTTTAGACTATATAAATGCCCAAACAGTATGAGTAGCATAGATCAAAGTATGCAAGTATCGTATGCTGGCTGGCAGACGGGTACGCTCAAGTCCCAGGATGCCATCCTTCCAAATAGTATATTTCCTTCGGAAGGGGGCTGGGTTTATTTTTGGCAAATGGGCAAGTGCTGCGAGGGCTTCAGAATTTTATTTTTTTACGGTACTGCCTTTAAACGCACTTTAAAATGACTTTGTGTCACACATTCGGCAGCGACCTGGGTGCACTGAAAATTCACGCTTACTGCATGCCAGATAAACGACTGGCGCCGGACTGAGAAAATACAAAGTAAACCCCACTTCATATGAAATATATTTTAATATATATATATTTTTTTCTACAGCGAGGTTCACCATTCACAAAGTCCAAGAGCCACTCAAAATAGAGGAGTACAGAGTAAGAGTCAGCTTATGCCGATCGAAGTGGAAGACAACGGTCAATCCTAGACATGAACAGGTTAAGACTGTAGTGATCTGGGAAACGTCGTCTTTGGAGTCAGTTCCAAAAAACAGTTGTTCGCTGGAAGAAACTGTTTTAGTAAAACTTACTTCTCCATCATAGAACACGGAGGGAATAAGGGTTGTTAGTTACAATATGAGTGGCATGGCGTGTCCGACCGTGTAGGTTAGTACAGGCGGAACTAAGGAGAGTACTACGTTCGAGCACTTTCCATTGAAGAAGCGATAAAAGAGTGAGAAGTTTGCCACATATCGACTGTGAGAGAGGGGTTGGAGGATGGAACTCACAATGACTCGGAGACGTATTTGGACTCTATCAACACTGGAATTGAGGAATGGGCATCTCCTTCCTAAATATAACAGCGATACTCCATTGGCGGCCTGATCTGGCTCCTGTAACGGTAGTTGATAGCACGAGGACTCAGGTACTTACCGGAACGGTACAGGCAACCAATCACTTTTTTTCCTGCATCGTTAGAGATGGATCGTATGTACGAGTTTCACTTGATGTCAGAGGTGAGTTTACAGTATAATAATCTCTCAAGGCACGGAGACTCCCCGAGGGTACATGCATCGTGACTGGTGGTAGTTCGGGGTCAGATCGGTGATAGAATGTAACTAGTTTGGTTTTCAAGATTTGGTTTTCAGCCAGTTTCATTTCCATTAATGACACTAATTAGAAATTATTACAAGACTTACTCATAGGCCTTACTAAACTTAGCTTTGGGTACAAATACGACGATTTCTGTGAGGAGAAAATTCTATCAGTCAGTTATGTGCCATAAACTCTTAAGCAATCAATTTCGATACATGATTGACGAGGCATATTTTTCCCCGCAGTAGTTTGCCATTTCTGTCTGCGATAGACCAGTTACCAACCAAGGCTATAGGACTCGGTCCGTCCTGCTATTTACTCACAACTGGGGGAGAAGAAGTTTCATACCTTTCCTAAGTGTATTAGCACATAAGTGAATGTAATGGATTCGACTGGAATTCGAACTCGGCTCTCCGATTCCTCAATCCGTGTCGCTATCCATTACCATGTCTCTTTATATTAACTTAGACGGTTGATAAGAGTTGAACACTAACGAAGCACACATCCATTAGTCCTCTGTAAAATTCTATACATAATCATAATGTATTGCGAGTGAATCAATAATTTCGCACTGTTGACATGTTGGCTTTACGTGGATGTAGTTTAATATATAACGTTCAATCAACAAAAATATTCGTCAATTAAATTAAGTGCGTTGACATAGAATAGATAAATATTTGTTGCGGAAAATGTATGCTTTTTTTTTCATAGTTAGACTAAGGAGCTGCTGTACATATATACATAAGATAAACACACCCCTCTTTCTCTCTCTCTCTCTCTCTCACACACACACACACGCATGCACGCGCGCACACACAGATACACAGACACACAGACACACGCACACACAGATACACACACACGCGCGCGCACAAACACAGACACACACGCGCGCGCGCACACACACACACACACACATATATGTATATATATATATATATATATATATGGTGGACTCTCCCGTCAATTCGACGTATGAGGGTGAAGCAGCCCAGTTCTTTAGAACCAACAGCCCAGACACCAGCAGATTTGATTATAGTGGTGATGGCTTTGTGCAGAATCATCCACACTTTTTGAAGGGTCGAATACGTGCCACAAGGTCCCCAAGCGATCCTTCGTAGGGTTTCACTTGTCCTATACAAGTTCCCATCCAAGGCTATAGAACCCAGTCTGTCTTGCTATTTACCCATAGCTGCAGGGAGAAGATGATTAATACCTTTCCCAGGGGTATTAGCACGTAAGTGAATGTAATGGATTCGATTGGAATTCGAACTCGGCTCTCCAATTCCTCAATTCTAGCCGTTATGCACTACTTTTGCGTGGATTTATATATATATATATATATATATATATATATATATATATATATATATATATATATATATATATATATATATATATATATATATATATATAGACTGTAGGGGGGGCATGAGTGATTAAAAGCTCTGGGTAAGAGGCGGTTTCTTGTGCGGATTTATGTCGCCGTTTGGCCGGCAAAGTTAAGCGACCATCAAAGACATATCGTCAAACACTTTCCGTTGACTAATTTCAGTGGTAGAAATCTTGGCTTCACAATATAAATTTTGTCAGTTTTGATTCTACTGTCATTCCAGTCTTTGCAGAAGAGAAGATGATGACCACAAAAAAAAAAAAAAAAAACCAGATAGGAAATATACTGTCGCTTTAAACCAGCAAAACTCATTTGCAAAGTATACAATTCCAGACTGCATGGTGCGATGTCACGTTTCCGGGACACATTTATTAAGGGTTAGCATCGACTATAATTATTCACAAGGGCGTAGCAACATTCGTTTGTTTATCTATCTATCTATCGATCTATCTATCTATCTATCTATCTATCTATCTATCTATCTATCTATCTATCTATCTATCTATCTATCCGTGTGTCTGTCTGTGTGTATGCATAAGTTTATTTATAGATAGGCGCCGGCCCACATACGTACACACAGGGATAGATAGATAGATAGATAGATAGATAGATAGATAGATAGATAGATAGATAGATAGATAGATAGATAGATCTTCAGACCCTGGTCGGAAGATCGCTTTAGGTGTAAAATTGACAGTCATCATGTAATGTTGGTTCCGATATTCACGCTGCCTGAATCTTCGATGTTAATTCCTCGGAACGTGAAATCGATGAGCAGAAATCGAATTCCAGTCGAGGTTGTTACATTCACTTACGCGGGAATACACTTCGGAAAAATATGTATCCATCTCCGCCACTCATCCATGGGTTAAATAGTAGGACTTGTATCTGGAAAAAAACAATCATTGCTATTCTCTGTCTTTAAAAAACAACAACAACAAAAAAAAACTGTTAATGAAATATTCGCGTGAAAAGAAACTTTTGCGTTTCTCAAGTGAACCGTCATATCTGGACTTCTCTGATTTCCTCAAGCAGGTCCTCTAGAGAGCGGTCATCAACGCTTTTGGAGATGACTTTACAACACAATTCGCTCTGAAGCCAACACGGAAGCAATAAGTGTGAATATTCTAATGCATGACTGTAGTTACCCGTACGTTCGTCAGAAACTATCTATACTCTGCACGCACACACACACACACACATATATATATATATATATATGGAGTGAGTCTTGGCCACTACACCGTAGACACATCAGGAAGCTGGAAAATTTGTACATTGGAACTCTCCGTTCCATACTCAGAATTCGATGGCAGGACAGCGTTACCAAACTTGAGGTCCTGGATAGTGCTCACTCCTCAAGCATTGAGTCTCTATGCTCAATAAGGCACAACTCCGATGGCTGGGGCATGTCATCGGCTTAGAGGAGCACCGCTGCTGTACGGAGAGCTCCTTGACGGCAAGAGAAACCAAGGCCGTCCAAAGAAGCGGTACAAAGACATCGTGAAAGCAAATCTCCAGGGGTGGAAGCTGAAACCCAATGAACTTGAGGATCGCGCTGTCTCAAATTTGTTTAAACATTTTGGAATATTACTTTGTGTCCGAAGATTTAATATGAACATTTTCTCTTCTTGACAATCAATCGAAACTACGAACTTTAAAATATTCGATTTCCTTTTACTGACAACTTCACATATGCAAATTTGTAAATAAATTCATTATATTGCTTTGTTAAATATAACACCTGTGTTTCCTCGTCACTATCCCTCAATACTTCAAGGTCATCCACATGCGTCTGTTGAGTTTGGCATTACTGGGAATAAGCATGTTTCCTCAGAATTAAATGTTATTCATAATGACGGTCGTCTTCGAGTATAGAATCCACAGGTTAGCAGTGAATATTTCGAAGACAGTCGGAAAGCGTTGTTCAGGTTAGCAGTGGATATTTTGGTAAAAGGTAGCAGAGTATAGTTCGTTCTTCTGTTTCTCTTCGCCTGACAAGCTGGACTGGATATTCGGTAGAGTGAACAAAATGGCCGCCTTTATACACGACGAATTGAAGGTTCTACGTCTTCTGATTGGTTAACCTTCTATTGGTGGACTATAAAGTGAGTTAAGTCACTTGAGCTAACTCACTAGTTACATATACACAAAAAACTGTAACATTAAATTTCTGCAATATTCTAGGAAGCAACGGACATCTATAGGAAGTTGGATGTTTCACGACCGACAAGGAATATAGTCCAAATAACTATTTTAAAATAGCGGTCAATAATCAGTATCTAACCGTAGGTAGAAATGTTATATTTTGATGATTGTCCACACCGTCAGGGCACAAATCAATTTTGGTGGATTTTTTTTTCGGCTGCGTGATATGAATGTGTCGGTTGGGAATATGAAAATAGACCAACGAATAGAATTGAATGAACATTTTGAAATACAAGTGTTGAAATAGATATCACAGCCAAAAAATTCAGACTAAATGACAAAGAAACGTGTAAAAATATAGGCGACGAAAGGACGAGTATAGAAACTAGACGCTAATGCTACAGGATTTCTACATAGCAGGAAGACAAGTTGTCATTGAGAAATTTTAAATATTACTTGACACAAAGATTTATTATGTAGTTCCTTGTAGCAGAGATAAATACAGCAAAAGAAAGAAAAAAAAGACAAAATCTGCAACGTAAGTGAATTCATCACTACATTAGTAAGAATCATACAGGGTTTAGTCAAACCTAGACATTTTCATCAAATGCAAATCAAATGCTGCATTGCACTGAGCTGTCATGGCGAGAGCCAACTTCAAAAACAAAGACATTTCCTTCATCTTGAAGCGTCTATGATAGGTATTAGGTTAGTGCAAAAATAATGACGTAATAATGTCGTTTTTTGACGTATTTTTAACGTCAAAAAACGACATTATTACGTCATTATTTTTGCACCAACCTAATACGTCCACTTTTTTATTAAAAAAAAAAAAAAACAGCATAGCACAATGAAAAAGACTCCAAATTGAATAAAAACAAAGTCTTATCGTCAAAATGTTTATGTTATTATTAAGAAGAAAGACCAACGTATTCTTTTTATTATTATATTGATTAACAATCTTGTTTTTTTTTGCGTCAACACTCGACGTAATATTTATAATTAGAATTTTAGCGCCTTTTTTTTCCAGTGATCTGGAAATTCTTGCAAAAATCAAATTATTTTCCGAATTTGATGAAATTTTCAGGACTTATTTCACAAATGAATTAAATTATTTTTTACATTTTATTTTTAAAATATCTTGGTATAATTATTTTTTTCTATTACATATGTTATCCCCGACTTACTTAATTACCTGAAATTCAGAGAAATTAAATTTTCATCCGAAAATCCAGTTTATTACTTAAAAGTAGGACTTTTTGAGGAATGTAAATAGCCAATTTTATTTTCAAACTACAACTCATTTCACAAAAATCTCCCAATCGTAAAATAAAAAATTGCAATAGAGCTATGACATTATATAATTAGAAAAAAAAAACAACTTTCAATTGCTTCTATAAATAAGGTTTATTAAGGACACTATTGTGTTAAGGAAAAGGTTTTCGGTGAATGAGAAATTTTACAAGAATTGTTTTCATTTTTTTAAAAATTTTTAATTATAATAATTTATAATATATAAATCTTTTAAAATTCTGCATTACGTTCTTCTGGTTAGGTTGTATTGTTATTAAGTGAGAACTATATCTACCAATCAAAAATTGAAATGCTTAATAAAAATTATTTTACCCCCAAATTTTAAAAATCATTTTTAATTTTTTTCATGCATATAAAATATTATGTAACGTTCTCATTTTTTAAAGTATGATCGATCATAACGACATTATCAGAAAATAAAAGTGATGGCTATTGTAAATTTAAAGTTAACATACCTGAAATTCGATAGTTGGGAATATTTTCCAGCATTTGCTGTGTACTTAAATATTATAAAAAAAAGGCGTTCACTTCATTTTCTTACATTATGTTTTACAAATAATTTCTCTGCAGAACAACAAGTATTACGACATCACCTGTCATCGCCTCGTCAATTGCATAAAACATGGCGAGGTCGGTTTAAAACACAGCTACTGTTTTATTTTAAACTAACTGTAAATAATTTTTTTTTTCAAATCCGATTAATTATACTACAACTTTGTTAATATCCTCAAATAAAGTTTCAGAAAAATATATTTTACTTTTGGAAGATTTTTTTAATACAAAGAATGCCATTACGATGGAAGACAGCTAAAAATGGGGCAATTATCTATTTCAGAAAAAATAAAAATAAAAATCGATTCTAATTAATATAAATTCTGTTTGAAATGCACCAGAGTATTTTGCTTAATGGAAATAGTAAATTTAATCCTTTAGTTTTCAATTAAATCTAAATTGAAATCTTCAAGAAAGATTTTTCATTTATAAAATTTCATTTTAAAACTTAGGTATCGAAAATTAGTGGCGGTAACAAATCTACGACGAATGCATTATGGCAAAAGTCACAAACGGAGCAAAAAGCTGTAACTTGATCAAATGACAACTCTGAAGCTCGGAAGGGTCCAGCAAAAAATCCAGCTAAATATCGATGCGAAGTTGAATCGATAAGCAAGAATAATAACAACAAAACAAATCAGAGCCATTTTATTAGGTTGGTGCAAAAATAATATCGTTTTTTGACAAAACGATATTATTTTTGCACCAACCTAATAGAAACAAACAGTAAGCTCAAATGGAACTTAGCAGGACACATCACGAGAACAACTCACAAACAACAGAACTCCAATTTTGCTCACAAAAGAAGCAGAAGTCGATAGAAAACAAGATGGCGCGAGGACTTAGACAGATATCAAACTCGATGATCATAATCTAAATTTGGTGAGATCTAGCGAAGGCCTACATCCAACGAAAGACCTTCACGGGCTGTAAAGAAAAAAGGTAAAAACTGTTTTTACCTTTTTTCTTTACAGCCCGTGAAGGTCTATTTCATTCAAAGCACATGTACCTTTATTCAAAGACTATAGAAATTTCACCTAAGCTTTTTATTTGGATCCTGAGGTGCATGGGAATGCTGAAAGATCCCTTTTACAAACTAAACTAAATATTAAGAAAAAAGGAAAATTTCTTTGGAAACAAAGATGAGATTTCTTAGTTGTTATGTTCTACCCCACCCCTAGATGGCAGCGAATGCTGGAACGTTTTCTAACAGATGTAGAGGAAACTGAGGGTAACACAGATGTGATTCTACAGAAGGATGATGAGAATACACTGGACGGGATATGTGAGCAACTAGGAAATTTTACGAAAAATGTGAACGATATAGAAACACAAAAACAAGCAACACTTGTAGAATGCATAACAAGGAAAAAGGTCTTGACCAACTAGACATTCACAGGACATACTGAAGGAAATAGAGACGGAAGAGAAACACCGAATATTCTTTTATTCAAAGCCAAAACGCCTGAAAATGAAAAATAGGACACCGAAATCCGAACGTGCCTTGTAATAGCAAAGGCTAACCAATAAGAAACAGAAAATTTTCGTTAGAAACAGAGAAACGAGAGCTAAACATTTATGCAGCATCCATCTTCTACTGAACAATCTCTTTACATATGAAGATAAAAATGGCGGCAAATGGATTCTGAAATGTAATGGACGGATAAATTAAGCAACGAAGAAGGATGAAAAATGACACCTGTTATCAGAACCAGAAAGAGTCAGCTGAAATTTCTTAGACGCATAATGAGGAAGAGGTCTTGGAGAATTTTACACTCACAAGATATGTCGGAGGTAAAAGAGACAAGAGAAGCAACGATCCGCCAACCCGAGCAACTTGTGCAAACGGATATCGGAACGTGGAGGGTGGGAGTCATGGCAAACGGACATATTTTCTTCCTTGAAGGTACACGTCACATCGAAGAATAAGTAGATTCATAGTCGTTCGTTAAATGTGTGCATGAAATGATAGGGTTATATATGTATTAGGTTGGTGCAAAAATAATATCGTTTTTTGACGTTAAAAAATACGTCGAAAAACGATATTATTTTTGCATCAACCTAACATTAACGGAAAAATAGGGCCTAGTTGATTTCGAAATAAACATGAACTGTTGCTTCAGTATTTACTATTAGGTTGGCGCGAAAATAATGACGTAATAATGTCGTTTTTTGACGTTAATAAATACGTCAAAAAACTCTGTATGGTATAAAAGTGGTTCACCAAGTAAGAATTCGCAGAAAAATAATGGCGTGCCAGACTAATTTATTGATTATTAACCGTAGAGAGGCGCCGTAAAATGTTTCCTCTATTATCAGACATTTTGAAAAGCATCTTCACTAATCAATTTGCTTTATACTTTTTGTGTTAGTGAGACGGAAATGTACTAGGAAGAGAATGAAAGTCAAACAATTATGTCCTGACCCACAAAAGAAGAGGTATTGAGCTAAATTCGATGGGAAAATTAGCTCAGGTGAAGGTGTTGTAATGCAATGTCCCACACTTCCTATCGTCTATGGGGACTGACTATATCAGTGGCTATATATAGTGAGCACAGGATATACCTGGGGGCTTGCTTCGAGAATTATTTGGAGATTCGTCTCCAGCTAAGCTAGTCGAACTCTCTGCCGAAAGGCAGAGAGGAACCCAGACGAAGCTATGCCGAAGGTCAGGGTCTCGTCTGGGGAGGTAGACAGCTACCTGACGCCGTTTTTTTACGGGGTCTGCGGGGAATTATTTTCTCAAGCCTGGGGGCTCGGTTTTGCTCCGCATTAAAAAACGGCCTTGTGCTACATCCTGCCTCGCGGGGTGGGAAGGTAAATAACCTTGCTTCGGCAATTAGTTGAAGATTCGTCTCCAGCTAAGCTAGTCGAACGTTCTGCTTTTGGGCAGAAAGAAACCCAGACGAGGTTATGCCGAAGGGCAGGGTCTCGTCTGGGGAGGTAGACAGCTACCGGACCCCGTTTTTTATGGGGTCTACGGGGAATTTTTGCCGTGAAGATCTTTTGTTGGATGTAGGCCTTCGCTAGATCTCATCAAATTTACAGATTATGTAAATATTATCATTTTAACCCTGCATTAAAAAACGCCCTTATGCCACATCCTGCCTCGCGGGGATGTAATGTAAATAACTTTGCTTCGAGAATTACTAGCCACCCGATTCTCTCTCTTTCAGTGGAGCATTTTCTTTTAAAATAAACCTCTATTTTTCATATACGCGCGTATTGTTGTTCCTTCATTCGAGAACCACCTATGTCTTTTTATAACCTCTTTAAGGATACAACACTTGTTTTAATTTTGAAGTTATGAACTCTGCACATAATAAGCAGGGAAATCGATCTTCTGAGAAAATATGCAGCAACATAAATAATGACTGATGATGATTTAAAAAATGTTCCCAGGGAATTTGCAATTCATAAAAGAAATATTTTTGAATTTACAGTGGCTATACAAAGCATACAGTCATGAAATATGAGATCCAGATATGAGTGGGGCAGTCAGTCACTTAAGTGTTATACATGATACACGCATGGGCGATCATGCATCTTTTGATATATGACTGACGAGGCAGAAGTTTTTTTTTCTGGCAATAGGTTGCCATTTCTTTCTGCTAACCAACGCTAAAGAACTATTTAACCCATAGCTTGGAGGAGAAGAGATGGATTCATCCATTTCCCAAGGGTATTTGTGCGTAAGTAAATATAATGAACTCGACTGGAATTCGAACTCGGCTCTTTCATAAAATTCCGTTTATAGCCAATATTGAATATTGAAAATGGTATTTGTGCGTAAGTATAATATATTATAATTATATATATATATATATATATATATATATATATATATATATATATATATATATATATATAACGAATTCGACTGGGATTCGAACGCGGCTCTGAGAGATCTCATTCCGAGCGGATATCCATTACATGAGTGGATACATTGCGAAATAAGTCACTGCGAAAATATTTGTAGTAATATTTCTATATTTGACGGAGTGCCAAAAAATTCAGGTTTGGCCAGAATAAATTCCATGGTATACGAGATTTGATCAAAAAAGTCTCGGAATTGTTTCTATGGTAACGGAAGTAAAGCGCGCAGAGTGAAGCCGCTTAGCACAGATTGTCTTTGAACTCTGTCCCACATACAGAATAAGTTATAACATCCTTGCTCGCGTTGTTTGTTTATCGCATTGCTTGGAATAAAGACGTGTGATCGGCTCACCTCACGACAGAGATTCCATCAGGGACCATGGCTTGTGCAGCAGTTTTGGTCAAGTACAACATTCCTCAGGCCCGACAACAATCACATTCTCTAGACCTCGACCCTTGCGACTTTTTCCTTTTTTTTCAAAAATCAGATTCCACATGAAATGAACATGATCACAAAACGTTGAGAAAATCCAAAAGAATGCGACAAGACAGCTGTTCGCTATCCCCCAAGGGAGTTACAGGAATGCTACCATCAATGGAAACGTCGCTGGGTAATGTATGTGGCTTCAGAGGGGGACTATTTCGAGGGAGACTGAATCATAGGTGTTGGAGTTGTCTTTTTATAGCGTCAATCCCGATACTTTTTGATCAACTCGTATTCTCAACCATTCTTGAGAGCGTTTTCTCTGAGCCTGCTTGGTCTCACGCTGTCCACTGACGTGGAGTGGAATTAATACATTGAATCAATAGCTTCATCTACCGCAAGAAAAGTTGTCTCTCTCTCTGTCGTGCCAGAAAATTTTTCTTGTCTGAGTCCATCCTTCAAATCTATAAATCAACCATCATATATGGTCTGGTGCTCCCGCTGTACGTCTCAAGGTTCTTGACAAAATCCAGAGACGAATATGCAAGATGACAGGTCCTGATCTGGCATTTAACCGCCAATCGCTATCCTACAGACGTGCTGTAGCCTCCCTCTGTGTCTTCTACATATATTTTCACGGCAACTGTTCCGATGAGCTACTTTCGCTGGTTCCCGGACTACATGAATTTAACCGTGCTACCATGCTGGCATCTCGGTCCCACCCTTTCACTGCCAAAACAGTTAAATATAACCGTCTCAAATAGCTTCTTCTCCCGCACTTCCCGTCAGTGGAACTCCCTTCCCCGATGACTATAATATAATCTTCAAATATTCAAGTGTAATGTCAATCGACATCTGACACCCTTAGCTTGTTCCCTATCCTTCTCTGTATCCTTTCCTTAAACACACCTCTTTACTCTTGTTCTCAATCCTCTGTAATCCCTTGCGTACTAGTGGCACTCCCGTCTTGCTTGAGGTGAATTGCTCTAAAAAAGAAAAAAAATTCTAGTTTTGGTATACCATGTTTTCCGAAATTTGTATTATGGTAATTATATTTTGAATTAAGGTACGTGTAAATTTGAATAAAAGTCGTCATACTTGTTTCGAATTAATGTGTATATATTTATTGAAATCGATATTATACAGATTCAAAAGGCAAGCTTGTACAACAATGGCATTTTAAATATACAGGGCCTGCTTACTTTCAAAATTGACCTTTGAATTCCTGGCTTTCATCTGGGCTCAGACAGTGAGTAAACAGCACTAACGGGAATAAGCGTCTATCTCATCTAGCAAATAAATCATATGGCGATATAATGTTTAGTTCCATTTATTTCAGTATATGTCAAATTGGATGGAAATATGAAGATAGCCATGCGGCTGTCATACTGAAAAAGCGGCCTTTTAATGACAGGTTGATTCTTTACGCTATTTACATTGTTCGGACTGTTCTCGTCATCTTTGTTGCCATATTCACAACGTTTTGGCCGTTGTCCATTTCGGCCTTCTTCAGGTGATTGGAATTTCGCACTGAACCCTTTATTTCGTCAACCGGCGCACGTGGCCCGGTGGATATCCGGAAGAGGCATGACACGTGGAATTAGAACAATCTACCTCGAGGGAACGAAATACAGGGTTCAGTCCGAAATTCCAATCATCTGAAGAAGGTTGGGGCGTAAAACGACCGGGTCGTCGTGAATATGGCAACGAAGAAGAGGACAACAATCCGAACAATGTAAATAGTGCAAATAATTACAATACTTTATGTCAGAAATATAGACAGATATTGACAGATTGATTCATTCACTTACTTTTTTACGGGTTATCAACCTTTTGTTGGTTATTTTAAATTAGAAAATATTGTTAGGTTTTAAGAGTTTCTTTTCGAGATGATAATGCTTTACTGAGACAAGACCTACTAATTAACCTTTAGCTGGGGGGGGTGGAGGAGAAGTAAATTCCTACCTTTTCTCAAGAGTATATGCGCGTAAGTGAATATAACTAACTTGGTTGAAATTTTGATCCGTAATCCATTACACCACTAGCAAATCCAAACTTACAGCACCTGGTATTTTCAAGCAGTCACCCATCAAGTTACTGACCAGGCTCGACGTTGCTTAACTTCGGTGATCCTACGAGAAGCGGTATTTCAACGTGATATGGCCGTAAGTGTAGACGTTATCGAAGAACGAACTCTAACCACTGACAATAGTACGAAATACGTAACGATTTATGTCATGTGACAGATCAATAATACCTTGTCCGGTGCATGTACATGGCGTCTCGCCTGGGAACGCATACACATTTGTACGTAGGTGATGTGCAAAAATTGCCTCGTTCCATCGAATTATTGGCCATATTCTGTTAGTACTAACCAAAAGACAAATTTCCAGAAAGACTTCTAATTTGACTTCTACCAAATAATGACGAAGGATTAGTCCAGCGAGGACATTTTTTTAACAGCTGACTCGCGGAAAAAAACGTTTTAACATAACTCCCAGATAAATGTAATACAGGGGCGTTTAAGAATGTAGTACGATTTATCAAGTCCAGTTTAATATAGTACAATGGAAACTCGGAATAAACAATCTTTTTAACTCAATCTGTCAAGTAGGAGAATTTGGCAGACGAAGGCCAGCTACGACTCGCATTCAACTGAGATCCTTGGGGAAGATAAAGATGAGAGCTTCATTCTGAGAGACAGAATTTCTTTCCCGAAGAAGTGAATGTCGACAATGAAGGCTTCACTTCGGTTGTAATATTGGATTTAGGCTATTCCTCTCGGCTTAGATCGTTACCGTATTTTTCGCGATATAAAATGTACGGGTGTATATGATACAACCTTATGGTGAATGAAAACGTTTGGAAAAAAGTTACATTAGTATTTTTATTGAACAGCTAGCGAACCTGATATTTAAATATTAATATATATTGTTATAAAACACACACAAAAAAAACCCTCAAAATATTGTCGTGATTATATGTGGAAAAATGTAAGCATTGGTCTCTTTAATAGTCGAGGAAAAATGTATAATTTGATTCCATAAGGTAAACATTGAATGTATTTATACTTGTGTCAAAGATAAACGCTGGTCGACTTAATACTTGAGTCACAAGTAACACTAGTCAAGTTTGTACTTGAGTCAAAAGGTAAACTTTGCGTCGGATTCATGCTTGAGCCAAAAGGTAAGCATTATTTTGGTTTATATTTGTGTCATAAAGTAAACAGTCTTTCGATTTATACTTGTATCAAAAATATTGGTTCAGTTTTTACTGGATACAAAAACCGCTGGTGGTTTTAAACCTAAGCAGAAAGCTAAATCATTGGTCGTACATGATTTCGTACTTCTAGAACAATCGATCTGAAAGGTGGACAATTTGGGATTATTTTTATTTCTGTCTGTAGAAGACAGCCGGTATATTCTCAGCTTCGCCGATAAGGCTTGTAAGATAGATTGAAATGAACATTATAAAAACAGACTTAGATAGATAGATAGATAGATAGATAGATAGATAGATAATGAAAAAGATGAGATAGATAGATAATGAGCAAAATGAGATAGATAGATAGATAGATAGATAGATAGATAGATAGATAGACAGACAGACAGACAGATAAACAGACAGATAGATAATGTACAGAATGAGATATATGAATGGTGAACAGAATGAGATAGATAGATAGATAATGAACAGAATGAAATAGATATATAGATAGATAGATAAAGAACAGAATCACACACACACGCACACACACATATATAAAGAGAGATAGATAGATAGATAGAATGAGATAGATAGATAATGAACAGAATTATATATATATATATATATATATATATATATATATATACACATACATACATATATATATATATATATATATATATATATATACACATACATATATATATATATATATATATATATATATATAGATAGATAGATAAATAGATAGATAGATCTTACTTATTATAAAAACGCAGATTGTGTGTGTGTGTGTGTGTGTGTCTGTTACGTTTATATATTGGATCGGATTTCCTACAATTTTCAACCGATTTCAACAAAACTTCACAAGACTACGTAAAGTTACCTTGCAGTGGTTCTAACAGCGCCAAAAATTGGAAAAACACAATTGTTTTTGCACGAAATAAATTTGAAAGCACGGTTAAGTGTATCGCACCCGGCCGGAAGTTACTGACGGCTACTCAAACGTCCGAATGCCGTTAACTTCCGGTGACTCAGCGTTTATTTTCAGAGAACAATACACAAAAAGTAAACAAATGAAATCTAAACATACACAAGTCCTCCTAACTAAAAATAATAACCGGAAACTACTTTAAATACACATGGTGTCCAAATTTTTTTTACTGTATTCAATAAGTAAAAATCATAAATTGTAAAAGATTACAGAAAGGCTACTAAATGAATAAGATTTGTTAGATTGTGTGTGTGTCTGTACGTTTATATATTGGATCGGATTTCCCACTCTTTTCAACCAATTTCAACAAAACTTCAGAGGACTACGTAAAATTACCTTGCAGTGGTTCTGACAGCACATAAAATTGGAAAAACACAATTGTTTTTGCACAAAATCAATTTCAAAACACGATTAGGCATTAATTAAAGGGGAACAACTCATATCGAGTTATACTTATAAAACCCAGGTTGTTTGTGAGTGTGTGTCTGTGTTCGTTTTTTTTGGCAGGTAGTGTTTCTTATTGTTTTGCACACTTTTTTCTTTATTTTTACATTCAGAATGCTTTAAAAATTCCACTTACAAGACAATTGTTTATAATAAAATTCTATTCAATCGGTAGACTCATAACGATTGAAAACAATGCTTTTGTTTGAGTTTGGGTTTGACCAATTCGTAAAAAAAATAAGACAAAGAAAAAGAAAAAAACTAATTAAGACATGCGTGTCCGTCAACCTTAAACAATAATCTTTGTCAATTTTATTTTTCAGTCTTTATGATGGTCGATACTTGATCTATCTCTTACTGTTAAATCCCCGGGTAACGCCGGGCTCTCCTGGTAGTAGATAATAAACAGAATTACATAGATAATAAACAGAATTATATATATATATATATATATATATATATATATATATATATATATAGAGAGAGAGAGAGAGAGAGAGAGAGAGAGAGAGAGGGGGGAGGGAGAGATAGATAGATAGATAGATAGATAGGGAAGGGGAGATATATTAACTTAAGCAAATTGAATTTCAGCTTAAAATAGATATATCAGAACAGAGCAAGAACTAAATAAACATAAACAGATGAAAAGAGATATATCATTTTTAAAACTACCAAATCTTTTCAGGACGGAGGCAGTCAATGCACACCATAAATTACCTTTGTTTGAAATCTGTAAATTGCTGTCTTCTTGGGAAAATGTGATTTCCGTGGCCTTCATTACGGTCTTTGCATTCATTGTCCAGTCTACCATACAATCCTACCTATAGCTGAAGTCGAGGATTATTGCATAGTGAACACAAGAGACTAGGCTCTCTAATTCCATTTGAACTCGGCTCGCTGCTTCTAATTTCTGCGCCAATAATCGTTAAGCTTCTCGAACATCCCTTATAAATAGATCATTAAAGATTTGCTTTGCTGTGAATAACTACTTTGCCAAGTCCCAGATACAGTGGCTTAAGAAAAGATTTTAGCCAGGAGAAATAAACTACATCCAATTTCAAAATTTAATTACGTAATTCCGACTCAACGTATATAAACATTATTTGGAGCTAGTATAGAGCGGGTTTCTCCATTTGCTAATTTCCGTGCTTGTATTCAATTTTTCCTGGATTTGATCAAGTTATCAATAATCGTCTGATCCATATATTTGCCACTCCTTTAGCAAGGTTTCTTTCAGGACTGCCACTGATGTGATTTTGGTTGCACGCTCTCGAAGATTTCGGCCAAGGCGCGCCATTGGATTCATGTCAAATCTTAGGGATACTCATGGCAGTGACTCGATTACTTGCCTTTGCTACGTTGCACGTATGACATGGCGCTCCATATTCTTGTAAAAGGTAGACATTCTAGTCAATCCCTTTGGTTTCAAATAGTGGGAGTAGTATTTTCTCTAATATTGGACCGTATTTTGGACCATTCAACTGCTCGTCAACAAGAATCAGCTCAGATTTCCCTCCAAACCAGACAGCGCCCCACACCATTACTCCAATCACTTCATGTTTCACGGTCGCCCACAGACATTCAGTGTTCCAAGTATCACTCTGATTTCCCTAAACATAAACCTGTTTCGAATTCGAATATTGGCAGAATTTACTGTTTTTTTCTTGCATTTCTTCTTTGATACCCTAGCATTTTTAGAGTCTTTCTCACCACATATGGTGACGATGATTTCTGATAACTTCTCTCTTCTGTGGACTTTTCGTTATCTCAGACACAATGCTTGGTCGACCTGAACGTTTTTCCATACATCAATGGCCTTCTTCATTAAATTTATTGACAATATTATTAACCGTTTGATGATTAACCTGGAAAAAACTAGCAATTTGTCTATTTGACTTGCCACACTGATGACATCCTATTTTTTGCCCTCGTTGAAATTCACCAATTTCCTTATTTCCGAGAAATTTCATTGCAAAATATAAGTCAACTATCGTTCATAGATGAGAGTAACTTGATACTAACATGTTATTGTCTTAAAAATAAAAGAAACGCTATTACACAAGTCAAAATTGCTGTAATCAAGGGTAGCTAAAAACTTATCATATCCCACTGTAGATGGCCTGTTTTCTGATAAAGTGAGCGTCGGATAGTTAGAGATAGAGCTACTAAAATGCTAGAGCTGGCTGATATAGACAGAGCGACTGACACTGTAGTTGGATAAGTGAAAGATATTTACGTCTTAACACAAGAATGATAGCGGGGCAGAGAGACAAAAAATAAATATTGATTTGCAATTATTATTGGTTCCAGTGATCAGTGCTCGAAGTCAGATAAAATCTAGTGTGTCCAGTGTTGATTATTGAAACAACTATTGTTTTCCTGTTTTCACTATTCATTTCTAATGAGATAATCATTGTGAGTCTACACCGCTTTCAGCGCGATAATGTCACTAACTAATTCTCTTGGGGCTTAAATCATATTCTTCTGTCAATAACAGCTGGCGTTATTATTGGGCTAAGCTAAGTGGAGACGAGAATGAATAGCTTAAAGAACCTACAGTAACATCACAAATACGTCTCGAGTATGAATTCTTATTTATCAGGCCTATAATATACACATATAACTATATATATATGCGCATGAGTAAATGTATTAGATATATACTTATTAAGTTTAGTGTAGTGATTTCAAAAACATCACTTGACGGAATAAATTATTAGTAGTGTGTTAAAAAAGCACGTCAGTTTTACACGTGGCCGAATGCAAGCCGGGTGCGTAATCTGGTCACGCAATTTAAGTATATAAAAAGGATATCATTAAGCTGGGAAAATTGGACCAGCAAGTCAAAGAAAATCAGTAATCAGAGAAAATAAGTTTTCACTCAGATCCTCTTGATCTTCCTTTGTTGAGGTAAAATAGGGTCAGATTAATTGCTTGTAATGACAAAAGTACGCTTTAAGAAAGATTTATTCAACTGAGAATACAAGGTTCGCCTAGAGTGTCTTTTTATATTCCCAGTAAACAGAAATAGCTATTTCAAAGAGGAGAGTAACGAAACAAATGGAGATCACTCTTGATTATTCATGACATTGCTCTTGATTTTTTTTTTGGTTTCACTCAAGAATTAAATTCGTCCCTTATTTAACTAATCGTTTTGTCTCTAAATTCTTTTTAAATGAAGCGAGAACTGAAGATACAAACAACAGAACACTGCGTATTTTCGATATTCCAATCACGTGACTAAGATCACCCTAATTTCATGAACTTTGCATTAAGTTGGTCTGACACAAGGTGAACATAACAGATCACATCTGAAGGATAGATTTTTTTTACTATGGAGGATAGATATTTTATATGTGAACAAACAACCTCTCGTGGATTACTCGACCGGCAGTGGGAGGTTATTAAATGGGTTTGCGTACTAAAGTGCGTTTTCTTTCTTTCTTTCTTTCTTTCTTTCTTTCTTTCTTTCTTTCTTTCTTTTTCTTTTCTTTTTTGGAGGATAGATTTTTTTTCTATGGAGGATAGCTTTTTTATATGTAAAAAAACAACCGCTCGTGGATTACTCGACCGGCAGTGGGAGGTTCGTACTAAAGTGCGTTTATTTTTTATTTTTTATTTTTCTAAGTTTCCGGGCATAATGTTTTGGCCAATCTATTCTCCTTTGTCAATCATCTTTCTGGTGCCTTCTTTCCGCTCTCTATCAGTCTGTGTATGTGTGTATATATATATATATATATATATATATATATATATATATATATATATATATATATATATACATATATATATGTGTGTGTGTGTGTGTGTGTGTGTGCTTGTGTGTGTTTGTGTGTGCTTGAATGCGTGTCTCCGAGTGAGGGTGGGTGGTGATAAGATGTAGCAGCAAGTGAAACAGGAATACAGAAGATTATGCATATCTCTAAGGACGTCTCCCCACCCCAAGTAGATTAATTTGTCGATCCCTCATCCCCTTTAAATATCAGTTCGCTGTCTTTACTTTCACGTAGTATGCTACCATTCACACAATATTCAACTCAAATATTCAATCAGATCGTCAGAATCACTTTTTTTTTTTTTCGAACAAAGATTTTAGAAGTATCGAAAAGATCAATTCAGTACCATGGAAATTAATTTCACTTCGGCTCCTCGCAACAAACCGTAAAAGAATTAATTTCACAACGGTCATTTGTCGACAGCATCAATGCTGATTACATTTATGACCAGTAAATTTAAAGTTTTTTTAAATATTTAGATGGATGTTACATTAACCTGTCGCCAAGCATGTCAAAATATTTTCCGAAATAAATAATATATCAACAAGTCATTACAATGTTTCTTCTTCTTCATCTACCACTACTAATACTATTCTGTCTTTTCACTATTATTTCTCTTTTCTTTTTTCGTTATCTGTTTCTACCATTATTTTGCTTCTTTTACGACTACTGTTCTGTTCTTCTTTTTCTTCTAGTTCTTTTTTTTTCTTCTTCTATGCTTTAGATTTTTTTCTTCTTGTTCAGTCTTCTTTTCAGATTCTTCTTCTTCGTCGTCACTTACTAATACTAATTTTCTCGGTCTTCTTGCTTTTTCCCGTTGTTACTACTACTACTACTACTACTGCCTATGTTTCTGTCCATTGTTCTACTACTTCTACTGATGTTCTGCTATTACTACTACTACTTCCCTTCAACTACTACTACTCTTCTGCTTTTCTTTCTTTTATGATTATTCGTCTTCTTCGTCGTCTCTTACTACCATTATTTTACTTCCTTATTATCACTATTCTTCTTTTTTCCTTCTTTTTCTTCTTCTTTTTTCCTTCTTTTTCTTCTTTTTTCCTTCTTTTTCTTCATCTTTTCTTCATTCTTTTTCATCGTCTTTTACTTTTTCTTTTTCTCCTCCTCTTTTTCTTCTTGTTCTCCTCCTACTACTACTTCTTTATCAACTACTACTACACTTCTTCTTCTCTTTCTTCTACGACTACTGTTCTTCTGCTGTTTCTTTTTATTAATCTTTTACGAGTAATCTTCTTCTTCTTCTTCTTCTTCTTCTTCTTCTTCTTCTTCTTCTTCTTCTTCCATGATTTAGGCTTTTCTTCCTTGTTTAATATTCTTTTCAGATTATTCTTCTTTTACCCCGTCATCTGCTAATACCATTATTTTTCTTCTACTGCTAAATTTCTTGTTTTCTTCTTGTTCTTCTTGCGTCCTGGGTATGACGATAAACTACATCCGGCAGCAAGGACTCTGATCTCGAGATTGGAGGTTTTGTGCAGCGTGTAACGACTTATTTATTGCCGTTGTTCCCAGGGGTGGTAGCACCTGTTAGGGTCCCAGCTATGGTCAAATAGTGGACTCTCAAACAAAAAATCAACAGTACATTTTTATAATAAAATGACCAACAATACATTTTTATCGTAAGATAAAAATCAATGTAATACAAAAAATATATTTTTCCTATATTAGGTTGGTGCAAAAATAATGTCGTTTTCTCACATATGTTACTATGTGAGAAAACGACATTATTTTTGCACCAACGTAATATTTTTACCAAGAATACATTTTATGACATACAAAATACATATAAAAAAAAAAAAAACATACATTTTCCCCGAACGTATAAAATCATTTACAGCATATCTGTAGGTGAAAGCATAAGAATTACATACAAAACATTTAGTTTCCGGTATTAAATAACCCATAAAGATGTTGATATGCCGCTAAACAAAATAAATCATCAAATCTTGTTCTTCCTCTTTACTATTATTAATAATACTACAATTTTCCCCATTCTACTACTACTACTACTACTACTTCTCTTCTACTTCTAATGCTACTACGTTTCTTCTTATTTTTCTTCAACTTCTACTATTACTACTACTTGTCTTCTTCAACTTCTACTAATACTACTACTTTTCTTCTTCTTCAATTGCTATTACTACTACTTGTCTTCTTCTTCAACTTCTACTATTAATACTACTTTTCTTCTTCAACTTCTACTATTACTACTACTTGTCTTCTTCAACTTCTACTATCACTACTACTTGTCTTCTTCAACTTCTACTATCACTACTACTTGTCTTCTTCTTCAACTTCTACTATTACTACTACTTGTCTTCTTCTTCAACTTCTACTATCACTACTATTTGTCTTTAACTTCTACTAATACTAATTCTTTTCTTCTTCATCTTATACTATTACTACTACTTTCCTTCTTTTTCTACATGTACTATTATTATTCCCTGTCTTCTTCTTCACTTTCTACTATTACTACTACTTTTCATCTTCACCTTCTACTATTACTACTACTTTTCATCTTCATCTTCTACTATTACTACTACTTTTCGTCTTTATCGTCTACTATTACTACTACTTGTATTCTTCCTCATCTTCCTCTATTACTATTACTTTTCTTCTTCTTCTTCATATTTTTTGCTATTAATACTACTTTTTTCTTCTTCATGTTCTACTATTACTACTACTTTTCTTCTTCTTCTCCTTCTTCCTCCTCCTCTTCTTCTTCTTCCTCCTCCTCCTCCTCCTCTTCTTCTTCTTCTTCTTCTTCTTCTTCTTCTTCTTTAATATTATTTGCCTCCTGAAGGGCCATTGACTAAAGTCTACTGAAGTTGTCCAAGCCACCGCCTCAGAGAGCAGATTAATTTCCTGCAAATACGGTCACTTTGGACTGTGCGACATCAAGCGGGGTCTGGATAGCTCCTTGACGCTAATTCGTGCACAAGAGGTGGATGATTTTACGAGACCTGCAGGGATGGAGTGCGATAATTATCGACTAGTAATGAGGAAGATAAAATTCTTCCACGTAAGTTTCTCAGAAAACTGGTGTTCCACTTGAACTGAATATTGCTTGTTTTCAAGTCACAGACACAAGAGACGTTTCGACTGATGACGACGACGATTTTCTGCCGTTGTAGCCTCGTGTCCGCTTATATTTCGTTGTGATTCTAAGAGGGTTTCAGCCGACTGAATTCATTCTACAACCATTTTTAGAGATAGGGAGAGAGAGAGAGTGTAGGGTGCTGGTTACTCAAGTCCCGTATGATTAAAAAAAATCTAAGCATTGTTGCCAAATTAATAAGATAAAGATTAATAAATTGCAACCGATGATTAAATTTTTTCCCAGCCATATCCAGAAAGGAGAATTAACAGTTATTTCCGGAGTTGAAGATGGCAGTGTTGACAGTCCATTTTGTGGTAGAAGGAAAACCAATGAGAAATTGAACTGAAGGTTCTGATACAAAATTAAAGCATCTACGTTGGTTTTGCAACTATGTTATTTTACATAAGTTAATTTGAAATAAACGCACACGCGTACAAACACGCATGCACACACACACACGTATATATATATATATATATATATATATATATATATATATATATATATATATGTAAAAATAAAATATAGTTTTATGATAATATATTTATAGTTAAAGTGGTCAGTATCAGGGATAGAGAGTATGACATTGCAGTCAACATTCAGAGACGACATTCTATTTCATGCTAAATGAAATCGTCAGGAGTTGTGTTTTTTCTCGACTTTATACATATATATATATATATATATATATATATATATATATATATATATATATATATATATATAGTCAAATCTAGTGAGCCAGAGAAACCTACACAGGTTTCACCTAAGCGGATCGTCAGGGAAAGCTGGCTAAAGAGGCAAAAGAGAAACGGTATATTTATAGGCGATAGTCAAAACTATACCACGTGACCAAAGAAAAAAAAAAGAATAGAAAAACAAGAAAAAACAACACAACACCGGCGGAGGCGGGGGATGATTTATTCAAACGACTAAAAGGAGACGGGATATTTTAAAAAACACGAACAATAAAGGTAGAATGACAATAAATCAGGGGTGGGATTACACCTAATTCAATAACCAAGATTTTCTATGCCTACAATTGTTAAGAATCTCGGTTTTAGAGTTTAATAGATCGTTAGGTTCCTTATATAAAGCTATGGCTAATTTCTCCTCTGTACATAGCATACAGATTTTTTTACCTGCTTTATATTTTTTTTAATATTTCCCATTTAAGGATAGTCTTTATTTATTTTCTTGTCTAATTTTCCATACATAGGTGGATAGACGAGACGAGTATAGTTACCTATATATATATATATATATATATATATACATATATATATATTCATACACGTTTCATTAAATAATATAGACAAGTGTTGTCTATTTATTTTATGTAAATTTTTTCCGTAGCATCTGATAAGTTTAATAACATTATCGTTGAACGAAGAAAGAAATTCACAATATTGATCCATATTTTTTTCAATACAATCTAATATATATATAGGTCAGAGCTATTTGTGGGCGTGGTTTGTTACTTACCCAACGCCCCACACCAAAAAAAAAATTGTATTAACTGTAGTTTTATGGGAAAGTAGATATTTTGTATGGTACTGGACGTAAATTTATGATAGAAGACTCAGAGATTTGACCAATTTCTATAGTTTTTCGTTTTAGTAAATTATTATCTCTTTTATCTAAAACTATATTTTTGCATCGAAATTATCGTCAGACTTATTACAATGAACAAATAATTCAATGTGCGCAGTGTTTTATGAAATAGTCTTTATGTGTTCATATATCCTTTTTCTTCAATTCCCTAAATATTTCATCTGTATAACATTTATTTTGACATACATACATACTTTATATATATATATATATATATATATATATATATATATATATATATATGGTTGGATAGATTTGAGCTTGTGACCCTGGGTTTCACACTTTAGCGATCGTCAGACAAACTGATTAATTAAAAAAAAAATTTTTTTTTTTAATTTTATGTAGATTGCGCGTATTGGTGTTATTGTGGAAGTGGTGGGGGAAACTTCGTCGTTTTTTCATCGTACTAACGCAAACATCGATGTATGCAGACACATATACATACTTGGTCGTCCGTCGGGACTCATACATATATAAACATATGTGGGCAGTTTCGGATATGACATATTTATGTATACGGGTGGTGTTGTGTCTATACATACGCATTTGTATGTTGAAATTTAAAGAATGGAAGTGTGGCGGAAATGTCTCGTGAATGTCTCGTGAATGTATACATGTCATATTTTTTTTCCGCTGAATAATAAACGTGAAACCCAGGGTCACAAGCTCACATCTATCCAACCATATATGTTAGCTCTATCTCTGATATTGAGCGCTTTCTAATAAGTACCGCGCATATAATATATAAATAATTATACACACACATATATATATATATATATATATATATATATATATATATATATATATATATTTATATACACACACTTTTCACACACACATATATATATTATATATTTATGTGTGTGTGTGTGTGTGTGCACATTTCATTGAATACGACAGACAAGGTGATCTAGTATTTTTTTTCTTTTCAGAAGATAAATTATATAAAATATGTTCAATTGTTTTTTTTTTTATCCGAGCGCTTTCGGCTATACATCTAGTCATTTTCGAGGTTGAAATATATTAACTGTTAATAAGAAATAGTTTGTTGTATGTATGTATTTATATAATGTTTTCATTTTTCCAAACACGCTCAAGATATTGCGTCCATGTTCATAGTTGATATTCTTGAGTGTTGTTTTTTCTGTTTTTATTATATATATTATATTTTCTTATATATGTTGTTGACCGCTCGAATAAAAAGAACGTTCGGACACTTGTTATATAATTTATCATCTGACAAGAAAAAAAACTTAGATCATATCAGAAATTGTATAAAAAAACTAAATCAAACCACTATTGTCGTATTCAATGAAATGTCCATCAAAGAACGATTGCTGCCTAAATACACAAATTATATATATATATATATATATATATATATATATATATATATATATATATATATATATATATATATATAAAGAGAAGAGATTATAATAGTACCAACGAGAGAAAAGTGTGTATATTAAAAAGAGAGAAACCGCAAACGCTTGCTACCTAAATACACAAATTATATACATTATATATATATATATATATATATATATATATATATATATATATATATATATATATATATATAAAGAGAAATGTCTAAACTGTCAGCTCGATAAAAAGAAAATAAAAGAAGCTCTCTAAGATCAAAGATAAAAATGGCTAAGATACGGATTTTCCTTAAAGTGGCGAATTTAACAGAAGAAATGAAAAGCGTTCCTTCACGCGACATACGGGAGTATTCCCGACAATTCGTACCAAGTTCCCTATCAAAAAATCCTGCTTTGAATGGAGGAACCCGTTGGTTGTCAAAGTCATATTGCCTTGTGGATATTTAAAGGAAACAGCTTACACCAACAAAACGCGGACAGTTAATGATTCAATACAGAACAAAACCCATTAGACACATTAGAAGCAACGTACTATTATTAACAATATTCTTTCAAGTACGTATTCATGTATTGTTGACCGGGGACGTCATTTAAACCATATATTGTCCTTCATAAACGAGTTAATTAAACCTCTGTATTTTAGATGTCTATTCTCATTAAAATACGTTCTCGTAATATTTGCTTTATTCCTGTTTCATTCAAATCTTCACAAGCCTTTATTTCATGTCCCGAGGCTTTGTGCGGTATGACATCTAATGCAAAAGAATACAGAGAGGTAAGGTGGAGGATTATCTGACACCATTCTAAAATATTCACACGTTGTGTGAGCCAACTTTCCAAGGGTACAAAGTGTTGTCAGTGAGCTTAGGCGTTTCTCTTATTCGTATTTCAAGATAGCTCTCTTAACATTCGAAAGGTAAACCGTCGTAAAAAAAATTTAATTAAAAAAATGAAGCAGAAAATGAAGAAAGCTCGAAGAAAACTAAGCATGGAAAATGTATATCTCAGAATTCCAAAAGATTATAACCGAGGAAGGTCATGGCTGGCGCAATCAAAGGACCGGCTTATGTTTGACAACATGGTAGTATTAGGTTGGTGCAAAAATAATTTCGTTTTTTCACATAGTAACATATGTTAGAAAACGAAATTATTTTTGCACCAACCTAATATTAAAGGAAAAAAAGATACCGTTAAATACGTAGTCAGGAACACGTCTCCAGTTGCTAATGTGTATTTGAAAAAAAAGTATGCACACATAATGTATGCACTCACCTCAACATTTTGCATATAATTCAGGCAGATCATCGGTTTTCCTTTGTTGGAAGTGGTCAGGAAATTGTAAATAAGGAAACCTACGACTTTAAAATGCGACTCTCTTTTTTTTTATAGTTTTAGTCTTTATGAAGTGAGAGCTGTCAACTACAGTACAGCGGAATGTATTTTTCTACTCCAGGATGAAGCAGAAACGGCGGGCATTTTTGAAAATAATAACCATTTCAAAAACGTCACCCACTCTGCTTCACCCTGTACAACAACGGCAGATCACTGGCCATTGGATAAGCATAATTAATCAGCACATTTTTCGAACGGAGCCAAAGTGTAATGGCTGTTTTAGAAAATGAAAAAGTTCCCACTAAGTCTTCTAATAAAACAACCCTTACAAATGGTATAGGAAACAAAAAAAATATTCTAAGATTTTTTGTTAACACGAAAATTCTCACCCATCCCCGCCGCCCCCCGCAATTAAAATGTCTTAAGTGTTAGCCGAAAGCGTTTAAGACAATAAGCACTATGAGCAATTCCTCCGCACATTAGCCTTAAAAAGAAGAAAAACATTGTTAGGTCATTAGAAAAAAACTGCTTAAAAATCTTTAAACATCTTTAAAAAAATTTTAAAAATCTTAAAAAAATCCTAAAAAATCTTTAAAAAGTCTTTAAAAATATTCCTTGTCTGTCAAATTCTACGAAATATGTATTAAAAAGGATTATTAGAGAAATATAGATTATATTTTTTAAATATCTATTTTCTTAAACAAATACATCTTTCCCAAAATAACTTTCATGGTCATTAATTTTTTTTAAATTAAAAGAAAACGTTTAATTCATGACTAATTGTTAGGAATAATCAAGAGTGGTCTCCCCTTGTTTTGTTACTCCCCTCTTTGAGAGAGAGCTATTTCTGTTTACAGGAACAATAAAAGGACACTTATACGCGAAGTTTGTATTCTCAGTTGAATAAGCTTTCTTAATGCCTACACTACGCACTTTTGTCATTACAGTATTATTTAAAATAAATATATAACTCATCAAAATAAAATAAGGAATAGTAATAACATTATAAAAATAAATAAATAGATAAATATAATCAAGTATGAATATAAAAATTCAATAACAACATTTACTCACGTTCTTTTATTAGGTATTAAATTCTAGCACTTAGCGTCTTCCATAGATTACCTTTATCTACATAGCTTAAAGAATATTTTAGAGCGTTCGTAAATGTAAAAAGAAAAAAAGTAAAAACTTGATATTTTGGCTTCTGTTTATAAATACATGTTGCAAAATAAGGGCCTTACATGTATGTTGATAACGTCCCCTAGGTAGCAAAACGCGTCGGTAAAGAAAAAAAAATGTGTGTGTATCTAAAATTGGATTATAAAATCTTGGAAAATAGCAATTCTTGAGTATAAAATATACTGACGTTTTTTTTTTTGTTTTTCTTAAAATAATGTTTGCTTTGTTCCCGATGGTGTATCAGACGGCTTTCGTCTGCGTTGTAACAAGTTTTTTTCGCGTTTGTGTCTATTCCCATAGATTTCTAATTTCTAAAGAATGGATACTAATCAATCTGGCTAACTAAGTTACGGGGTAACACAACACTTACATCATAAAGAATGGCATTAACTTGCTTGTAAAAAATCGGTATCCTGTCGTCAACAGACACTTATCGATCATTTTATTTCTTCTTAAATTGATGTCTCTTGTCGAAAATGATGCTCTTCGGAGTTACTTTATTTCTTTATAGAGAGAGGAGAATGCATTGTTAAATCTAATTCTTAATTTCTTTAACACGTCAAAAGGAAGAATTTCAGTAATTTGTAAATTTTTTTTTTTTTCGAGTAGATAATTTACGTATTTCGTAATGATCACTTACATATTTCTTAAAGGTCTTTTCTCGAGCTCATGATTTACGTTTTTTGTAAGGGCCATTTTTCGAACCGAGGTTTTACGTATTTTGTCAGAGCCATTTTTCGAATCCAGGAGTTAAGAATTTCCTATGAGTCATTTTTCGAATCCAGGAATTTATACGATGATATTTAAAGTCAAGCTGGCCATTTTTATTTTTGCTGTGCTAAGTAATGCAAGTTTAGAAAAGATAATGCACGGAAATGTTCTTTTGTTAGTAGAAAGGAAAAAAGCGACCAACGAGTACACAGCATAATACTTGCCAGTAATGGTTGGTAATCTTTCCCATTTATTTTTTGTAAAGAAAGGCAATACATTACGCTAAGTGGATTATAACTCGAGTGAAAGATAGGATATTTTCTATACACGTGCAATTTTACAAAGGAATATTATATTTGAATTATATACATTTTTTGTCGTTTACTCAAGTAGATCCCGATGTACCGGCTGTTCATGTTTGATGCTATATTTGATCAGTCGATGAACGCCATGCGAAATTCACAAGAGAAACGTTAGAAATCTGAATTTATGTCGAATCTACATTGATAAAATCTTAAGAAATGAACGTTTACTACTGCTGGTAAATGATACCGAATTGGACACATTACTTATTTATTTTGGGTAAAGTAAAAGTAAGTCCAGTTTATGAAGTAATATGACAGTTTTTTTTAATAAATATATATATATATATATGTACATATATATATAGTTCGTTAATGAAGTTATTTGGTAATCCTTATGGATAATTCCAAGGAGGATGTAAACCAGAGATCTGAATGTAAAAACAGAGTAAATATTAATTATATTAAAAAAAACAGACAGCTTTAAGGGTTCATAGGATTATCATTTAGGACCGGGATTCAGATCTCATCAGATCTCCATTTTCATACAAAAATATTGGTGAGTCACCAAAAATATATAAAAAATATCATCAAAACATTGGGAATTGATGAGATCAATTTTATTTCTTAAAAATTCCAAGGAATCAGAGTTTATGAAGTACCGCAGAGTTTGTGATTTGACGAACTCAAACCAATAAAAGTTCCACGGAGTTTGTGATTTGAAGAACTCAATTTTCGGCCCGAATTAGAATTTCGGCCCAAATCAGTTTTGGGCCGGAAATGGACTAATAGCCAGAATCAGAATTAAAGTGAGCTTTTGAAGTTCCATCGAATGAATCAAGGAAGTCAAAGTTATTTCTTCAAAATGATCATTTCTATTTACAGAAAAACAAAGCATTAAAGTAAATGCTCTGTTTTTAATGAAACAATATTAATTATATTTACCGGACTGAATTCCCTGTAGCTGAATGGTACAGCACGTCAGGCCAATTGATATTTTCCGTACAGGAATACAAGTTCGATTCCTGTCGGAGAACGCATATTTTCTACGAAATTTCTTGAACATTCAGGCAGATAAAAGCAATTAATACTGTAAAAACAGAACATTTACTTAAATAAATTGTATGCATACAAATAACGTATAAACAGAAAACACACACACACACACACATGTATATATATATATATATATATATATATATATATATATATATATATATATATATAGTCGACTCTCTCGTCGAATTCGACGTATGAGGGTCAAGCAGATCCGTTCATCACGCATTATACACATTGATTAGGATTCGACAGTTATAAAAATGTTCTCCAGTTAATTTTTCTTGTTTTAATGAACGTCAATAAAACTTCCCTTACTCTTATATTCTTTCAATATCTTTTTCTGTATTTCCATTGCTTAAATATCTAAATTTATTTTTGCCATTTCAAATCAAATATTTTGCCTCATTCCGGATGCGCAGGTGTGTACGAGGGCAAATCAAAAATCAAAGGCATATTTCATAGAACACCTTATCGGCTTTCGCCTCACTCTTGTGCTTCCTGCATTAAAGCTTTCTACCCATTCGTAGACTTTTTGTTCATTCTTTGTGTGCGCTTCATACGCGTCAACAGCTGGCAATGACATGCTTTTACTCTTTCTGCGCATAGAAAGCGCACCACAGCGCGTTGTTCCACAATGGTTCTATCGCTGTGTAGCGCTTTCATACGCCTGACTGCGTTTCTTTTTGCCTCTCAACTGAAAGATTTGAATGCTAAGCACGAATAGCTAACCGTCATCCCATACGCACGCCTGGTGTCAAGCGTCAGGATCACCTTGTTATTTTTACCGGGTATTTTCTAAATTGCGTTTAATTTCTCATCTACCCTCTTATATGGTTGAATCGCAGTAACAAACAAGTGTTCACAAGAGACTCAAGAACAAAATTACCCCAATTATTTTATAAATGAATATCCGTAATGACAGCTGTCACAATGAATTCACGATGATATTTTTTTTAATGAAATTAGTTTAAAAATTGCCATTAAATAACTGCTTTGAATATACGCTCTTTTAGCGCTAGAGGGCGTCGTCAGTGATGTTCTAGAAAAGGATCATTGGGCAGTTTCGGGTCTTTCAAACATCATACTGACCTCACCAAATCGACCCCTTCAGAGCTGATCGGACTCTGAAGCGCCCTCTAAAAAATGCTTGTTAACACTGACTTTTATAAATATACCCCGTAGTCACACATTTGATTGGAGTTTGACCAACAGCCAATCACAACGAAGCAAATTCTTTATAAGCAGTTCACGGGTAATTTCTTTTCTTCTTTTTCCTTCTTCTCTTTACTTCCCTCCTTGGTGGACACCCCCTCATCGGATACTCAGAAGGTAATTTTTCTTTTTTTTTTCTCCTTGTTCCCACCCACTTCCCCTCACGTTTCATTTCACCAGCAATAATTACTATATACAGAAATAAGAAAAATAGTCATTAAAATTAATAAATAGATTACGGCGAGTGAAGCCAAGAGTGCTGATAGATAAAAAAAAAAAATTGCCATTAAATAAAAAACTAAATAAGAATAAAATCCCAATATTTACAAATGTGGCTTTCTTTCTTTCATCTCCCGTGATAAAATCAACAAAGAAAAATACGGCTTTTTAAGCAATATTTTATATATGACGACATGACAGCTGTTTCGAACCTTTATTTCCCAAATGAGATATCTTTTAATGCAACCTAATGACAAAAAGAAAACTAATTATTTGGCCTTCCCGATATTTCAAAATATAATATTTAAAAATATTATAACTTAACCCGAACGGCTGATAATTATTACAGAGAGCATGGGCGTTAATGTAGTTATGGGAGAGAGAAGAGTGAATTTTCATGTAAATAATGCTAAAATAGCTCATTTAATTATTGGTCAATTGTCCAACGAATGTTTAACTGCTGATGAAAAAAATCGATAGCAATTTATAAACACCATTATCTGATTACTCGTTTCAACAATGAGATCATTGTAAAGTTTTGATAACATTTCAACGCGTATCTTGTCAGAGCAATTTATCATAATTATACTTATTAGCTCGATACGTCGGGTCTCTTTACACAGGCTTGTTAATAATAACAATGTTTCAGAAAGAAAAATAAAGAAGAATAATGAGTCTTCAAATTAATGAAATTCATCGCCGTCCTTAGCAATTACTGCAGGCAAAAGTCAAGGCAAATTCTCCCTTTCACTCCTCTAAAACAAACAAAAATAAAACACCTGGTGTTGTTCTAAAAGAGAGCAGAGAAAAAGTATTTGATATCTATCTTATTTCTGAAAAACTGGACATTAACATCAATGGGACCCAAATAAAGCAAACCAGTGAGTTCAAATATCTGGGCAGCATATTTACTGAAAACGGAAAAACAGACAGATAAATCAAGACCTTATGTCAGAAAGCCAATACAATCAGTTATCAACTTGCTCCTCTTCTAAAAAAATCCTATCATTTCCATGATCACCACGGTAAATCTCATCAACGCCATTTTCCTACAAACGCTGACATACCAGTGTCAGACATAGCCCCTAACAAAAACCCTTGAGAAGAAACTGATCACTTGGGAGATGAAATGCCTGCAGAAAACAGTGAACAAGACCAGACGAGACAAGATCAGAAATGAGGCAATAAGAGATATGGTAGGAGCAATAGCAATCATACAACACATCGAACGACAGAGGATCAAGTTGTTCGGATACTTGACTCGTATGCCTACCACCCAACCAGCCCTACGATCATACACCCTCAGGTACTCTGGCTGGAGAGCGAGAAGCAGATCAAGAAGACGCTGGAACGACTCAGTAGCAGACACTCTCAGAGCCCACGAGATATCTCTCCTCCAGGTCACTGGCCTTGCCGCTGACAGACGACTGTCTCTCCTCGCGACGCTTAACAGCATAAGCGGAAGGAAAAACTAAAAACTTATTTCCATCTGTGATTGGTCTAGAGAGTGAGACCATCTTTTATTGCCAAGAATAAAATCTTTGATTGTGTAATTCACCACTGAGATGACCAAGTAACGCTTTCTATTCAGTATAATTATTATTGCTATCACAATAAGGCTCGGGAGACTCTCGAGGTAGAGAGATACGTTAGGAGGCAGTTTGTACGGATAGGAGGGGAAGATAACGGTTAACTCTAGTCTTGAGCAGGTTAAGATTGTAGTGATCGGGGAGGCATCTTCTGAGCAGGGATTCACGGGAAGACTCTTTTCGAGTGGAAACCGATGGAATGCGGGGGGAGGGTATGGCTGGTTTACTACAATGTAAGTGAAATGGCAGGTTCTAACCGTGAAGGAAGTGGCGGAACCAAGGAATGCAGTTCGTCAGGGCACTTTTCGTGAAAGTAGCGATAAAACAGCGAGAAGCTTTTCACAACCCGCCTGTGAGAGAGAGTTTCGAGGGTGGAAAATAATTCGTCACCCACAAGGACTCTTGAAGTAAGGTGTGAGTTTAAGACCCGATCTTTCCTAATAAATGAGGAAACTTCCACCAGATACACAGTGAAACCATTCATGAATGAACTCTTGGTTTTGGTGTTGGCATAAATTGATTTACCGTAATTGACCCATTTGGCATTTGTCAAGTCATTGAAGAAAAACGAGTTTCACATTCTTGTTCAACAGACTGTTGTAAATGGCCGAAGATTCAGAACATTGCTCTGAATCATGATAAAAAAGAATCGAAATAGACTTCATCCGAGAAATTCAACCTTTTTTTTTTTTTTTTTATTTGTCCCTTAATCTTTGATGAAATCAGTTTATACAGATAACTTTTAAAACTTCCTCATCCAAAGATATCTTTCAGAGCGGGTCAGTCTTATAAGGCAAGCGGGGTAGAGTATCATACAGGACAGGCTTGTGAAAATTTCAGCTATACTGTTAGCCATTATGAAGGATGATTTTTTTTTTTTTGCATGTTTTTAGTGAGTTATAGAGATATTTTATATTCCGAACACGAATTGACCCGAATAAAAAAAAATCAAATTAATTATGAATAAAACATCGCTATAACTCACTAAAAGCATACAGATAACGCACACATTCAATTAAACTGAAAAAATAAAATCATCTTTGATAATAGTTAAAAGTATAGCCAAAAGCGCTTGGAATTATAGAACATTTAGGCAGTTTCTACACACTTTGTGTTCAAAAAAGAAAGATCTTGTTCGAACACAAGAAAAATTAAATAAAAAGCTTAACCGTAGTGCCATCTCTGCCGTTTTTAATGGAACATGCATAAATGAAGGATTGCAGCCTAAATACACTATATATATATATATATATATATATATATATATATATATATATATATATATATATATATTAAGGCATTTTTGTGTTTATACGTTCTTTTTATAGACATTTATAAAAAATGTCTTAAAATAATTGTCGGGTTTTGTCCATTTCATAATATATATATATATATATATATATATATATATATATATATATATATATATATATATATATATATATATATATATATATATATATATATAAGGCTGGTGCAAAAATAATGTTTTTTGACGTTATAAATACGTCAAAAAACGATATTATTTTTGCACCAACCTAATGTGTGTGTGTGTGTGTGTGTGCACGCGCAGTAAGGGAGAGTTAGATCTAGTCTAGCCGATCATTTTTATTTTGTAATTAAGTTCGATGCTAACGGTGGTCCATACTCGCGCCACCCGCGCGAAAGTAAGCTAATCCTCGTGAAAAGCAGCAAAGCTTCAAATAAATTTTTGCCTCTCCGCATGGTGTTCATTAGCGAGCTCGACTATAAAAGCGTTACTAATATACAGTGAGTTCGAGCCTCGTTAAATGCACCAAACCCATGACCGATTGACGTAAATAACTACCGTAGAAGTCAAGTCCAATTTCACCGTTGAATTTAATTATGGACACCGGTCCTGTCAAAATGGCTAACTAGCTCCTTTCGGGGACCAATTCAGAAATATAGTAAAATCAGTTCACATTTGTAGATTTATACCCGACGAGCTCATACGTAGTAAATAATTATGCTCTCTTTTGTATGCAAGTCTTTAACGTTTAAATACTGTTTTATTTAAAACTGTCTAAGAAATTAAAACAAAAGTTAAACTTTATTGTAAATTATAGAAGATATATATATATATATATATATATATATATATATATATATATATATATATGTACAATTTATTTCTAATTAATATATATATATATATATATATATAATTATTTATTCGAAAATTATAACAATTATGTTATAAAATTACTACAAAAATAGCCATTTTGTTTCAACACCTCTAGTGTGTTATCAAGTGATGATGTAGAATAAAGGGTTTTAAAAGGTTCAAATCAATTAGCCACCCTGTTATATACTCTGTTCTGTTATATATATATATGTATATATATATATATATATATATATATATATATAGAGAGAGAGAGAGAGAGAGATAGAGAGAGAGAGAGATAGAGAGAGAGAGAGAGTTGGTATAGATGGAATTCCGATAAACAACACCATTCTTTTTTTTAAAAAAGTGCCCTGTACAAAGTAGAGCGAATAATATTTAAAAAATATATCATAAGCATGTTATAACATCACTACAAAAATGACCATTTTGTTTCATCATTGCTGGTGTCTTGTCAAATGATGCTGTTGTTTGCAAAAAAAAAAAAAAAAAAATGTAGTGATGTTATTACATGCTTATGTCATAATTTATGAGCGGAATGACTCTTGACCGGTCAAGAGCTAGTTGACTAGAGGTGGTGTCTCAATAAAATAACCGTGGAGAAGGCAAAGGAAAAATACTCCAATATCAATCCCAATAACATTCTACCCTTCTCCAAACAAAATCACAGGAAAAAAACCTACATCAATATTGGAAAAGGCGATAACAGCGACTGAATTTGAGAAACCTATTTTCCTTAAGAATTGTTTTAATAGATTTTTCTAAAAATACCAATTCTCGGTCAATGAATGCCGCAAGTTTCCATATAAGGAAACAGCTAATATTACAGCTATTATTACAGCTAATATTACTGTTATTATTACTGACAGACTAGGCCATTATAAGTATATTATGAATGCATTGCATAATGAATTTCCCATAGAATTTACATTTAAAATCAAGAAGGAAATGATTGCCAGTAGGCAGGAATTAATGAAAGTGGTATTGACAGAACAGGGTTGTTATATGTATAGGCACTTCTGTATCTGTTTTGTATAATGTAGCTACATTTTCCCAACCCACCAGGAGGTTCTCTGAGATTATCTTTCTTTTCCGTAGTGCCAATTCATTTTGTCAGATCAATATAAAGTTTATTCTTGTCTATGGATCTTCAAATAACTCGTTCCCTCCACCACAATAATGTTAGCATTCAGTAGGTATCTCGATTTTTTTGAAATTCCATTTGCAATACAGATACATGATTCTCTTGTCGCAGACATCTGGGAATATATAATGTATTGATTACTGGGTGTTAGACCGTAAAATAATAGACAGCGAGTTAGATTAGGTAACCATTTCTCGCCTGGTGAGTTCAGATCCGGCTAGTTTCCTAGCATTTGTGGTTCTAAGCCGTAGTATGTTAACTAGTATATTGACCGACTTACTCGTTTCCAAGCAGATATGTCTGCAGAGCGGCTATAAAATCCCTGCTGCAGATACCTGATCAGGCACATTTACTTTATATTGCAACTATGCTGAGTAAAAGTAAGTCGTCATTTATGGGAGAGAGAACTTTATTAATCTGGGGTGATCAACACTTTAACAAAAGCAAGTACGTTGAAAATTTCGGTCACGATGACTTGTAACTTCATGCTAGCACAAGTAATGACGTCCTTCAAACGGATCCGTTTACCCAATTTTATTCAAAAATCTTGGGTCAACGTGTGGTATGGTTTTCATTGACTTTACAAAAGTGCTGCACTGCGACCTATAACATTTAAAATCTTGACTATGTTGAGAATCGAACCAGGGTCCAAAGACCGGAAAATGAACATTCTCATAAGAAGGATTTTTCGAATATGCAGGTAGATAGACGAAATAAATATGTTAAATATAAACGGAGCCTCCATTCAAATATAGGTATGCACTAAAAGTAACGTCTGAAGAAATACATATATATATATATATATATATATATATATATATATATATATATATATATATATATGCACATTTCGTTGAATACGACAGACAAAGTGCTTTGATTTAGTTTTTTATACAATTTCTCATGCAATCTAATAATATCATCATCTACATGCACAAAAAAAAGGGTTAAAAATAATGGATGCCTTATAAATAAAAGACCAACACTTAATAATATCAACTATGAACATGGACACAATATCTTGACCGTGTTTGGAAAAATGAAAACATTATATAAATAAATACATGCAAGAAACTATTTTTTATATAACAGTTAAAATATTTAATCCTCGAAAATGGCTAAATGTATATCCGAAAGGCTCGGATTAAAAGAACATTAGGACAGTTTTTATATAATTTATCATTTGAAAAGAAAAATAAATATTAGATCGCATGAGAAATTGTATATAAAAAAAAATGTCGTAGTCAATAAAATATGCATGAAAAAGGATTGCTGCCTACATACACACACACACACACACACATACATACATACATACATACATAAATACACACACGCATATATATATATATATATATATATATATATATATATATATATATATATATATATATATATGTCATGGATTGATTTTTTTAATGCGAAATCTTTATTACTTCTAAAGGTAATATAGAGGAACCACCAAATTTGAAATAGACGACTCATTTTTACTTATTAGACTGTGTATTAGGCCGGATGGTTTCCCCTACAAAGGCAGAAGCAGGTTCGATCCCTGCAAATAAACACATTTCTTTTACTAGGAACTTTCGCATGCGCAGACCGATATAAGTTATATACATTGTTTAATGAATAAAAATAAAGTATCTATTTCAAATACGAAATGTCCACTAAAACAATATTTGAAATTATATATATATATATATATATATATATATATATATATATATGTTTGTGTGTGTGTGTGTTTAAATAAGGTGCAATGAGGCAGCAAGAATTCTTTAATGCAAATTTAATATTTTCTTATTTTTAGAAAGCGAATGTTCTAACCTATCAGCCACGTGTCCATAAAGCTGGCATGTATGAATATAATTTAGCATATCTTTAGGTAAATCGGTTGGATCCCCATGTAGACGCCAAAATTGTGGAGCCTAATGTCATAACAATATTGCTGGTAAGACAGGAATTTTAGAGTTATGTTTAGCATAAATTATCTTGAAGTTCATTAACTAGTGTAACGATTTCGATAAGCACGATTACCCAAAATTTTATGTCTTGTGCCAGACATATTTAAACATTCATTATCATCAGTAAATCCGATTGTGTTTGCAAGGTCGCTGTGCAGCTGAGCACCTTGCCAGTACACTCACTGAAAACGTGTAGTGTGTCTTGGTAGTGTAGATCTGTCGGAGCACATACCACTTTAGCTGAAACTGCAGACGATAATCTCCAATGTGAGAGCTCACCTTGGTCACTGACACGTAGCCGTTGATTCCCACCGGCGGAACGCATTCAGACTAGGAAGCCCCTTCTCTCAGTTTCCTCTGCGCACTGGCTGTATACATAGCGCCCAGTCTGCAACATTGACTGGTCATTGACTCTACAAGGAAGTTAATCCTTCCTTTGAAAAGTGTCTAACCAACCATGTCACCAGAAAAAAAAGAAGACTGTTGGGGAACCATTTAGATTTCTAATGACCTGAACGCGTTACCTTGTCAAGTGTTATAAGATATGACGGAAAAGCAGACCTAGTAATCCTGAGATGTACTTAATAATGAATGGTACTTTCCAAAAGCAAGAAACAAGTATCAAGATACAAGTATCAAGAAACAAGTATCAAGAAACAGGAAAACAACAGAAATGTTAAGTAATATCAATTTTTATATATGTATGCTGGACAATTTCTTCAGAGATAAAGAGGAGACTAGTGAAACGGGACATTTTTCTACGGAAGAATGCTAAGAATACCATGGTTAGAACAAGTTAGTAATGTAGAAGTTTGAAGGTAAATGGCACGAAAGAGACATTGATACTTAGAATCAGAAAGATACGGTTAAACTTTCCGAGGAAAGAGTGCCAAGAGAACTTGACACACATAAGACATATTGAAGGGAACAGATTCAGGAGGAAACATCGATTAACTTATCTAACGAGGTTGTGCAACTAGATATCAATTTAGGGATTGGGATGGATGATAAGGGAAAAAGGGGAAGAATAGGTGGTTTCATAGTTTTCTGAAGTGTATTTGCTCGTAAGTGTATACAACGATCCCAACTGGAATTGGAGCTCAGCACGTCCGATTTCGGATTTTGTGCTGTTATCCATTACACCAACCGCGCACCCAAGCTAACAACATCTGTTTTTCCCAAGCGGTCACCCATCTAGGTACTGACCTGGCTCGACGTTGCCTAACTTCGGCAAGCGTCTGAGGATCAAAGTTAGCTGATAATTCGCTCTACCAACCGCGCATCCAAGCTAACAACATCTGGTTTTTCCAAGCGGTCGCCCATTTAGGTACTGAACTGGCTCGACGTTGCCGAACTTCGGCAAGTGTATCAAAGTTAGCCGATAATTCGCTCTACCTGACATTACTGTGTCAGAAAAGAATAGGTGATCGCAGATTAAAACTCTAATAAAATCGAAAATATACACCTGAGAAATATAGGAAAATTTAAGATATAAACATCAACGATAATGAACTTAAGAATTTTAGATTTAATTATATTTATATCAAACGCTAGGCCTCCCCAGCGAGGCGGGATGAGACACAAGATCGTGTTAGATTAATATTAACATTTCTGTTGTTTTCCTGTTTCTTGATACTTGTTTCTTGATACTTGTATCTTGATACTTGTTTCTTGCTTTTGGAAATATATAATATATATATTATAATATATATATATATATATATATATATATATATATATATATATATATATATATATATCCACTTTTCCCGGATCAAGTGACAACTGAAAAATGGCGGATGGTACGCCACGCAATTTCTGACCATTCTTAAGAATCCAATAAGTATTTCCATATCTTTACCGGTGGGAATGTTTCCCAATTAATTCTTTGGTAGTTATCGAAGTAGAAATTGAAACTTACAACTATTGGATAGCAGGAATTTTTGATAGAGAACAATTTTTCTCTGAGATATCAATCGACAATTCGTAAAATCTCTGATTCGTGCGTGTCTTCGAGTTACATAAGTTGGATAGACTAGATGGTACAATTCTCTGTGGTGTTGAAATGCAGGAAATAAACAACTTAAGATTGCCTCCAGACCATATGCAATCAACCTTTACCTTAAGACATACACACTTCCTTTTCAATCATTCGGAGTGGTTTCGCTCAACCGCCCAAATCAGATTTTAATCTAGAGAAGTATGCAGCCACCGACACTAAATAAGAGAAAGTATTTTTTTCGTATCTCTTTCACAGATACTCTTATTGTCATCTTGGCTCTGATTGGTTGCCTGTAGATATGTCATGATAGCTTGGTTTTAGATTGAAAATGTAAGGGCAAATAATTATTATAGTTAAACCAATGAGGGTTACTGAGGCGTGGTTAATGCTCCTGTTTTAATGGGAAAAGTTGCTCAGCCCCGGGGATTCCAACCCTGCTGCAGCACCTTCATTAAGAGAGGTGGGGTTTGTGTCAGCGTTATAGTAAACCACAATTTTTGTCCTTGGCTCATATGCATTAATAAATATCAATATATATATTAAGAAATATCAACAGAATGCAGAAAGCACTGGACGGCCGTTTCGTCCGATATTTGGGGCACATCAGCAGTGCGCATCCACTACCGAGAATTAAAACCCGGACAGTTATGTTATCAGGCATACGTCATACCAACTGTTCCAAAGGGCCTTGACGATGAAAAGGTAGCAAATCAGGCTCGAAGATTAACTTAATTAGAATTATTTCAAAATCCTCATTCTGTTGAGGTTTCTTCTAGACTCGAAGAATTACTATATTATAATATATATATATATATATATATATATATATATATATATATATATATATATGTATTATAATATAGTAATATATATATATATATATATATTTATATATATATATATATATATGTATTATAATATAGTAATATATATATATATATATATATATATATATTTATATATATATATATATATATATATATGTATTATAATATAGTAATATATATATATATATATATATATATATATATATATATATATATTTATATATATATCCACTTTTCTTCACTGTTAGTACAACTCTTAGTTTCTTTCACAATGCAATCATCAAGTGCTGATAGAAACTTTTTTTTAACTCAGATAAAATCCAGTCAAGGACAAAATGATGTCCAGCAATGTGAACTGATGCAGCGAAATTATTTTCTTTTTCTGAAGACTATTTTATAAAGAACGTTTTCCCCTTGTGACAAGGGTATATATATATATATATATATATATATATATATATATATATATATATATATATATATATATATATATGTATTAAATATATATTTATATTTAATATTTAATATATATATATACATATTAAATATATATATATATATATTTAATATTGTAATATATATATATATATATATATATATATATATATATGTATATATAGGTATATATATGTGTGTGTATGTGTGTTTGTGTTTGTGTGAGTAAAATATATAGAAAATGGGAAAGAACTCGTTAGGTAAACTCTTATGAGAACTCTTATGTAGCGTTGGAATAAAAATTTTAAATAAATAATTATATATATATATATATATATATATATATATATATATATATATATATATATATATATATTAAATATCGTACACTCTGGAAAATAGTCAACATCCGACACTTCTCTGTTAAATGTAACTTATTCTTTCTGTACGCTGTTTGGTCACCCAAATAAACCAAGAAAGGCAGGCTCTTACATCTAAACTATTATGTTCCTACAAGGCTTTTTTACTATCAGTCTGAACAAGACAGCGGCTATATTTCAAACTGATCAGTGTTCAAATTATCAGTATATGTAGATGCCCACCAACTGAAGCTGGTAGATAAATTAACATATTTTGGGAACACTATAAATAGAAGCTACACTCTTGAGATTGAGATTGTGCGAAGAAAGCAAATACTTTTTTAGTTCTAAAAGGTTGAGTCTGGTCTCAGAGGAAAATTCAAAAGTGCAGTCTACAATACCTGTATGTTGACACGCCTCCTGTATGACATGGGTTGTATACTGCATCTATTTAGGCCATCTGGAGAAATTACACTAATGCTGTTTAAGATCAGTTCCTGATATCCATGGGACAACGCTCCTACCACCAAAGCCCACATTCATTTCCACAAGTTTTGCTGAAAAGGCATTCACCTTGAAACAATTTTAATCACCTGGCAATTTTATTATGCACGGAACTCAGAGGTCTTCTCAAGAGTGGAAAAATGAATATTTATTAATAATATAGATTATAGCTTTGATATAATATAATGGCATCGAGATCTCATCAATTTACGGTATAGTTGGCTAGATGCAAACGTAAATTCTATGTTAACAGTTTGTTTTCTGTTGTATAGTAGTTTTCACAGTGGAGGATTGTATTTTAATAAATCGTCCTAAATTAGGTTCGACGTACAAAACGTTAGGAACTTGGAAATAAGAGTTAATGACGCAGCAAATCTAGTTGGGATGGTTGGTACTTTAATATCCGATATCGTCTGACTAGCTTAACATCACTGAGTATTTATTAATCCACACACGAGGACCAAATGTGGCACAAGGCCGGGTTAATGTAGGTATCTCCGAACCCATAGGCTCGGCCAAAAATATGGCCTTTGAACCCGCCTAGACGGGTTCAGGCTCCGTCTACCTTCCCGGACGAAACCTTGCCCTTCGGCAAGGCCTCGTCCGGGTTCCTCTCTGCTAACGCAGAGAGTTGGAGAAAAGGCGTCCGCAGTGAAAGACCGCGAGACGTCACTGAGTATTTATCAATCCACCCACGAGGATTAAATGTGGCACAAGGCCGGTTTAATATGGGTATCTCCGAGCCCGTAGGCTCGGCCAAAAATATGGCCTTTGAAACCGCCTTGACGGGTTCAGGGCCTGTCTACCTCCGCGGACGACACATTGCCCTTCGGCAAAGCCTCGTCCGGGTTCCGCTCTGCTAACGCAGAGAGTTGGACAGAAGGCGTCCGCAGTCAAAGACCGCGAGACGGCACTGAGTATTTATTAGTCCAACCACGAGGACCAAATGTGGGTTTTATGTGGGTATCACCGAGCCCGTAGGCTCGTCCAAAAATGTGGCCTTTGAACCCGGCTAGACGGGTTCAGGCTCTGTCTTCCTCCCCGGACGAAACCTTGCCCTTCGGCAAAGCCTCGTCCGGGCTCCTCTCTGCTAACGCAGAGAGTTGGACAGAAGTCGTCCGCAGTCAAAGACCGCAGGACGGCACTGAATATTTATTAATCCCCCCACAAGGATCAAATGTGGCACAAGGCCGGTTTAATGTGGGTATTTCCGAGCCCGTAGGCTCATCCAAAAATATGGCCTTTGAACCCGCCTTGACGGGTTCAGGTTCTGTCTACCTCCCCGGACGAAACCTTGCCCTTCGGCAAAGCCTCGTCCGAGTTCCTCTCTGCAAACGCAAAGAGTTGGACAGAAGGCGTCCGCAGTCAAAGACCGCGGGACGGCACTGAGTATTTATTAATCCCCCCACAAGGACAAATGTGGCACAAGGCCGGTTTAATGTGGGTATCTCCGAGCCCGTAGGCTCAGCCAAAATATGGCCTTTGAACCCGCCTTGACGGGTTCAGGTACTGTCTACCTCCCCGGACCAGACCTTGCCCTTCGGCAAAGCCTCGTCCGAGTTCCTCTCTGCAAACGCAAAGAGTTGGACAGAAGGCGTCCGCAGTCAAAGACCGCGGGACGGCACTGAATATTTATTAATCCCCCCACAAGGATCAAATGTGGCACAAGGCCGTTTTTATGTGGGTAATTCCGAGCCCGTAGGCTCAGCCAAAAATATGGCCTTTGAACCCGCCTTGACGGGTTCAGGCTCTGTCTACCTCCCCGGACGAAACCTTGCCCTTCGGCAAAGCCTCGTCCGAGTTCCTCTCTGCAAACGCAAAGAGTTGGACAGAAGGCGTCCGCAGTCAAAGACCGCGGGACGGCACTGAATATTTATTAATCCCCCCACAAGGATCAAATGTGGCACAAGGCCGGTTTAATGTGGGTAATTCCGAGCCCGTAGGCTCAGCCAAAAATATGGCCTTTGAACCCGCCTTGACGGGTTCAGGCCCTGTCTACCTCCCCGGACGAAACCTTGCCCTTCGGTAAAGCCACGTCCGAGTTTCTCTCTGCAAACGCAAAGAGTTGGACAGAAGGCGTCCGCAGTCAAAGACCGCGGGACGGCACTGAGTATTTATTAATCCCCCCACAAGGATCAAATGCGGCACAAGGCCGGTTTAATGTGGGTAATTCCGAGCCCGTAGGCTCAGCCAAAAATATGGCCTTTGAAACCGCCTTGACGGGTTCAGGCTCTGTCTACCTCCCCGGACGAAACCTTGCCCTTCGGCAAAGCCTCGTCCGAGTTCCTCTCTGCAAACGCAAAGAGTTGGACAGAAGGCGTCCGCAGTCAAAGACCGCGGGACGGCACTGAGTATTTATTAATTCCCCCACAAGGACAAATGTGGCACAAGGCCGGTTTAATGTGGGTATCTCCGAGCCCGTAGGCTCAGCCAAAAATATGGCCCTTGAACCCGCCTTGATGGGTTCAGGTACTGTCTACCTCCCCGGACCAGACCTTGCCCTTCGGCAAAGCCTCGTCCGAGTTCCTCTCTGCAAACGCAAAGAGTTGGACAGAAGGCGTCCGCAGTCAAAGACCGCGGGACGGCACTGAATATTTATTAATCCCCCCACAAGGATCAAATGTGGCACAAGGCCGGTTTAATGTGGGTAATTCCGAGCCCGTAGGCTCAGCCAAAAATATGGCCTTTGAACCCGCCTTGACGGGTTCAGGCTCTGTCTACCTCCCCGGACGAAACCTTGCCCTTCGGCAAAGCCTCGTCCGGGTTCCTCACTGCTAACGCAGAGAGTAGGACAGAAGGCGTCCGCAGTCAAAGACCGTCGGACGGCACTGAGTATTTATTAATCCCCCCACAAGGATCAAATGTGGCACAAGGCCGGTTTAATGTGGGTAATTCCGAGCCCGTAGGCTCAGCCAAAAATATGGCCTTTGAACCCGCCTTGACGGGTTCAGGCTCTGTCTACCTCCCCGGACGAAACCTTGCCCTTCGGCAAAGCCTCGTCCGAGTTCCTCTCTGCAAACGCAAAGAGTTGGACAGAAGGCGTCCGCAGTCAAAGACCGCGGGACGGCACTGAATATTTATTAATCCCCCCACAAGGATCAAATGTGGCACAAGGCCGGTTTAATGTGGGTAATTCCGAGCCCGTAGGCTCAGCCAAAAATATGGCCTTTGAACCCGCCTTGACGGGTTCAGGCTCTGTCTACCTCCCCGGACGAAACCTTGCCCTTCGGCAAAGCCTCGTCCGGGTTCCTCACTGCTAACGCAGACAGTTGGACAGAAGGCGTCCGCAGTGAAAGACCGTGGGACGGCACTGAGTATTTATTAATCCCCCCACAAGGATCAAATGTGGCACAAGGCCGGTTTAATGTGGGTAATTCCGAGCCCGTAGGCTCAGCCAAAAATATGGCCTTTGAACCCGCCTTGACGGGTTCAGGCTCTGTCTACCTCCCCGGACGAAACCTTGCCCTTCGGCAAAGCCTCGTCCGGGTTCCTCTCTGCTAACGCAGCGAGTTGGACAGAAGGGGTCCGCAGTCAAAGACCGCGGGACGGCACTGAGTATTTATTAATCCCCCCACAAGGATCAAATGTGGCACAAGGCCGGTTTAATATGGGTAATTCCGAGCCCGTAGGCTCAGCCAAAAATATGGCCTTTGAAATCGCCTTGACGGGTTCAGGCTCTGTCTACCTCCCCGGACGAAACCTTGCCCTTCGGCAAAGCCTCGTCCGAGTTCCTCTCTGCAAACGCAAAGAGTTGGACAGAAGGCGTCCGCAGTCAAAGACCGCGGGACGGCACTGAGTATTTATTAATTCCCCCACAAGGACAAATGTGGCACAAGGCCGGTTTAATGTGGGTATCTCCGAGCCCGTAGGCTCAGCCAAAAATATGGCCTTTGAACCCGCCTTGACAGGTTCAGGTACTGTCTACCTCCCCGGACCAGACCTTGCCCTTCGGCAAAGCCTCGTCCGAGTTCCTCTCTGCAAACGCAAAGAGTTGGACAGAAGGCGTCCGCAGTCAAAGACCGCGGGACGGCACTGAATATTTATTAATCCCCCCACAAGGATCAAATGTGGCACAAGGCCGGTTTAATGTGGGTAATTCCGAGCCCGTAGGCTCAGCCAAAAATATGGCCTTTGAACCCGCCTTGACGGGTTCAGGCTCTGTCTACCTCCCCGGACGAAACCTTGCCCTTCGGCAAAGCCTCGTCCGGGTTCCTCACTGCTAACGCAGAGAGTAGGACAGAAGGCGTCCGCAGTCAAAGACCGTCGGACGGCACTGAGTATTTATTAATCCCCCCACAAGGATCAAATGTGGCACAAGGCCGGTTTAATGTGGGTAATTCCGAGCCCGTAGGCTCAGCCAAAAATATGGCCTTTGAACCCGCCTTGACGGGTTCAGGCTCTGTCTACCTCCCCGGACGAAACCTTGCCCTTCGGCAAAGCCTCGTCCGAGTTCCTCTCTGCAAACGCAAAGAGTTGGACAGAAGGCGTCCGCAGTCAAAGACCGCGGGACGGCACTGAATATTTATTAATCCCCCCACAAGGATCAAATGTGGCACAAGGCCGGTTTAATGTGGGTAATTCCGAGCCCGTAGGCTCAGCCAAAAATATGGCCTTTGAACCCGCCTTGACGGGTTCAGGCTCTGTCTACCTCCCCGGACGAAACCTTGCCCTTCGGCAAAGCCTCGTCCGGGTTCCTCACTGCTAACGCAGACAGTTGGACAGAAGGCGTCCGCAGTGAAAGACCGTGGGACGGCACTGAGTATTTATTAATCCCCCCACAAGGATCAAATGTGGCACAAGGCCGGTTTAATGTGGGTAATTCCGAGCCCGTAGGCTCAGCCAAAAATATGGCCTTTGAACCCGCCTTGACGGGTTCAGGCTCTGTCTACCTCCCCGGACGAAACCTTGCCCTTCGGCAAAGCCTCGTCCGGGTTCCTCACTGCTAACGCAGACAGTTGGACAGAAGGCGTCCGCAGTGAAAGACCGTGGGACGGCACTGAGTATTTATTAATCCCCCCACAAGGATCAAATGTGGCACAAGGCCGGTTTAATATGGGTAATTCCGAGCCCGTAGGCTCAGCCAAAAATATGGCCTTTGAACCCGCCTTGACGGGTTCAGGCCCTGTCTACCTCCCCGGACGAAACCTTGCCCTTCGGTAAAGCCACGTCCGAGTTTCTCTCTGCAAATGCAAAGAGTTGGACAGAAGGCGTCCGCAGTCAAAGACCGCGGGACGGCACTGAGTATTTATTAATCCCCCCACAAGGATCAAATGCGGCACAAGGCCGGTTTAATGTGGGTAATTCCGAGCCCGTAGGCTCAGCCAAAAATATGGCCTTTGAAACCGCCTTGACGGGTTCAGGCTCTGTCTACCTCCCCGGACGAAACCTTGCCCTTCGGCAAAGCCTCGTCCGAGTTCCTCTCTGCAAACGCAAAGAGTTGGACAGAAGGCGTCCGCAGTCAAAGACCGTCGGACGGCACTGAGTATTTATTAATCCCCCCACAAGGATCAAATGTGGCACAAGGCCGGTTTAATGTGGGTAATTCCGAGCCCGTAGGCTCAGCCAAAAATATGGCCTTTGAACCCGCCTTGACGGGTTCAGGCTCTGTCTACCTCCCCGGACGAAACCTTGCCCTTCGGCAAAGCCTCGTCCGAGTTCCTCTCTGCAAACGCAAAGAGTTGGACAGAAGGCGTCCGCAGTCAAAGACCGCGGGACGGCACTGAATATTTATTAATCCCCCCACAAGGATCAAATGTGGCACAAGGCCGGTTTAATGTGGGTAATTCCGAGCCCGTAGGCTCAGCCAAAAATATGGCCTTTGAACCCGCCTTGACGGGTTCAGGCTCTGTCTACCTCCCCGGACGAAACCTTGCCCTTCGGCAAAGCCTCGTCCGGGTTCCTCACTGCTAACGCAGACAGTTGGACAGAAGGCGTCCGCAGTGAAAGACCGTGGGACGGCACTGAGTATTTATTAATCCCCCCACAAGGATCAAATGTGGCACAAGGCCGGTTTAATGTGGGTAATTCCGAGCCCGTAGGCTCAGCCAAAAATATGGCCTTTGAACCCGCCTTGACGGGTTCAGGCTCTGTCTACCTCCCCGGACGAAACCTTGCCCTTCGGCAAAGCCTCGTCCGGGTTCCTCACTGCTAACGCAGACAGTTGGACAGAAGGCGCCCGCAGTGAAAGACCGCGGGACGGCACTGAGTATTTATTAATCCCCCCACAAGGATCAAATGTGGCACAAGGCCGGTTTAATATGGGTAATTCCGAGCCCGTAGGCTCAGCCAAAAATATGGCCTTTGAACCCGCCTTGACGAGTTCAGGCCCTGTCTACCTCCCCGGACGAAACCTTGCCCTTCGGTAAAGCCACGTCCGAGTTTCTCTCTGCAAACGCAAAGAGTTGGACAGAAGGCGTCCGCAGTCAAAGACCGCGGGACGGCACTGAGTATTTATTAATCCCCCCACAAGGATCAAATGCGGCACAAGGCCGGTTTAATGTGGGTAATTCCGAGCCCGTAGGCTCAGCCAAAAATATGGCCTTTGAAACCGCCTTGACGGGTTCAGGCTCTGTCTACCTCCCCGGACGAAACCTTGCCCTTCGGCAAAGCCTCGTCCGAGTTCCTCTCTGCAAACGCAAAGAGTTGGACAGAAGGCGTCCGCAGTCAAAGACCGCGGGACGGCACTGAGTATTTATTAATTCCCCCACAAGGACAAATGTGGCACAAGGCCGGTTTAATGTGGGTATCTCCGAGCCCGTAGGCTCAGCCAAAAATATGGCCTTTGAACCCGCCTTGACAGGTTCAGGTACTGTCTACCTCCCCGGACCAGACCTTGCCCTTCGGCAAAGCCTCGTCCGAGTTCCTCTCTGCAAACGCAAAGAGTTGGACAGAAGGCGTCCGCAGTCAAAGACCGCGGGACGGCACTGAATATTTATTAATCCCCCCACAAGGATCAAATGTGGCACAAGGCCGGTTTAATGTGGGTAATTCCGAGCCCGTAGGCTCAGCCAAAAATATGGCCTTTGAACCCGCCTTGACGGGTTCAGGCTCTGTCTACCTCCCTGGACGAAACCTTGCCCTTCGGCAAAGCCTCGTCCGGGTTCCTCACTGCTAACGCAGAGAGTAGGACAGAAGGCGTCCGCAGTCAAAGACCGTCGGACGGCACTGAGTATTTATTAATCCCCCCACAAGGATCAAATGTGGCACAAGGCCGGTTTAATGTGGGTAATTCCGAGCCCGTAGGCTCAGCCAAAAATATGGCCTTTGAACCCGCCTTGACGGGTTCAGGCTCTGTCTACCTCCCCGGACGAAACCTTGCCCTTCGGCAAAGCCTCGTCCGAGTTCCTCTCTGCAAACGCAAAGAGTTGGACAGAAGGCGTCCGCAGTCAAAGACCGCGGGACGGCACTGAATATTTATTTATCCCCCCACAAGGATCAAATGTGGCACAAGGCCGGTTTAATGTGGGTAATTCCGAGCCCGTAGGCTCAGCCAAAAATATGGCCTTTGAACCCGCCTTGACGGGTTCAGGCTCTGTCTACCTCCCCGGACGAAACCTTGCCCTTCGGCAAAGCCTCGTCCGGGTTCCTCACTGCTAACGCAGACAGTTGGACAGAAGGCGTCCGCAGTGAAAGACCGTGGGACGGCACTGAGTATTTATTAATCCCCCCACAAGGATCAAATGTGGCACAAGGCCGGTTTAATGTGGGTAATTCCGAGCCCGTAGGCTCAGCCAAAAATATGGCCTTTGAACCCGCCTTGACGGGTTCAGGCTCTGTCTACCTCCCCGGACGAAACCTTGCCCTTCGGCAAAGCCTCGTCCGGGTTCCTCACTGCTAACGCAGACAGTTGGACAGAAGGCGTCCGCAGTGAAAGACCGTGGGACGGCACTGAGTATTTATTAATCCCCCCACAAGGATCAAATGTGGCACAAGGCCGGTTTAATATGGGTAATTCCGAGCCCGTAGGCTCAGCAAAAAATATGGCCTTTGAACCCGCCTTGACGGGTTCAGGCCCTGTCTACCTCCCCGGACGAAACCTTGCCCTTCGGTAAAGCCACGTCCGAGTTTCTCTCTGCAAATGCAAAGAGTTGGACAGAAGGCGTCCGCAGTCAAAGACCGCGGGACGGCACTGAGTATTTATTAATCCCCCCACAAGGATCAAATGCGGCACAAGGCCGGTTTAATGTGGGTAATTCCGAGCCCGTAGGCTAAGCCAAAAATATGGCCTTTGAAACCGCCTTGACGGGTTCAGGCTCTGTCTACCTCCCCGGACGAAACCTTGCCCTTCGGCAAAGCCTCGTCCGAGTTCCTCTCTGCAAACGCAAAGAGTTGGACAGAAGGCGTCCGCAGTCAAAGACCGTCGGACGGCACTGAGTATTTATTAATCGCCCCACAAGGATCAAATGTGGCACAAGGCCGGTTTAATGTGGGTAATTCCGAGCCCGTAGGCTCAGCCAAAAATATGGCCTTTGAACCCGCCTTGACGGGTTCAGGCTCTGTCTACCTCCCCGGACGAAACCTTGCCCTTCGGCAAAGCCTCGTCCGAGTTCCTCTCTGCAAACGCAAAGAGTTGGACAGAAGGCGTCCGCAGTCAAAGACCGCGGGACGGCACTGAATATTTATTAATCCCCCCACAAGGATCAAATGTGGCACAAGGCCGGTTTAATGTGGGTAATTCCGAGCCCGTAGGCTCAGCCAAAAATATGGCCTTTGAACCCGCCTTGACGGGTTCAGGCTCTGTCTACCTCCCCGGACGAAACCTTGCCCTTCGGCAAAGCCTCGTCCGGGTTCCTCACTGCTAACGCAGACAGTTGGACAGAAGGCGTCCGCAGTGAAAGACCGTGGGACGGCACTGAGTATTTATTAATCCCCCCACAAGTATCAAATGTGGCACAAGGCCGGTTTAATGTGGGTAATTCCGAGCCCGTAGGCTCAGCCAAAAATATGGCCTTTGAACCCGCCTTGACGGGTTCAGGCTCTGTCTACCTCCCCGGACGAAACCTTGCCCTTCGGCAAAGCCTCGTCCGGGTTCCTCACTGCTAACGCAGACAGTTGGACAGAAGGCGTCCGCAGTGAAAGACCGTGGGACGGCACTGAGTATTTATTAATCCCCCCACAAGGATCAAATGTGGCACAAGGCCGGTTTAATATGGGTAATTCCGAGCCCGTAGGCTCAGCCAAAAATATGGCCTTTGAACCCGCCTTGACGGGTTCAGGCCCTGTCTACCTCCCCGGACGAAACCTTGCCCTTCGGTAAAGCCACGTCCGAGTTTCTCTCTGCAAACGCAAAGAGTTGGACAGAAGGCGTCCGCAGTCAAAGACCGCGGGACGGCACTGAGTATTTATTAATCCCCCCACAAGGATCAAATGCGGCACAAGGCCGGTTTAATGTGGGTAATTCCGAGCCCGTAGGCTCAGCCAAAAATATGGCCTTTGAAACCGCCTTGACGGGTTCAGGCTCTGTCTACCTCCCCGGACGAAACCTTGCCCTTCGGCAAAGCCTCGTCCGAGTTCCTCTCTGCAAACGCAAAGAGTTGGACAGAAGGCGTCCGCAGTCAAAGACCGCGGGACGGCACTGAGTATTTATTAATTCCCCCACAAGGACAAATGTGGCACAAGGCCGGTTTAATGTGGGTATCTCCGAGCCCGTAGGCAAAGCCAAAAATATGGCCCTTGAACCCGCCTTGACGGGTTCAGGTACTGTCTACCTCCCCGGACCAGACCTTGCCCTTCGGCAAAGCCTCGTCCGAGTTCCTCTCTGCAAACGCAAAGAGTTGGACAGAAGGCGTCCGCAGTCAAAGACCGCGGGACGGCACTGAATATTTATTAATCCCCCCACAAGGATCAAATGTGGCACAAGGCCGGTTTAATGTGGGTAATTCCGAGCCCGTAGGCTCAGCCAAAAATATGGCCTTTGAACCCGCCTTGACGGGTTCAGGCTCTGTCTACCTCCCCGGACGAAACCTTGCCCTTCGGCAAAGCCTCGTCCGGGTTCCTCACTGCTAACGCAGAGAGTAGGACAGAAGGCGTCCGCAGTCAAAGACCGTCGGACGGCACTGAGTATTTATTAATCCCCCCACAAGGATCAAATGTGGCACAAGGCCGGTTTAATGTGGGTAATTCCGAGCCCGTAGGCTCAGCCAGAAATATGGCCTTTGAACCCGCCTTGACGGGTTCAGGCTCTGTCTACCTCCCCGGACGAAACCTTGCCCTTCGGCAAAGCCTCGTCCGAGTTCCTCTCTGCAAACGCAAAGAGTTGGACAGAAGGCGTCCGCAGTCAAAGACCGCGGGACGGCATTGAATATTTATTAATCCCCCCACAAGGATCAAATGTGGCACAAGGCCGGTTTAATGTGGGTAATTCCGAGCCCGTAGGCTCAGCCAAAAATATGGCCTTTGAACCCGCCTTGACGGGTTCAGGCTCTGTCTACCTCCCCGGACGAAACCTTGCCCTTCGGCAAAGCCTCGTCCGGGTTCCTCACTGCTAACGCAGACAGTTGGACAGAAGGCGTCCGCAGTGAAAGACCGTGGGACGGCACTGAGTATTTATTAATCCCCCCCAAGGATCAAATGTGGCACAAGGCCGGTTTAATGTGGGTAATTCCGAGCCCGTAGGCTCAGCCAAAAATATGGCCTTTGAACCCGCCTTGACGGGTTCAGGCTCTGTCTACCTCCCCGGACGAAACCTTGCCCTTCGGCAAAGCCTCGTCCGGGTTCCTCTCTGCTAACGCAGAGAGTTGGACAGAAGGGGTCCGCAGTCAAAGACCGTCGGACGGCACTGAGTATTTATTAATCCCCCCACAAGGATCAAATGTGGCACAAGGCCGGTTTAATATGGGTAATTCCGAGCCCGTAGGCTCAGCCAAAAATATGGCCTTTGAACCCGCCTTGACGGGTTCAGGCCCTGTCTACCTCCCCGGACGAAACCTTGCCCTTCGGCAAAGCCTCGTCCGAGTTCCTCTCTGCAAACGCAAAGAGTTGGACAGAAGGCGTCCGCAGTCAAAGACCGCGGGACGGCACTGAATATTTATTAATCCCCCCACAAGGATCAAATGTGGCACAAGGCCGGTTTAATGTGGGTAATTCCGAGCCCGTAGGCTCAGCCAAAAATATGGCCTTTGAACCCGCCTTGACGGGTTCAGGCTCTGTCTACCTCCCCGGACGAAACCTTGCCCTTCGGCAAAGCCTCGTCCGGGTTCCTCACTGCTAACGCAGACAGTTGGACAGAAGGCGTCCGCAGTGAAAGACCGTGGGACGGCACTGAGTATTTATTAATCCCCCCACAAGGATCAAATGTGGCACAAGGCCGGTTTAATGTGGGTAATTCCGAGCCCGTAGGCTCAGCCAAAAATATGGCCTTTGAACCCGCCTTGACGGGTTCAGGCTCTGTCTACCTCCCCGGACGAAACCTTGCCCTTCGGCAAAGCCTCGTCCGGGTTCCTCACTGCTAACGCAGACAGTTGGACAGAAGGCGTCCGCAGTGAAAGACCGTGGGACGGCACTGAGTATTTATTAATCCCCCCACAAGGATCAAATGTGGCACAAGGCCGGTTTAATATGGGTAATTCCGAGCCCGTAGGCTCAGCCAAAAATATGGCCTTTGAACCCGCCTTGACGGGTTCAGGCCCTGTCTACCTCCCCGGACGAAACCTTGCCCTTCGGTAAAGCCACGTCCGAGTTTCTCTCTGCAAATGCAAAGAGTTGGACAGAAGGCGTCCGCAGTCAAAGACCGCGGGACGGCACTGAGTATTTATTAATCCCCCCACAAGGATCAAATGCGGCACAAGGCCGGTTTAATGTGGGTAATTCCGAGCCCGTAGGCTCAGCCAAAAATATGGCCTTTGAACCCGCCTTGACGGGTTCAGGCTCTGTCTACCTCCCCGGACGAAACCTTGCCCTTCGGCAAAGCCTCGTCCGAGTTCCTCTCTGCAAACGCAAAGAGTTGGACAGAAGGCGTCCGCAGTCAAAGACCGCGGGACGGCACTGAATATTTATTAATCCCCCCACAAGGATCAAATGTGGCACAAGGCCGGTTTAATGTGGGTAATTCCGAGCCCGTAGGCTCAGCCAAAAATATGGCCTTTGAACCCGCCTTGACGGGTTCAGGCTCTGTCTACCTCCCCGGACGAAACCTTGCCCTTCGGCAAAGCCTCGTCCGGGTTCCTCACTGCTAACGCAGACAGTTGGACAGAAGGCGTCCGCAGTGAAAGACCGTGGGACGGCACTGAGTATTTATTAATCCCCCCACAAGGATCAAATGTGGCACAAGGCCGGTTTAATGTGGGTAATTCCGAGCCCGTAGGCTCAGCCAAAAATATGGCCTTTGAACCCGCCTTGACGGGTTCAGGCTCTGTCTACCTCCCCGGACGAAACCTTGCCCTTCGGCAAAGCCTCGTCCGGGTTCCTCACTGCTAACGCAGACAGTTGGACAGAAGGCGTCCGCAGTGAAAGACCGTGGGACGGCACTGAGTATTTATTAATCCCCCCACAAGGATCAAATGTGGCACAAGGCCGGTTTAATATGGGTAATTCCGAGCCCGTAGGCTCAGCCAAAAATATGGCCTTTGAACCCGCCTTGACGGGTTCAGGCCCTGTCTACCTCCCCGGACGAAACCTTGCCCTTCGGTAAAGCCACGTCCGAGTTTCTCTCTGCAAACGCAAAGAGTTGGACAGAAGGCGTCCGCAGTCAAAGACCGCGGGACGGCACTGAGTATTTATTAATCCCCCCACAAGGATCAAATGCGGCACAAGGCCGGTTTAATGTGGGTAATTCCGAGCCCGTAGGCTCAGCCAAAAATATGGCCTTTGAAACCGCCTTGACGGGTTCAGGCTCTGTCTACCTCCCCGGACGAAACCTTGCCCTTCGGCAAAGCCTCGTCCGAGTTCCTCTCTGCAAACGCAAAGAGTTGGACAGAAGGCGTCCGCAGTCAAAGACCGCGGGACGGCACTGAGTATTTATTAATTCCCCCACAAGGACAAATGTGGCACAAGGCCGGTTTAATGTGGGTATCTCCGAGCCCGTAGGCTCAGCCAAAAATATGGCCCTTGAACCCGCCTTGACGGGTTCAGGTACTGTCTACCTCCCCGGACCAGACCTTGCCCTTCGGCAAAGCCTCGTCCGAGTTCCTCTCTGCAAACGCAAAGAGTTGGACAGAAGGCGTCCGCAGTCAAAGACCGCGGGACGGCACTGAATATTTATTAATCCCCCCACTAGGATCAAATGTGGCACAAGGCCGGTTTAATGTGGGTAATTCCGAGCCCGTAGGCTCAGCCAAAAATATGGCCTTTGAACCCGCCTTGACGGGTTCAGGCTCTGTCTACCTCCCCGGACGAAACCTTGCCCTTCGGCAAAGCCTCGTCCGGGTTCCTCACTGCTAACGCAGAGAGTAGGACAGAAGGCGTCCGCAGTCAAAGACCGTCGGACGGCACTGAGTATTTATTAATCCCCCCACAAGGATCAAATGTGGCACAAGGCCGGTTTAATGTGGGTAATTCCGAGCCCGTAGGCTCAGCCAGAATTATGGCCTTTGAACCCGCCTTGACGGGTTCAGGCTCTGTCTACCTCCCCGGACGAAACCTTGCCCTTCGGCAAAGCCTCGTCCGAGTTCCTCTCTGCAAACGCAAAGAGTTGGACAGAAGGCGTCCGCAGTCAAAGACCGCGGGACGGCATTGAATATTTATTAATCCCCCCACAAGGATCAAATGTGGCACAAGGCCGGTTTAATGTGGGTAATTCCGAGCCCGTAGGCTCAGCCAAAAATATGGCCTTTGAACCCGCCTTGACGGGTTCAGGCTCTGTCTACCTCCCCGGACGAAACCTTGCCCTTCGGCAAAGCCTCGTCCGGGTTCCTCACTGCTAACGCAGACAGTTGGACAGAAGGCGTCCGCAGTGAAAGACCGTGGGACGGCACTGAGTATTTATTAATCCCCCCACAAGGATCAAATGTGGCACAAGGCCGGTTTAATGTGGGTAATTCCGAGCCCGTAGGCTCAGCCAAAAATATGGCCTTTGAACCCGCCTTGACGGGTTCAGGCTCTGTCTACCTCCCCGGACGAAACCTTGCCCTTCGGCAAAGCCTCGTCCGGGTTCCTCTCTGCTAACGCAGAGAGTTGGACAGAAGGGGTCCGCAGTCAAAGACCGCGGGACGGCACTGAGTATTTATTAATCCCCCCACAAGGATCAAATGTGGCACAAGGCCGGTTTAATATGGGTAATTCCGAGCCCGTAGGCTCAGCCAAAAATATGGCCTTTGAACCCGCCTTGACGGGTTCAGGCCCTGTCTACCTCCCCGGACGAAACCTTGCCCTTCGGCAAAGCCTCGTCCGAGTTCCTCTCTGCAAACGCAAAGAGTTGGACAGAAGGCGTCCGCAGTCAAAGACCGCGGGACGGCATTGAATATTTATTAATCCCCCCACAAGGATCAAATGTGGCACAAGGCCGGTTTAATGTGGGTAATTCCGAGCCCGTAGGCTCAGCCAAAAATATGGCCTTTGAACCCGCCTTGACGGGTTCAGGTTCTGTCTACCTCCCCGGACGAAACCTTGCCCTTCGGCAAAGCCTCGTCCGGGTTCCTCACTGCTAACGCAGACAGTTGGACAGAAGGCGTCCGCAGTGAAAGACCGTGGGACGGCACTGAGTATTTATTAATCCCTCCACAAGGATCAAATGTGGCACAAGGCCGGTTTAATGTGGGTAATTCCGAGCCCGTAGGCTCAGCCAAAAATATGGCCTTTGAACCCGCCTTGACGGGTTCAGGCTCTGTCTACCTCCCCGGACGAAACCTTGCCCTTCGGCAAAGCCTCGTCCGGGTTCCTCTCTGCTAACGCAGAGAGTTGGACAGAAGGGGTCCGCAGTCAAAGACCGCGGGACGGCACTGAGTATTTATTAATCCCCCCACAAGGATCAAATGTGGCACAAGGCCGGTTTAATATGGGTAATTCCGAGCCCGTAGGCTCAGCCAAAAATATGGCCTTTGAACCCGCCTTGACGGGTTCAGGCCCTGTCTACCTCCCCGGACGAAACCTTGCCCTTCGGTAAAGCCACGTCCGAGTTTTTCTCTGCAAACGCAAAGAGTTGGACAGAAGGCGTCCGCAGTCAAAGACCGCGGGACGGCACTGAGTATTTATTAATCCCCCCACAAGGATCAAATGCGGCACAAGGCCGGTTTAATGTGGGTAATTCCGAGCCCGTAGGCTCAGCCAAAAATATGGCCTTTGAAACCGCCTTGACGGGTTCAGGCTCTGTCTACCTCCCCGGACGAAACCTTGCCCTTCGGCAAAGCCTCGTCCGAGTTCCTCTCTGCAAACGCAAAGAGTTGGACAGAAGGCGTCCGCAGTCAAAGACCGCGGGACGGCACTGAGTATTTATTAATTCCCCCACAAGGACAAATGTGGCACAAGGCCGGTTTAATGTGGGTATCTCCGAGCCCGTAGGCTCAGCCAAAAATATGGCCTTTGAACCCGCCTTGACGGGTTCAGGTACTGTCTACCTGCCCGGACCAGACCTTGCCCTTCGGCAAAGCCTCGTCCGAGTTCCTCTCTGCAAACGCAAAGAGTTGGACAGAAGGCGTCCGCAGTCAAAGACCGCGGGACGGCACTGAATATTTATTAATCCCCCCACAAGGATCAAATGTGGCACAAGGCCGGTTTAATGTGGGTAATTCCGAGCCCGTAGGCTCAGCCAAAAATATGGCCTTTGAACCCGCCTTGACGGGTTCAGGCTCTGTCTACCTCCCCGGACGAAACCTTGCCCTTCGGCAAAGCCTCGTCCGGGTTCCTCACTGCTAACGCAGAGAGTAGGACAGAAGGCGTCCGCAGTCAAAGACCGTCGGACGGCACTGAGTATTTATTAATCCCCCCACAAGGATCAAATGTGGCACAAGGCCGGTTTAATGTGGGTAATTCCGAGCCCGTAGGCTCAGCCAGAAATATGGCCTTTGAACCCGCCTTGACGGGTTCAGGCTCTGTCTACCTCCCCGGACGAAACCTTGCCCTTCGGCATAGCGTCGTCCGGGTTCCTCTCTGCTAACGCAGAGAGTTGGACAGAAGGCGTCCGCAGTCAAAGACCGCGGGACGGCACTGAATATTTATTAATCCCCCCACAAGGATCAAATGTGGCACAAGGCCGGTTTAATGTGGGTAATTCCGAGCCCGTAGGCTCAGCCAAAAATATGGCCTTTGAACCCGGCTTGACGGGTTCAGGCCCTGTCTACCTCCCCGGACGAAACCTTGCCCTTCGGCAAAGCCTCGTCCGGGTTCCTCACTGCTAACGCAGAGAGTTGGACAGAAGGCGTCCGCAGTCAAAGACCGCGGGACGGCACTGAGACGAACTGGCGACCGCTACTGCTACTAATTTCTCTGGAAGAGTCCATTACCATAGAATAGGTAGTATAACATCCCCACCCTAAAACTTTACTCCTCCGGAGTAAAATGTTTTCTTTATTTGTTTATTTTTTTTTTTTTTAGTAACATGGTCGCGTATCTCGTACGTTTTGGGTCCATTTTTAAAAGTTCATTTGCCTTTCTTTTTCTCCTGGATCGGTGTATCTCAGATAAACGCATTGCAGGCGTAGTTAGATCAAACGTATCGAAAATCACTTCCATCGGCGTTTCTTCCGCGGGACCGCTGTCGACCACGTCTGATGCACGTCATCTAATCTGTTTACTGCATGTGAGTTTTTCTCTTTTCACCTAGTACGTCATATAGCCAATCCGCTTTTCTATTTTTTTTTTTTTTTACATATATATCTCCAAAGCGTTACTAGAAACAACCTTCCGCTTTGAACTTCTTAAAGATGGACTCACAGTTTCTGTAGGTACTTGTTGACTTAAATCATTTGATAATACTGCATGTCCTTGGTTACGCATAACTTGTTCCTCAGTTTTTTTTTCGGTGTCGGCTTCATTTTTACTTTCTGAAGTTTGTTTTTCACGCATATTGTCGGTGTTAGCCATTCCACTTTTTTAAATAAACCCGTTTTCTCTAATTTGTCCAATTCTTTATCTATCTGTTCAATTGAAGCGAACAGCACATTCCTTTTCTTTTTGAATACCGCCTGAGCGTTTTGTTTTGGCTGTAATTTTGCCTCCATCTTGGTACACGTTCCCAAACCTGGAGAAAAAACAGTAGGAAAAGTTCTCTTTAGTTTCCTAACTAATTTTTGAGCTTCGTAGTCTAAATTTTCAACCTTGTAACGAAAAGAATTTATTGGTAAATCCCATAATTGAAATTCTGTTATCCAATCTGTACCAAGTATGTTCGTGGTATTTTTCATGACAAATAGTTTAGCTTTTCGCGTTTTTTTATTTAACGTGACGTTTGTAACAAATTCTCCAATAAATAGTATTTTTTCTCCTGTCACGGACCTCGCGATTTTATTTGTCTTCATTAAAGTTGGTTTCCCCAACTTCTTCCACGTATTAAAATTTATGATAGATAGGTCGGAACCAGTGTCGAGTTGCATTTTTATTTTTTTATTACTTATTTCGACGGTAACAAATTTTCTAGTTATTCCGTCGTTCACTTCGTCGGACTTTAATTTTCTTATTTTATTGTTTTTATTTTTTGACCTGCAGTGCGAGCTTTTATGCCCCACACTTTAACAGCTGCAGCATTTTTTATTCCTAAAATTGCAATATCTATACCAGTGAAGTTCACCGCAAGCAAAACATGGCTTCGGGAGTTTTTGTTTATTTTTCTCTGGTATTTCACTTTTTGTTTGATAATCCGCAATTTTAGAATTCTTTTTGGTAGACTGACTTTCTTTTTTGTAGCGTATTTTTCTTACATGCGAAACGCCAGACTGTTCTATCTTTTTCGAGTCTTTCTTTACGCTCCCATATCTTGTGCAGTCTTCCGCCAAACTCTGTACCGAAATCCTCAGTTCGTTTTCCAAATTTGAAAGTACCAATTTCCTTAATTCTGCGTCTCTTTCTGAAACTAGGCCTTGAACAAATACTAAGCACTTAAAATTGTCAGCGCTTAATTCTGCTAGTTTGAATTCTTCACAATGCTTGTTCACATTAGCTGCATACGTTATGAAGTCTTGTTCATCCTCTTTCATCAGATTCAAACATTTCCACCTTTAGTAAATTTTACTAAATAATTCACTTAATATATTTACCGCCTCGGTAAAAGTCAACTCGCTGTTTTTTTTCGGTAAAATGTAGTTTACCAATTTGTTATGCTCAGCAGTTCCTAACTTGCTTAAAAGAAGTCTAACCTTCTTTCCTTCAGACCACATATGGCAGTACCCGTTATACACATCCGTATATTTTTTAAAATACTCTTCAAAAGTTATCTCTTCGTCTGGACTGTACGTGAATATTTCAATCGAATTCCATATTGTATTCTCTGGGAAGGAATCATTTCGGAGATTTTTCTCTTTCCTCTTCTCAGTTATTTCCAGAATTTTGTTTTGAAACTACATATGCATCTGTTCCATTTCTCGTTGAAACTGCATTTGTCTATTAAAAATTTCCTCCTGAAGTTGCAACTGGAATGTTTTCTGTTGTCCCAATATCGTCATCTGTTGTTACGTCTGGAACTTAAAAAAATTCCTGGAATATATTTTTGCATTCCTCCATCTTCACAAAAATTTACCCAATGCTTAAATGTTGTAGAGGGGGGGTCCAGAACGAATTTGTAATTCGTGACCTATTTGAGAAAACTGTCTTATCGAGAAAAAAAAATTCTTTTCTAAGTTGAGAATACGACTGATTTTTTTGTCACTAAGTTGACGTTTTGTCTTTCGAAAAAAACTTTGCCAAGTTTTTTTTTTTTTTTTTTTTTTTATGAATCTGAGTTGTTGTCGCCGAAAATTTGACGAGCAATTTTTTTTCTTTTTCCTTCGTATAAAACACGATTTTCGTCACTAAATAACGTGAGCGAATTTTTTTTTTCACCGTATGAAACGCAATGCCACGTACGCCACGTTTATTATGGCAGGTGAATTTTTTTTTTTTACGTCTGTATGAGTTACGAATCGACGTTGACAAGTGTTGTAGAGTGAACGCAATTTTTTTTTCCGTATGAAACCAAAATACGTTCGTCGCCAAGTGCCGTATATGGCGAAACGAATTTTTTTTTTTTCGTATGAATTTCGAATTCTGGTCGCCCAGGTTGTTATAGAGTAAACGAAAAATTTTTCATCCGTATGAATTACGAATTCCTTATCGCCAAGGTGTTGTTAGACGTACGAATTTTTTTTTCTTTCTCCGTCTGAGAAACGAATCCCTCGACGTCAATGTTGTAGTTAGGCGTACGAAAAGTTTTTTTTCTTTCCTCCGTGAGAGTTCCGAGTCACTCGTCGCCAAAAATGTTGTAGAGTAGTTTTCACAGTGGAGGCTTGTATTTTAATAAGTAGTCCTAAATTAGGTTCGACGTACAAAACGTTAGGAACTTGGAAATAAGAGTTAATGACGCAGCAAATCTAGTTCGGACGGTTGGTACTTCAATGTCCGATATCGTCTGACTAGCTCAACACCACTGAGTATTTATCGATCCACCGACAAGGATTGAATGTGGCACAAGGCCGGGTTTAATAGGGATTTCTCCGAGCCCGTAGGATCGGCCAAAAATATAGCCCTTTGAACCCGCCTAGACGGATTCTGGCCCTGTCTACCTCACGGGACGAAACCCCGCCTTTCGGCAAAGCCTCGTACGGGTTCCTCTCTGCTAACGCAGAGAGTTCGACAGAAGGCGGGCGCAGTCAAAGACCACGAGACGCTACTGGGTATTTATCGATCCACCCACGAGGACCAAATGTGGCACAAAGCCGGTTTAATGTGGGTATCTCCGAGCCCGTAGGCTCGCCCAAAAATATAGCCTTTGAACCCGCCTAGACGGGTTCAGGCCCTGTCTTCCTCCCCGGACGAAACCTTGCCCTTCGGCAAGGCCTCGTCCGGGTTCTTTTCTGCTAACGCAGAGAGCTGGACAGAAGGCGTCCGCCGTCAAAGGCCGCGGGGCGGCACTGAGTATTTATTAATTCCCCCACGAGGATCAAATGTGGCACAAGGCCGGTTTAATGTGGGTATCTCCGGGCCCGTAGGCTCAGCCAAAAATATGGCCTTTGAACCCGCCTTGACGGGTTCAGGCTCTGTCTACCTCCCCGGACGAAACCTTGCCCTTCGGCAAAGCCTCGTCCGAGTTCCTCTATGCAAACGCACAGAGTTGGACAGAAGGCGTCCGCAGTCAAAGACCGCGGGACGGCACTGAATATTTATTAATCTCCCCACAAGGATCAAATGTGGCACAAGGCCGGTTTAATGTGGGTAATTCCGAGCCCGTAGGCTCAGGCAAAAATATTGCCTTTGAACCCGCCTTGACGGGTTCAGGCCCTGTCTACCTCCCCGGACGAAACCTTGCCCTTCGGCAAAGCATCGTCCGGGTTCCTCTCTGCTAACACAAAGAGTTGGACAGAAGGCGTCCGCAGTCAAAGACCGCGGGACGGCACTGAATATTTATTAATCCCCCCACAAGGATCAAATGTGGCACAAGGCCGGTTTAATGTGGGTAATTCCGAGCCCGTGGGCTCAGCCAAAAATATGGCCTTTGAACCCGCCTTGACGGGTTCAGGCTCTGTCTACCTCCCCGGACGAAACATTGCCCTTAGGCAAAGCCTCGTCCGGGTTCCTCACTGCTAACGCAGAGAGTTGGACAGAAGCCGTCCGCAGTCAAAGACCGTGGGACGGCACTGAGTATTTATTAATCCCCCCACAAGGATCAAATGTGGCACAAGGCCAGTTTAATGTGGGTAATTCCGAGCCCGTAGGCTCAGCCAAAAATATGGCCTTTGAACCCGCCTTGACGGGTTCAGGCACTGTCTACCTCCCCGGACGAGACCTTGCCCTTCGGCAAAGCCTCGTCCGAGTTCCTCTCTGCAAACGCAAAGAGTTGGACAGAAGGCGTCCGCAGTCAAAGACCGCGGGACGGCACTGAGTATTTATTAATCCCCCCACAAGGATCAAATGTGGCACAAGGCCGGTTTAATGTGGGTATTTCCGAGCCCGTAGGCTCAGCCAAAAATATGGCCTTTGAACCCGCCTTGACGGGTTCAGGCCCTGTCTACCTCCCCGGACGAAACCTTGCCCTTCGGCAAAGCCTCGTCCGAGTTCCTCTTTGCAAACGCAAAGAGTTGGACAGAAGGCGTCCGCAGTCAAAGACCGCGGGACGGCACTGAATATTTATTAATCCCCCACAAGAATCAAATGTGGCACAAGGCCGGTTTAATGTGTGTATCTCCGAGCCCGTAGGCTCATCCAAATATATGGCCTTTGAACCCGCCTTGACGGGTTCAGGCTCTGTCTACCTCCCCGGACGAAACCTTGCCCTTCGGCAAAGCCTCGTCCGAGTTCCTCTCTGCAAACGCAAATAGTTGGACAGAAGGCGTCCGCAGTCAAAGACCGCGGGACGGCACTGAGTATTTATTAATCCCCCCACAAGGATCAAATGTGGCACAAGGCCGGTTTAATGTGGGTAATTCCGAGCCCGTAGGCTCAGCCAAAAATATGGCCTTTGAACCCGCCTTGACGGGTTCAGGCACTGTCTACCTCCCCGGACGAGACCTTGCCCTTCGGCAAAGCCTCGTCCGAGTTCCTCTCTGCAAACGCAAAGAGTTGGACAGAAGGCGTCCGCAGTCAAAGACCGCGGGACGGCACTGAGTATTTATTAATCCCCCCACAAGGATCAAATGTGGCACAAGGCCGGTTTAATGTGTGTATCTCCGAGCCCGTAGGCTCGTCCAAAAATGTGGCCTTTGAACCCGGCTAGACGGGTTCAGGCTCTGTCTTCCTCCCCGGACGAAACCTTGCCCTTCGGCAAAGCCTCGTCCGGGTTCCTCACTGCTAACGGAGAGAGTTGGACAGAAGGCGTCCGCAGTCAAAGACCGCGGGACGGCACTGAGTATTTATTAATCCCCCCACAAGGACAAATGTGGCACAAGGCCGGTTTAATGTGGGTATTTCCGAGCCCGTAGGCTCAGCCAAAAATATGGCCTTTGAACCCGCCTTGACGGGTTCAGGCCCTGTCTACCTCCCCGGACGAAACCTTGCCCTTCGGCAAAGCCTCGTCCGAGTTCCTCACTGCTAAAGCAGAGAGTTGGACAGAAGGCGTCCGCAGTCAAAGACCGTGGGACGGCACTGAATATTTATTAATCCCCCCACAAGGATCAAATGTGGCACATGGCCGGTTTAATGTGGGCAATTCCGAGCCCGTAGGCTCAGCCAAAAATATGGCCTTTGAACCCGCCTTGACGGGTTCAGGCTCTGTCTACCTCCCCGGACGAAACCTTGCCCTTCGGCAAAGCCTCGTCCGGGTTCCTCACTGCTAACGCAGAGAGTTGGACAGAAGGCATCCGCAGTCAAAGACCGTGGGACGGCACTGAGTATTTATTAATCCCCCCACAAGGATCAAATGTGGCACAAGGCCGGTTTAATGTGGGTATTTCCGAGCCCGTAGACTCAGCCAAAAATATGGCCTTTGAACCCGCCTTGACGGGTTCAGGCCCTGTCTACCTCCCCGGACGAAACCTTGCCCTTCGGCAAAGCGTCGTCCGGGTTCCTCTCTGCCTTAGCAGAGAGTTGGACAGAAGGCGTCCGCAGTCAAAGACCGTGGGACGGCACTGAGACGAACTGGTGACCGCTACTGCTACTTATTGTCCCTGGAAGAGTCCATTACCATAAAATAGGTAGTATTTTCTCACACTTCTCGCTTGGGGAATAAATTTCCGGCTCCATGCTTTCCAACCAACTTTAATCTGCCAAAATTTAAAAGTAATGTCAATCGCTATCGACTATCCTCCTGATTACTCTTTCCTATTCCCGCTCGTTATTAAGTTTCTGTCCCTAGTTAGATTTAAATATAAAATAATATACATCGAAGACTATTTTATAAAGAACGTTTCCCTATTTATTCTTTAGCTTATCACACACACAGGCCCACACACACACATTCATATATATATATATATATATATATATATATATATATATATATATATATATATAGTGGGGCAAACAAATATTCGAATACATAAAAATTTTGAATATTTTGTATTTCCAACTAATGAATAAACGTAATACTGTCCCCGATCTGAAGACTATATACAAAGAAGAATGGAAGAAAATACCAACTAAAATTTGCAAGCCATTAATTGAGAACGATAAGAAGAGTTTGGTTGCTGTAGAAGTGAATAATGGCTATTCTACAAATTATTAAATGAAAATTGTGTGTTCTATATTGTATTGTACGAATACATTTTTCACCCACTAAAATGGTTAAATGGGATTTATTTCTATTAAATCAAATTAAATGCAGATTTAATTACCATCTGTGTACAGTTAATTTTATGAAAGGTATGCTTATTCATTAGTTGGCAAAACAATAAATTAAAATTTGTATATGCATGAATATGTTTCCCCCACTGTAAACATATATATATATATATATATATATATATATATGAAATTATCTATCTATCTATATATATATATTGTTGAAATTATATATCTATCTATCTATATATATAATTTCGTTTGTATATATATATATATATATATATATATATATATATATATATATATATATTAGGTTGGTGCAAAATAATGACGTAATAATGTTTTTTGACGTTATACGCCAAAAAACGACATTATTACGTCATTATTTTTGCACCAACCTAATATATATATATATATATATATATTTAATGACAAACAGACCACTTTAAAGTACCATTACAATAATTTATTTCAGCAAAACCCTTTTAAAGGACTCCGGATCATCAGGTAACACTTCCAACATCGAAATGAAAGGAAAAATGAGATTAAAAATTGATGGGTAGTGTAATATTTGTAATTTATCAGAGGCGGGGGTTGAGGGTTGTAGTTAAAGAGACAAGGTAGAGTATAGGGAGGGGTTAATTTCATATCTCTCTTAAGCGTGCGTTATATTGGGGTAGGAGGAGTGACCAGACCTTGACCTATTTAGATGGTTCACTTAACGGATATGATATACAGAGATAGGAGGGTAGTGGGGTGAAAGGGAAGGAAAAATGGAAAAGAGAGAGGAGACAGAAGACAGTAATACAGATATATACAATTGAGTGTTACGACAAAGAGAGAGGGGGAGAGGGAAGTAAATCGAAAGAGGCTGTAATTGTGTTTTAACAAATTTATGTAAAAGATAGATTTCAATGCTTGATAGAAATTTAGATGTTTAAAAAATGATGATTGTTATCAATTTAAATATTTAATTTTTTAAGTAATTAGTTTATGGACTTAATATAAGTTAACTACTATTTTTAGTACATTTATAGAGAACATATTAAAGAAATATTTTTAATTATTATAGTTTATTTACCCGACCAATTGTACTTTCTTAATAATATTGTAAAAAAGTTTTCGGTAACATCTTTATTAGTTTTACATTTAATCTAATTTATGAATGCAATTTTTCTTTATTATTATATGGGTAAATTTAGTTAGGGTCTAGGTTTCATTATTGAATAATATTTGAGGGTAATATTAAAGATTTTGTTTTCTTCTTATATCCCACAAACATATTCATGCAAATCCCATATATACATACGTTTCTTTACATGTGCAAATACACACATAGACACACGTGTAACAATATACACAAATGTTCATCTATCTTCATACATAATTTATCTATACATACATTTACCAATCATTACCTATATTTTAATATTTGAAATTTATTTAGATTTTAGTTT
>OZ010582.1:96943105-96945605 GCA_963932145.1 Acanthosepion lycidas | reverse complement strand
TTTAGACGTGCAATCTTTTATGCTGACAAAAATACTAAAACTAAAGGGGCCATTGATCCAGCTTAGAAAACATCAATGATAATTTTGAAGAAATAATTTTGAATTCTTCTGTTCACTCCATGGAACTTCAAAACCTAACTTTGTTTCGAGCTTTAAGTCCAGTTCCGGCCAAAGGACCGATATGGGCCAAAACTCCGATTTGGGCCGAAATTTAATTCAGGCCAAAATTGCGTAGAGCTATTTGGGTCTCCTGCCTAAAACTAAAGGGACTTTTGGTCCAGCTTAGAAAATAGCAATCATAATTTTGAAGAAATAACATTAAATTCAGCCCATGAAACTTCAAAACTTCACTTAACTGTGGTCTGGGCTAGAAGTTCAATACTGGCCAAAATATCTATTTGGGCCGAAAGTCCAATTTGGGCTAAAATTCCAATTCAGGTTGAAAATTGAGTTCTTTAAACTCTGAGGAACTTTAAAACCTCACATCATGAAACCTCTCGCTTTAACTTCTTTGTCATTTTGGAGAAATAAAATTGATTTCCTCAATTCACAAAGTTTTTGAATTTAAAAAAAAAAATTAAATGCGCAAAGATTAAGTATATAACTCAATATAAATATAATATATAATATAAATATAATATAGATTTGGTATATAACTCAATATAAATTAAAAACTTTTAAAATCACTAATTTTTTTCAGGTATTTTAAAATTTGAATTTTTAACGGTTCCCTCAACATCCCAGCATAAATCCTATTGCCAGATATTCAAACACCAGATGACAGGTAGATTTTCAATCTCAGTATAAACTTAGACTGATAAAAATTATCTTATTATATACTAACTTAAATGATGCACTCCATGAGGACTTTTAACCTAACTTCTGCGTTAGGCTAATTGGGTCTCCTGTCTAAAACTAAGAGGGCCTTTGGTCAAGCTTTGAAAACAGCATTGTTAATTTTGAAGAAATAACTTTGAATTCCTCAATTCACTCCATGGAAATTCAAAATCTCACTTTAATTCTGATTTTGGCTATAAGTCCAATTCCAACCAAATATCCGATCTGGGTTCAAACTCCGATTTGGGCCGAAATTCCAATTCAAGTGGTTTCTTCAAATTACAACTCTGCGAAACTTGAAAACCTCGCGTCACAAATATCTCACTTTAACTGTGATTCCTTGTCATTTTAAACAAACAAAATTGACTTCCTCAATTCACAAAGTTTTGGAGATTTTTTAAATTGAATTTAAAACCAAAAAATATATCACAATATTTGTGTTACTTTAAACTCAATATAAATTGAAACTTTGAAAATCAATAATTTTTTTAGTTACCTGGATCAGATAATATTTGAAATTTTAGCTGTTCCCTCATCGTTCAGACAGAAATTCCAATGCAGGATTTTTAAGCATCAGATGAGTAACAGATTTTCAAATTCGGGTTCATCCTAATTCAAAAATGTTTAATATCTCTATGTAGAGTAAGTGTGAGCAGAGTTAGAGATGGTTCAGTCACACGGACAGACAGAATTTACTGTTTATTTATTTAGAAAAATTCAACAATAATATAAGTCAAAGAAACATATTTTATTAATACTTTATCTTCCATGAGTAAATTAATTACTATTTCATTCTTGTACCTGTTAATATTGCCTTCTTGATATTCTGTGTAATCTATCATGTTTTCACTCTCTGGGCTTTCAGCTAGTTTCGATTTAACTGCTGTAGTTTTCATTGCTTTTCAGAAAATTCAATAGTGTTTACCATTCTCATACGCTTCTCTTTTGACTTGAGACAACAACATTTCTACTGAAGTAATATCCTGAACGACTGGGGGTTACTTGATTAATTTTGCCTTTGAGACACTTTTTTGGCACTAAGCAATTGTTATATTTGCAGAATCTGAAGGAACATTGTCTTGCATGAATATATTCGTAAACTAATAGATTCCTAGCTACGATCTGAAATAGATCAAAAACGCCTCGTTCAAGGACTCTTTTTGATGATTTCACTCCAAGAAAGACGGTAATGCCACTAGCACGCAAATAATTACAGGGAGCAAAAGTGAAAGAAAAAGAGAAGACTGGCAATAAGGAGGATTAAGGAAAGGAGCAATAAAATGAACAGAGTTCAAGAAGACAGAACTTGGCGATTGACGTTGCATTTAAATTTGTTATATTCCGTGCTAATAAGAATATACACTTGAACAACACGGTGGATAAAATCAGTAAAGGTTTATTGTAAAAACCAATGCAATAAGAATAAAGATAACAGTTATGCACAAGGTCATTGCAAGTCAATCCTATCGTAAGTGCTACTATTGGAAGGTCGGTAGTACTTGCGTAAGTCTGAGTCATACTCAACAGATTCCAGCTAGATTTACCAGCCTCTCAACGAGGTAGTATGTGGCACAAAGCCGAATTTAATGTGGGGTTTCCGAGCTCGTAGGCTTGGCCAAAAAAAAAAAAAATCCCGTAGACCCCGCATAAACGAGATCGGGTT
>OZ010582.1:96890605-96938105 GCA_963932145.1 Acanthosepion lycidas | reverse complement strand
AGAAGGGTGAGAAGGAGAGAGGGAGAGAAAGAAAGGAAAGAAGGAAGAATTAAACATGAGCCGATAGGGTAACCTAGAAATAATTTTTTCTTTAAGGACTAGACAAGTTAAAAAAAAAGAACGAGGAAGGGGAGCGATCAGATTCAAAGTAGATACATTGAATTGTCATGTCATTGTCGTTCGATGGTTATCCTAACACGAAATCGAAAATTATCGTGAACTTGTTCCCAACGCTGATCACAAGAGGTTATACATTCTCCCCAAGAAACTGTAACGAAGTTACGCTCAATATAGTTGCGCTAATAACTGCAGGTGGGTCGTGTGGCTGTTAAATAAACACAAATTTGCTTGAGCAGGTGTGTTCCAAATTGATTTGATAGCAACTCCAGCAGACACCTGTTCCCATTGATAATTGTCTCTACTCTCTGGAATTCTTTTTCACTAGTTCAAATTTGGTTCTACGTTGTTCCTTTAATATATTGCTAGATCTGCTGCTAGGAAAACCGGTCCAATGTCTCTCTCTCGTCAGAATCTGGCTTACACATTTATAGTTCTACCATTGGTTCATACATTGAATATTGCTACTACATCTGGTCTAACGCTTCTGCTATGTATGTAGATATTCTTGATAAAATACAATGAAGGATCTGCAGTGTTATTTACCCTGATCTGGCATCTAGGCTTCAGTTGTTTTCCCATCGTCCTAGAGTAGCTTCCACTTGTCTTTTCTATAATATCTTCATGGAAATTGTTCTCATGACATTTGATTTGAATTTGAGCACAGTACCAGATTGTCGACAAGGTCTCATCATTTTACAGTTGGAATTGCTAGATGTAATTGTAACAGATTCTTCGCTTCTGGCTTGTAGAATTCTTTTAATTTCCGGCCAGCTTTGATCTTTAAAAAATTAAATGCAATCTCAATCGTTATCATCTGTCTTCTTAATTCCAGATCTTTTATTTTACTCGTAAGTTTATTTTCTCATATTCTCTCACGTACAGTAACTCTCTTGTGTCTTAGAGGGTCTATTGCCTTGCTTGGGGTGAAGTGATTATAAAATGTTACGATGTAAATTTAAATGATTTACGAGTATGTTTTCATTTTGATCAAAGTTTAATTTTTTCGTCTCTTTTATTTAACTACCTTCATACATATACATACAATATACGAGTGTGTGGGGACGTATATACGCCAAATATTTGATTCTCTGTCTGTCTGAATCTCTGTCTTTTTGTCTTTTCATTTTCACACATACACGTTCACGCACACGTACTTTCCGTCTTACTATATCACTTTCTCATCTTAACACACACGCACATACACACAAGAACACACACATACTCTCTCCCGCTCTCTCATTCCCTTCTCTCTCTGTCATTTTCCTCTGGTCACACAGCAACTTGGAATGAGTCGAGTTCGAATCACAGTCGAGTTCGTTACATTTACATTCCATTAATTCTTTCCCCATCTATGGGTTAAATAGTTGGCATTGCATCTGGAAAAATTATTGTTATTTTTAAAACAATGCTGTTAATGCAATACTCATTCAAAAATATACTTACAGCCCCAAATATTTTCAGCCTTTAAATAACACACAAAATGATTATAAACAGTAAAAAAAACAAAAACAAATGCGTGAGTTAATCAGTTAATACAATATTCCCCCCCCACACACACACATCCGCACACCTTCACTCTTTGTTTCTTTATTACACGCTCACTCTTTCTATCTATCCGCCCTGTGGGTATCAGATTCCCCAAGCCTTCCTTTCTCATTACGTGCCCCAGAAATTTCAGCTCCCTCTTGCTGATGTTAAGGATAAGTTCCCTCTTTGTTTGCATCCTCTCCAAAATCTCATCATTGCTCACATGTTCGGTCCATGGTATCCTTAGCATCCATATCTCTGTTGCCTCGATTCACTTCTCCATCTTTGAGGAGCCCTTCTGATATTCGCTGCCGTAAAGAAGGACTCATATCATAGCAGTTCAGTACTCTTTTCTTTGTTACCAAAGAAATCCTCCTGCCTCGTAATACTCTGCCTAGCTTTTCGAATGCGTCTTTGGCCATCCCAGTACTTCTTCGGATCTCAGCGTCGCACTTACCGTCTTCTCACAGAATATTTCCCAGATATTTAAATTCCCGCACCTGGATAATGTCTCGGAATTGTTAATCGGAGAGTCGAGTTCCAATTCCAGTTGGGTTGGTTCTATTCACTTACGAGTAAATAAATATATCAACCCACCTCTACCAACTCCAGCTATGGGTTAATTAGTAAGACTTGTATCAGTAAAATTATTATTCCCTTAAAATGTCTGAGAATCTTAGAATATTTTCTGGCTTTAAATCATCTGCAAAGGGTTGTTTTGTGATGTCAATGAACACTCGTTACCATTTTTGCAATGCCAACGAATACACGTTGTCACTTTCAAGATGCTCGTTGTAGTAGAGACTTTGCAATCGCAGACACAGCTATAGTACGCTGCTGAACAATACTTGTGTCAGACGCCTTCGAATATCACTCGCACTAATAGTACTTGCTTGATAATACTCGCCCACCGAGTAGTAATCCGAATAGAGAAATAGTACAGTGAATCGAGACAGAGAATAGGGGTTCGTATAGTAATAGGGGATAGACTAGAACTGCACATCCGAATAGTAATAGAGGATAGAATAGAAATGACGATCCTCTAGGCGTCACGCAACTTCCTATATATGCGTTTCCCCTATGGTCACGGGGTCTACTGAATTCAATAATGGGATCGACCTATGTTTGCACGCTGGCGATCTATCTTCAAACTCAAGTATCGGCAGCGACACTTTCTTCCTATATAACAGCTTGATAGATCGTAGAAAACGAATCAGTCAACATTCAGTCAATCAAATAGAAATATAGGACATTTTTCAGGTTCAAATATCAGCATCTCATTTCAATGATTCTAGGTCCAGGTCCGATTACTACTTTCATCGTATATCACTATTTTAATTGATGACATCTGCAATATGTCTTAATATCATAAATTGATAAAGGCTAGATTATAAAAGGTAACATAACTGTGAAATAAAATACACTATCCCAAAAACTATAAATAATGTTTGAGGTCATGTGCCTCGGCTTCGTATTATGATCTACGAGGTAATCAGGTCGACGATTACTACTTCGTGTGTCATACTTGTAATCTGCTAAAAAAATTAATTTAATCATAGTAAATTGTAATAATAGTTATAATTTTACTTGTTCCTTAGTTAGTGCAGCACGTACATAACGCTTACTGGTCATCTGCCCACGAATTTAGATTGTTTATCAATTTTTTGGATAGCATCAGTGGACAAAGTAAACCTCTAAACGCCCTCATTTTGGGGTGCGTTGAAGTTGTATATATCTGTTTCTAGAAAGAAAGAAAAAAGAAAGGAACGGAAAATAAGAGAGAAGCTCATTCGTACGTTTAACGTCTGCTTCAAAGAAAATATATAGTAATATGAAATATGGCCGTTATTAGCCATTTCCCTGGGGGGCTCCTCGTAATGGTTAGCAAGCTTGTCTCGCTAGAACAATTATGACTGAGTAGTGAGTTCGATTCTCACTGGATGTGTCCTACATTTGGCCTTTGTGCCACATCTAAGCTACGCTTGGAACATCTCTATTAGCCTTTTCCTTATAAGGAAGCATTCGACATTCAATTGACAGGACAGCCAGTATTTCTTTCGTTTGAAATTTGTCACATCTTTCTCTTAAAATAATTTTTCAGGAAAATAGGTTTCTCAAGCCCTGTAGCTGGTATAGCTCTTTCCAGTATTGATGAGTACTTTTTGTCTAACCTTCAATTTAAAGTCGTGTGGAATATCAACATCTTGATTATATAATTATTTTAACTTCGAGTTACATATGATATCCAATTTAATTGTTGCGCCTGTTGAAAGTCCTCAAGTGTTAAGGCTTCGTTTATTTGGTAGAGTTCTTGTTTTGTGATTGTGTAGCGCCAGTGCACGATGTTCGAAGAATGGTCTTTGCTAAAATAGACAGGCTTCAATTACTCAGTCATTTATAAACATTGATCTTAGAAAACGCTTGTATACAGCTGACAGTTTATGCATTTATGGACGGGTTTGACACTACGTATGACATTCACATGAAAGTCTCTTTTTGACGAGGCACTTGAGTACATGACTCGAATTCTCAGGTTAATGCTTTGGTTTTCGCGGTGTTATCCACTTAAAATACAAAGGCAATATGTTTTTTTATGGTTTATCAACCCTTTGCAAGTTATTTTAAACAAGAAAATATTTTTTAGATAGTAAGGAATTCTTAGAGATAATGATGATTTAGTGATACAAACGCTACTTGGATACATGTGATTCGGGCTTCCGATTCTGTTGATCGTTGTTCACAATGTCTTTCATCGGCACTGAAGAATACAAAATACATAGACACTAACTAAAATTTAGCTCAGTGTCATTCATACACCGATCCCCATTCGACTCCTTGACTATCATCGACTTCCTGGAACTCCTCACCGACCCCTAGGCTGTCGATCGGACCCCGTTTTCCGACCCCTGTTTCAAAAGAACTCATGTAATATATAAACGTTTAAGTCAAGTTATATTTCACACAGTATAGTCATTCTTTCGTAACATTAAATAGTCATGAGCCCGAGAATAAAACTGGCTTCAATTTCGACGTATTATGTTGTAGAATGCAACTCTTTCTTTATATTAATTAGGCGAATAACGTCACGATGTACCAAAGTGACAATTTATCTGCAACCTGTCGAATCCACTGATTCTTACAAGAACGTGAATTCTACAAGAATATAATTCCCATTTTTGCAATAGTCAGCAATTCCCTTTAATATTGTATTGTTAATATATATGTCTTTGTTTAAATTAGATAAACCAATTATTTTTTGGACACAAGCAAACGATAGCACAGGCGGTTCTGTTAGTTAATTAAATTTCATCAGATGTCGATGTATTTCTATTGGATTATATTTATTGGCCAATCGCTGATATTATATTATTTTATCCATTAAGCAATAATCAATATTATATTATCAATTCACCAATCTTTATTTTTATATTATTTTTTTAATTGATCTTTCACTAATATTATGAAAAATATAATGAAAGAAACAATCCGTGATGTCTTAAATACAGCGTCCAACAAAATTATTAATAAAATAAAAAAAAGTTAATTTCAGGTTAATGGGTACAGATTTCTCTTTTAATATAGAACTCTGCTAGAATTACACTTCAAGACGCTGATCAAGATACTTTTATAGAATGTGACAAAATTATGTTTATTTTTTAACATATCCCCCTGCGATTTACAAACTTCTTCAAATCGATGCTCCAGTGCTTGGATTCCATTGGTGAAGAAGCTTTCTTCGTGTTGGTCAAAAAAGTAAACAAAATCAGATAAGACGTTGTCATCACTATGTTACTGGCGCCCATCTAAGTTTTTTTTTTTTTTACGTCTTGGCGAACAGTTAGATGGAACTAAATCAGAAGAATAGGGATGGTGATCAACTAATTTAAATCCACAGGAAACACACAGCCGCCTTTGAAGGACTTAGGTGCTGGATCATTGTCCAGATAAAGCAAGACCCTGTCGTCAGTTTTGATCAGGTATCAGAAGACGTGGAACCCGCCTGGCAGCAACCTTCGTCGCGTTAAGTTCATTGTACAGAATATCGTCAACTCTCTCACGGGGCATACTAATAGCATTGGCTATTTGATTTATAGCCAACTGTCTTTAATCCATCACGATGTGGTGTACACGATCAATGTTTTTCTCGGTGGTGGCAGTTGTAGGACATTCAGAATTTTGTTCATCTTCAAAACCATCCCTTCTCTTCCTAAATTAACTTTCCAATTTTTGCACTGTTGATAAGGTTGGAATGTCATCACCTAATGAGTTAAACCCTTTTTTGCCAAATTTTGTTCATTTTTGAGAGAATTCGCTACTAGTTACTTTGAAGTCTTAACAGTCAGATATCAGTTTATCTGGAAAGAAACATGTTATTAATAGGAAGTGATTAAAATAATGCATACAAAATTTTCCAGCTCTCCCATCATTCCTTCACATTTAGTCTTTGGACTTTTCAACCCAATCTCGTACATGTGAAGTTTATTATCTTGCTAGTAATCTTGAACATCATAAAAGATTTAAAAAAAAAACATGCGTTAATTATATTATTTTATCTTTTCAATTCACTCCATTAGAAAGTATTTTTGCATTTCGTTGATGAAGAATCCGTATGCATATTATTTTTTCCAAACAGGATTTTCATATTATGTGTATGCATGTGATTGGTCTGCAATTGCTTGCTGGGAAAATTTTCTCAATGTCCTTTTGAATGAGGTTTATTCAGGATCTGCTCATCCTCTCAGCGACTTCGCTACTTTGCTCTATGCAATTTTCAAGTTGATTATTGGGGAGTGTAAGTCGGTAAAAAATAAAACAAAAAAACAACAAATAAAGAAAAACAACAAATAGACAAACAAAAAACAACGCTCTTGTTTTTGCTCATGAAACAGCATTTAAGTGTCTAGAGGACAGTCATAAATGATTCGAGCGCGACAAATACCAGTAGAATGAAAATTTCGGCTTTGTCATCAACCAGTTCAGTAACATTATGAACAGATTAGGATCGGATTTGCATAATCTACATTGTTTCTGTCTTTCTTTGGGGAATTAACCTTCCATCATGACCGACCCCTCAACAGCACTCTATTTAATCTCATTTAAGAGAATTAAAGTAAAAGTAATTACACATGCGCAATATCAAATCTCTCGGTCCTTTTTCTTCTTTTTTTATCTTTGTTCATTGAAACAGGATTACTTGCTTGTTTGTGAGTTTAAATGGAGGAGTTTTGTGTTTGAGAGAGTTGTGTGTTTTCAACCAGTGCGAGGTGACCGTTATTCATTCCCAGTTAAAATAAAAAGAAAGAAATTTGAATGCTGATTTCTAAGGTATGCAGGATTTTACACCTCGGTAGATTCCCTTATCTTAGTATAATCTATTCTCTTCCCCTCGCATGTATATTTCCGCTCAATATCCCGAGCTTTAGAAGAAGACGTGTGTGCCAATAGATGTAAATTTGATAAAATTTTATTGATGGTGGGTTTTGTTAAAAAAACAAACAAAAACAAAACAAAAAAAAAATTGAACAACACTAACACGAACTAATGATAGGAAATGCGACACTTAAAAATCCTATATAAGAGGGGAAGATGTGATATTTTCTAAAAGCTGAAAACAAGAACATTATCAACCGAACTTATTCGATAATTGCTTATGGAGGGTGAAAGCAATTCAGACAACTGAAAATTTATTTTCAAATTTTCAACGAAAAACATGAACATGATCCAAAATATGAAAAGAATATATATCTATATCTATATGTGTGTTTATGTGTGTATTTGTTCTTATATCTCTAAAAGTTATTTATTGAGTAGACAGCATTTTTTAAAACAGGGTGAATTACGCCTACACACTCGAGATGGTTAATAAATAAATACTTCTGAGCATTCGAGAGGGTAAATAAATAAATACGTCTGCGCATTAGAGACGGTTAATAAATAAATACGTCAGCGCATTCAGTGGGTTAATAAATACTTACTTCTGCGCATTCGAGAGGGTTAATAAATAAATATGTCTGCGCATTCGAGAGGGTTAATAAATAAATACGTCTGCGCAATCGAGAGGGTTAATAAATATGTCTGCGTATTTGAGATGGTTAATAAATACTTCTGTGCATTTGACATGGTTAATAAATAAATATGTCTGCGCATTCGAGTGGGTAAATAAATAATGCGTAGGTCTTTAGACGTTTAAAAAAAGGGATGTCAAATCAAACGTGTATCCACTGAACTAATGTTTGGATTAATAAGAAATAATGATATATTGAAAATAAAATCCATTAATTACGCCTCTCTCTCTCTCTTTTTCTCTCTTACTCTCTACCGCTTTCTCAGATCAAATGGTTAAAATGATTTTGAGTGATTGAAACCTGGAGATCTCAGTGAATATTATGGTGTGGCGATACACAATCTTAAACTGTACCAAATAAAAAAAAATGACGTCACTTGAAGACATTCAACGGAAGCAGCAGCATAAATGAGTAGCATATATAACTCGAATTGAAAACTATAACGTGATCAAGATAACCACTTCAAATACAAGGTTAAGAAGGAAGAGCATATTAGTACTGAAAAGAGCAATGACGGCTACTGGACAGGCGAAACCTATTTTCCTGTAAAATCTTTTTTAAGAGAAAGATTTCAACCGACAGTGAGACTGGCTGCTCGGCGATGATTGGCGAATTTTTCCTTATAAGGAAACAGCTAATATTATCACTACCATTTAGGTAGCAATCAGTATTTAACGCGTGTTATTTAAACAAAAGTGACAATGTACGTTTGTTAAGTTTTTCTTTTTTCTTTTTCATGGTCTACATGTTTGTTGATTCCGAGCACTTGCGACTAATATTAAAGACTATGAATTTAACGTTACTACTGTAATAGATGGTACAGTTTAAAATTTGCGGTGAAGTAGACTCCTGAATTCTTGAATACGGCCATTACACTGTGGCCGTATTCATAATTGATATTATGTTTTACTTGCCAACAGAAATCAAGAAAGATAAATAAAGATGAGAACAAAAACGACTCAAAATTGGTGATGACTATAATCTTGACAAATCAAATTACCGGATTTTTCACACGTCACCAAAAATACAATATCAAATACCGAAGAACCGAATACATTGACATATATATCTTCGTCTATACGCCGTTCACTTTCAAGACGTGTGGGCGATCAAAGCTCATCACAATATCATGTCTTTTGTAGATCTTAGTAAACTTTGTCGTTTTCCTATCTCTCTTAATTCCTGTTCTTTCAACCATTTGCACAAACTAGTTAGACTACTTTCCTATGTCCCCTTTTGCCTCATTATGTCTGCTAGAAAATTCATTTTTCTCTGATGTTAAGTATGTTTTCCTTTTCCCAAAAACTATCATTGCCCACATGTTCAGTCCATGGTATTATCAATATCCTTCTGTATAACGACATTTCTATTGCATTGAAGACACTTCCTCATCTGTGATGAAATTCTCCGGCATTCTGTTGTAACCAAGTAATGATTAAGAAATAACAAATGAAGAGGTTGCAGATAAATAGTGTATTGAACAGTAAATACAACAGAGAGTATTTCACGACTTGGGAGTGTGTGTCGGTTGACCAACGTTCAGTCTATATCACTGTTATATTTAGCAACTCCCCGCCCACGATGGTACAATGTGGCACAAGGCCGAGTTTAACGTGGGTCATCCGTAGAACCCGCATAAACGCATTCGGGTTTGTCTACCTCTCCGAACGAGATTCTGCCCTTCGGCACAGCCTCGTCCGGGTTCCTCTCCACCCAAAACAGGGAGTTCGACAGGAGCTGCGAACAGTCACAGCCTCGATAGAACTGTCTATATCTGTGTTGATATTTAGTAGCCCCCCACCCACGATGGTACATGTGGCACAAGGCCAAGTTTAACTTGGGTAATCCAAGCCCGTAGGCTCGGCCAAAAAAATTCCCATAGAACCCGGATAAACGGGTTCGGATCCATCTACCTCCTCGAACGAGATTCTGTCCTTCGGCACATCCTCGTCTGTGTTCCTGTCTACCCAAAGCAGAGAGTTCGACAGGAGCTACGAACAGTCACAGCATCGGTAGAGCAGTCTATCACTGTTAATATTTAACAGCCCCCGCCCACGAGGGATATATGCGGTACGAGACCGAGTTTAACGTCGGTCATCCGAGTTGGTAGGCTCGACGAAAAATCCCTGTAGAACCCACATAAACGGGTTCGGGTCTGTCTACCTCCCCGGATGAGACTCTGCCCTTCAGCACTGCCTCGTCCGGGTTCCTCTCTGCCAAAAACAGAGAGTTCGACTGGAGCTGCGAACAGTCACAGCCTCGGAAAAACTGTCTATCACTGTTCACCCCGAGGCTTACTTTCCTATTACTTTATAATAAGTGGAAGAGTCCACAATAATCTCATTAGAGGGAAGACACCACAACACATTCAAGGTCATATAGGAGTGTGCTGATATTAAAAAGCAGTTCAATACTGATTACTTTGTTTCAAACGAAATTCTCCCGTTGCTTGGCTTTTGGCAGCCAACTATTCTATCACACGTTCTGATTTTGGAATCGCATTTTCCGTCCCTTGTTAAAGCACTTCTTTGTTATTTAAATTCTTGTAATTACTTGACTTTGGTGTTTCTTATTTGTAATTTATATATTGGGCTCTTCTTTTTTTGTTGACAAACGTACATTCTGTCTTCTTACAATTGATGTTTAGTTCATTCTTCTCGCTTTCCCTCACTAACTTCTGTACTAGGAGTCCTTGTAGTTTTCTTTCTCTGTCTGCTATCCACACTGTCATCTGCATATCTAACGTTGTTAAGAGTATGACCGCCAATAATGAATTCTAGCATGACTTCTTATTCTCTAAAGATCGCCTCTCTGTAAAGGTTGAATAAGTCCGGTGAGAAGACGCATCCTTGTCTTACGCCATTTTCTAATTGTGTCTATTTATTGAATTCATGGTATTATCAATATATCTGTATGCAGGCGGATTTCTTCCAGTATCAGTTCTGGATTATTTTAATATTTTTCCCGAATATTTCTAGCTTACCTAGCAGTTTCATCAGTTTTTGTGACACGCATAAATTTGTTTTTATTTATTGATATTTTTATATTTATTTATTTTTTTTTAAAGAAAAAGACTTTCTCTGAGTTTTGAAGGTAAACAAACTATGCTTATGTCACTATGCTAAGTTTAGAAACGAACATCCTTACCGAGATGAACCTGAGGCTATCTACTTATTTTTCCGTCTTTGTATCTTGGTTGAACAGGTTGAACCAGATGGTCAAGTCATTCATATCCTTTTCAGATTGCTTGTACTCGAGGTTTAACAAAAGCAAAATCTACAAAGACAGTTTGTCCATTATTGGAATATAATAACGACAACAACAGAAAGAACGACGAAACCGGTTGCATGAGCTGACCAAAGTTAGAATACAATATGAAATACATGAACCACTGAACAAAGCCTATAAGGGACTTCAAAAGAGAGAAAGAAAAAAAAATACATTGAAAAAGCACGGGTAGCAATGATAAGCAAAAGAAGAAAAAAAAAAGAAAAATATGAAAGAGAGAGGAAAATAGAAAAGAAACAAAAGAAAATTGTTGAGACAAAATTGGAAACCAAAATGGGGAAAGAGAAAACGTAGAAAAAAAATGCAGCAATGCAATAATTATAGTAAACAAAATGACAAAATATAATACAGATTGTAATATGGAGACTTTCGCTAAAAATGAAATTAATAAGAATTGCGTGACAAAGTTTGTATAGATCCTTCATCAACATTGGCGTATGACGATATTTTCTAAGATTCAATTAGAGGGCTACAATATATTGGCATAATATTAAGATTTAAACTGGCTAACAATAGCCTGCGAGATTATATTCTTTATCATTGCTCATTACTCAATATCAGTAGGCTTACGGCTACATCACGTTGAAACACCGGTTCTTATCCGATCATTAAAGTTAAGCAACGTTGAACCTGGTCAGTACCTAGATGGGTCACCGTTAGAGATTACCAAGCACTGTTAATTTGGATGTGCTGGCGATGTAATAGATAAAGGCTAGGCATAAGAATTCGAAGAGCCGAGTTCGAATTCCAGTCCCATTCGTTAAATTCACTTACGTGCAACTACCATTGGGAAAGTAAGAATCTACATATTCTCCTCCAATTGATGAGGTAAATATTAAAACTTGCATTAGAAAACCATTATTCCCCACTCCACAAATTCTTACAATCCAGGTTGAAAACAAATAAATTAATCAGTAGCAGCAGCATGAGTATTTGTGATTATTGGACTGAGATTAGTCTATTCGAAAAACAAACTATTAGAAAGATCACGTGAGGTTCTAAAATGCTTGTGATACTAGATTTACAGGTAATGGTTGCCTGAAAATGCACACTAAACGAATAAAAAAAAAGGGAGAATTTATTTTTAAATGCTTATTTTTAGAGAGGAATTATTATCCCCGCAGAGTGATAATCCCTTCTCAAAACTTGGAAATATACTCTAGAGGTTGATCCAATGGAGGGTCGTTCAAAAGTATTCGATTCAAAGGATTTGTAAGGAGGCACTGTGGAGTAGTGGATAGTGGCTCGGATTGAGGAATCGGAGAGCCTAGTTTGGATTCGAGTCGAATCCATTACATTCGCTAACGTGTTAATACCACTGGGAAAGGTATGAATTCTCTTTTTTCCCCTCCAGCTATGGGTAAATAGCAGGTCAGACTTGGTTCTATAGGATGACAACTGGTCTACCGCAGAAAGAAATGGCAACCTACTCTAGGAAAAAATCTGCCTCGTCTGTCGTGTATCGAAAGATACATGATCGCCTAAGTGTGTATCACGGACGGCATATAACTGACTGTTAGATTAAATCCTACCACTATGGCTAAGGAACCCGGTGGGAAATTTAATGCTCGTCATACTATTGTGCTACACGAAATGAAAAGGACCGGAAAGGTTTCAGTGGAAAATGGGTCCCGACGACCTGTCGTCAGAGTATCGCTAACAACGTGTGAATCATTGCTTTTAAATGGTAACGAGAGTAGATCATTTAAGATAATGTTAAAGGTCTTCGTTGGTGGATCCTTCGAGGAAACAGACCTGTTCAGCAATCAAATTTCATCTAGTGAAGATTATGTTGAATGTATGGTCGGATACTCAAGGAATCATCCCTCCTGAACTGATCTCTACTGCCAACAACTTGATCTCAACTGTTGATCTGTAGTCAGTCGTGTGAAAGAAGTTTTGTAAAAAAAGAAAAAAAAAAAAATTAACGTCCATTTTTCGTCAACAATAAAGGAGTAATTCCCTCTCCTCACATTGCACGATTAGTGAAATAATTAAAGAGGGGATCGTTTGGGAAAATTACTTCAATGTCCATATTCTCCCGACATTGCTCTTTCTCATTGTCACTTGTTTAGGGGTTTGGTTTGGTTTATTTGGTTTATTTTGTTTTACGGCATATCAAATTCAACGGGTTATTTAATGCCGACAACATTTTTAGGATAGATTCGTTTGAATAGAATATGTATTCTTTGGTTTAGATTGGTTTGGTTTATTTTGGTTTACGGCATATCAAACTCAAGGGGTTATTTAATGCCGACAAAATTTTTAGGATAGATTCGTTTGAATAGAATATGTATTCTTTGGTTTAGATTGGTTTGGTTTATTTTGTTTTACGGCATATCAAACTCAATGGGTTATTTAATGCCGACAACATTTTTAGGATACATTCGTTTGAATAGAATATGTATTCTTTGGTTTAGATTGGTTTGGTTTATTTTGTTTTACGGCATATCAAACTCAAGGGGTTATTTAATGCCGACAACATTTTTAGGATACATTCGTTTGAATAGAATATGTATTCTTTGGTTTAGATTGGTTTGGTTTATTTTGTTTTACGGCATATCAAACTCAATGGGTTATTTAATGCCGACAACATTTTTAGGATACATTCGTTTGAATAGAATATGTATTCTTTGGTTTAGATTGGTTTGGTTTATTTTGTTTTACGGCATATCAAACTCAAGGGGTTATTTAATGCCGACAACATTTTTAGGATACATTCGTTTGAATAGAATATGTATTCTTTGGTTTAGATTGGTTTGATTTATTTTGTTTTACGGTATATCAAATTCAATGGGTTATTTAATGCCGACAACATTTTTAGGATAGATTCGTTTGAATAGAATATGTATTCTTTGGTTTAGATTGGTTTGGTTTATTTTGTTTTACGGCATATCAAACTCAATGGGTTATTTAATGCCGACAACATTTTTAGGATAGATTCGTTTGAATAGAATATGTATTCTTTGGTTTAGATTGGTTTGGTTTATTTTGTTTTACGGCATATCAAACTCAATGGGTTATTTAATGCCGACAACATTTTTAGGATAGATTCGTTTGAATAGAATATGTATTCTTTGGTTTAGATTGGTTTGTTTTATTTTGTTTTACGGCATATCAAACTCAATGGGTTATTTAATGCCGACAACATTTTTAGGATACATTCGTTTGAATAGAATATGTATTCTTTGGTTTAGATTGGTTTGGTTTATTTTGTTTTACGGCATATCATACTCAATGGGTTATTTAATGCCGACATTTTTAGGATACATTCGTTTGAATAGAATATGTTATTCTTTGGTTTAGATTGGTTTGGTTTATTTTGGTTTACGGCATATCAAACTCAATGGGTTATTTAATGCCGACAACATTTTTAGGATAGATTCGTTTGAATAGAATATGTATTCTTTGGTTTAGATTGGTCTGGTTTATTTTGTTTTACGGCATATCAAATTCAATGGGTTATTTAATGCCGACAACATTTTTAGGATAGATTCGTTTGAATAGAATATGTATTCTTTGGTTTAGATTGGTTTGGTTTATTTTGGTTTACGGCATATCAAACTCAATGGGTTATTTAATGCCGACAACATTTTTAGGATAGATTCGTTTGAATAGAATATGTATTCTTTGGTTTAGATTGGTTTGGTTTATTTTGTTTTACGGCATATCAAACTCAATGGGTTATTTAATGCCGACAACATTTTTAGGATACATTCGTTTGAATAGAATATGTATTCCTTGGTTTAGATTGGTTTGGTTTATTTTGTTTTACGCCATATCAAATTCAATGGGTTATTTAATGCCGACAACATTTTTAGGATAGATTCGTTTGAATAGAATATGTATTCTTTGGTTTAGATTGGTCTGGTTTATTTTGTTTTACGGCATATCAAATTCAATGGGTTATTTAATGCCGACAACATTTTTAGGATACATTCGTTTGAATAGAATATGTATTCTTTGGTTTAGATTGGTTTGGTTTATTTTGGTTTACGGCATATCAAACTCAATGGGTTATTTAATGCCGACAACATTTTTAGGATAGATTCGTTTGAATAGAATATGTATTCTTTGGTTTAGATTGGTTTGGTTTATTTTGGTTTACGGCATATCAAACTCAATGGGTTATTTAATGCCGACAACATTTTTAGGATAGATTCGTTTGAATAGAATATGTATTCTTTGGTTTAGATTGGTTTGGTTTATTTTGTTTTACGGCATATCAAATTCAATGGGTTATTTAATGCCGACAACATTTTTAGGATAGATTCGTTTGAATAGAATATGTATTCTTTGGTTTAGATTGGTTTGGTTTATTTTGTTTACGGCATATCAAACTCAATAGGTTATTTAAGGTCAGGGTGAACCTGGGAACACCAGCAATTAAGAAGTGATTCCCCGCTCCGCAAAACCTCCTGGTCAGAGGCCTTGCTGTTAGACCTAGTTTATCGTCTTACCCAGGAAACAGATGTAATTTAACGTCTTACCCAGTACGATGTTTAGGGGTTTGCATAACCATTTGGATAGCCTATGGTTGACATCAAGAGAAAAGATTTAAGATTGGTTGATATCGTATACAAGAGATTCACAAATGTAGCACTTATAAGCTTGTTAACAGATTGAATTAGATTATACGAAGCAATGGGAGTCATATTGATGATTAAATCTATTAGTGGCTTCATTTGTAACACAGACGGTGAAATCAGATAAAACTGAATGAGTATGAGTACATGCCTTGGAAGGTAACGACATAGAGATAGAAGATATAATGATAAAAATTGAATAGTAGTTGTATACACGCGTTGGTCAATGATCAGTGATTGTCTGTCTATATGTTAGGAGCAGAAAAATACAAGACGACTAGTTCTTTTGTAGCTGAGATCATTCTATGTATTTGAGTGTAGAATGGATCGATAACAAGAGATCGAATATGGGACAAAGGTTCTTTATTTCAGATTGTCTGGGTCGAACAAAGGCTAAGATTTTCTCATTTCAAATGACTTTGGTCGAACAAACGACAAGTTTCTCATTGAGATCAGTTCAGTTATTACATAATTGGAAGCGACGTTTATAGATATCAACAATTTAAGTCAGTAGGATTTTTTTTAAAAATACGCCATTTTACCTCGGGAATGATACAGTACCACTACATACTTGTGAATTTATCTGTCCTCAGATAAAGATACACAGACATACATAAAAAAAGATATGAAAAATAAACACCTAATTTTTATGGAGCTTTTTCTTTTCTTTTTCTTTTTTTTTTTTGCAATGGAAGCCAACCCAATCGATAGGAAATATAAACTTTATATTATATTTGATTGGAACAAAAGTTCTCATCGTTTTTCACTTGGTGACAATTTAATACATGATTTCGGTTCACAAGTGACTGACATCTGTGACATATATACACATGATAAAAAATGACATTTCAACATGCCGTTTGATACGATTCGTGCGTTGATTAAGTTTTGAAGTTTTCTGTGTTAAAAGTGAAAACGGAGGAAATATAAGATGCATTTTGGCCATTTGAAGCTATTTTACTACTGGAGATGAAAAAAAAACAAAAAAAAAACAAACAACAACAAAAAAAAAACAGTAAAAATAGAAGATGCTGTTTGTGGCGAGAGTGCCATAGCTGAGAATGCCTTTCGTATGTGGTTAACTAGGTTCGGAAATGAAAACATTTATTTGGAAGATCGAGAACGTTCTGTCAGGCTTGCAGTCGTTGATGATGGCAAAATCAAAACACTGATGAACAACATTCAAGGTCACACCACACGGGATATCGCAGCGTTACTCCAATTAAGAAATATCAGAGTTCTAAATCATTGGAAAACACTTGCATAAGTGAATCAATACAATGTTTTAATACAGTACTGTTTAATGAAAAACAAAATAATTGACAGAATTTCCATCTGTAACTCTCGGCTCAAAAGTAAAAAAAAACAAAAAAAAACAAAAAAAACAAAAACAAAAAACAAACAAAAAAAAAAACGATTTTTTAAAAGAAGAATTAGAGGCGAGGTAAAGAATGATTCCACTCCAAAAGCTGGCCTGCATCCGAATGAGGTAACGCTATTTGTCTGGGATTGGAAGGACATTCTATACTACGAGCTCCTTACGTAAAAACAGATGTCAAATTCAGACAAGTGCCGTTTCCAATTAGCAATCAACGCTTAAGTGTAATAAGTTAGATCGTCGCCAAAAAACTTGCCCAACTCCAGACTGTATATCTTCCAGACGTTACATGCAATGGCTTTTGTTGCATAGTGATTGCTAATAAACTAATCTGGCAGTTTTTATGCACTGAGAAATCTCTTATGCCAGACTTGGCAAATCATCACTGGTTACTCTTTAACAAATAGTCATCAAGCTGATTTGCCAAACTTTTGTATGAATAGTAAATTCTAACTGAGGATTCTGAAATGTTCAGGTCAGAGAAGATCGATCTCATGACACTAGTTAATTTCCTGCCAAAATAGTTTGTTGACCAATTAAGTTAAGTGGTATAAATTTTTAGACAAACCTAGATCGATATTATGGAACTAATATAATTTTGAAGCTCATGTATAATAGGAGATGCGGATTTATGATTAGTGAGACTAGTCTGGTCGAACATTGCTACCGAGTAGTGAGTTCGATCCTCACTAAGTTCCTCCATATATTATACGATGTTACATAAACCAACTAGGGTTGACGATATAAAAATCAACCAACTTAATTAATCATGAAGAGTCATCTCGGTGGTGGGTATTTAGTGAGGATAGTCGGTTGACTATGACTACCGAGTAGTGAGTTCGATCCTCACTAGGTGCCCCATATATTAGGTTGGTGCAAAAATAATGACGTAATAATGTCGTTTTTGACGTTAAAAAATACGTCAAAAAACGACATTATTACATCATTATTTTTGCACCAACCTAATAAAATAAGATGTTAAATAACCAAAGTTTGACGAAATAAAAATCAGCCAACTAAATTAATCGAGAAAAGAGTCCTCTCAGAGTGGGGTAGTGTTTAGCGAGGATAGTCTGCTTGACTATTACTGGCGAGTAGTGAGTTCGATCCTCACTAGGTGCCCCATATAAAATACGATGTTACATGACCTAACTAGGTTTGACATTACAAAAATCAACCATGTAAATTCAGACAGAAAATGATGCATCTCGGTATAGGGTAGGGTTTAGCGAGTGTTGTCTGGTTGACTGTTACAACCGTGTAGTGAGTTCAATCCTGACAGGGTGCCGCATATAAAATACGATGTTATATAAACAAACAAGTGTTGGCCTGACGCAAAAAAAAACCGGAAAAAAGGTAAGGCATAATGAGAAGTGTGGAAATAATATGACATCAAAAAATACGAAATGGGGCACAAATGCTGATCAACAAAATAGAGGAAGGTAAAAGGGTAGAAATAAATGATTTATGGATGAATGAATAAAAATAGTCTAGTTCATGCCTTGAAAACTGCGCAGAACACCGAACAGAATATCGATTGCAATTCAGCAATTCTTTTTATATATCGATTCCACGCCACAAACAAATCTTTCGGAACGAAAAAACCCATCAATACTGGGACGGAAAAAAACCATCAGTATTGGGCCAAAACACCCATCAATACTGGAACAAAATACCCATGAATAATGAAACAAAACGCCTATCATACTGGAACAAAAAAGCATCATTACTGGAAAGAAAAAAAACATCAATACTGGATCGAAAACACTGTCAATACTAGAACGAAAAATATCAATAATAGAATGAAGGACCCGTTAATACTTGAAAGAATTACCCATCAATACTCGAACGAAACACCCACCAATACTGGTACAAAACACCCGTCAATACTGTTGACAAAACACCCATCAATACTGGAACGAAAGACCCATCAATACTGGGACAAAACACCCATCAATACTGGAACGAAAGACCCATCAATACTGGAACAAAACAGCCATCAATACTGGAACGGAAGACCCATCAATACTGGGACAAAACACCCATCAATACTGGGATAAAACAGCCATCAATACTGGAACAAAAACAGCCATCAATACTGGAACGGAAGACTAATCAGTACTGGAACGGAACACCCATCAATACTGGGGCAAAACACTTATCAATACTGGAACGAAACACCCATCAATACTGGAACGAAACACCCATCAATACTGGAACGAAAGACCCATCAATACTGGGGCAAAACACCCCATCAATACTGGAACGAAAGACCCATTAATACTGGGACAAAACACCCATCAATACTGGGACGAAAGACCCATCAATACTGGGGGCAAACCACCCATCAATACTGGAACGAACGATAGCAGTTGCTTGACTTGAGAAATCTGAAAAATTGTTTTAAAAGAAAGATTTTATAAACTTTAACTGAAACTAAAACTGTCAATCAATAAATGCCGAATGTTTCCTTATAAGGAAACTGCTAATATCACCATTACCGTTGTCGTTAAGAAATGGTAAAAATGAAAATAACTTATTCCTTCTTTACAAGAATTTTCTGAAAGTTCACTATTTACAATTTAGATTAGTGATGACAGTGCCTTGTGGTGTAATAGATATCGGCTCGGAGTGAAAACCCAGAGAGCTGAGTTCGAATTCCAGTCGAGTTCGTTGAATTCACTCACGAATCGAATAACCTTGGGAAAGGTATGAATCCAACCCTTCTCCCCCCAGCTAAGGGTTGAATAACAAGTCAGATTGAGTTGTTTAGCCTTGGTTGGCAACCAGTCTACCGCAGAAAGAAATGACAAACTGCTGCAGGAAAAATCTTCCTCGTCAGTCATATATGAAAAGATATATGATAACCGAAGAGTGTATCACGTATGGCACTTAACTGACTGACTGATAACTAAAATGAATAATACATTTTAACTCTAAGAGAAAATAATGACTTAATAAGGATGTTGATAATCCACACAACTTCAGATTGGGAAGGAAACTCACATCAATTCCTGTAAAGAGAGATAACAGCTACTGGACTTGAGAAATTTGTTTTCCTGAAAAGTTGTTTAAAGAGTAAGAAATTTGAGCAGTACCGGTTGCTCGGTTAATAAATAGAAAATGCCTCCTTGTAAGGAAATCTTTTAATAATACCATTATTATTACCATTGAAGATAGAAGTTGTCATTATTGTTTATACATTGAGAGGCGTAGTGAATTATATGGAGAACAATGTCCAGGAAAAAAAAATGACACAAGAAAAGCGTGCCAGGGGCGATTATCAAACGAATAACGAGGAAAGCACTGACGGATAGAAAAGAAAATATTTAAAAAAGAATTGCTTCTTGTATATCTCTATCTATAAAAGGCAGGATGTGTGTGTGCTTGTGTGTGTGTAACGAATGCACGGCCGCAATTTTAGACGGATTTGCACCAAAATTTACATGCACATGCTCCAATGTAGCGGGAAGGCCAAGACCGACTTTGCATTTCCCAACTCCCATCGATAGTGGAAATAATCGATTTGTTCATGCTTCTACGGCAGTTTTCATGTAGTTTGCGGCCATTTTGCACTGGCCATAGTGAGAGCCTATAGCTGGCTGCCACGAATAGGCATGAAGATTCTATTGGCCAGCGTGAGAGCCATCAGCTGACTGACACGAATGTTAACTAGCATGTTAGCATTCAAAAAAATCGATAGCTGCATTCGTCACAAGTGGGAAAAATTTAAATCTGCATGGCACTTTACTCTGATTGGCTCATTTGCTTGTTTAAACTCAACGTTGATTCTGATTCCGCAGAACTGGGTTAGGTGTGAAAAAGTATTTGTTGTTAACATTCTTTTTTCATTCGGTTTTTCCAGTTACGAGTGCTTTTTTAAAGCTGATCGTTTTGTGTTCATTTTGTTTAGTTCTTTTTTCGTAACAGATTTAATGTTTAGAATAGAGCTTAGAAAAAATTCGCAGTGTAAGGCAAGAAGTAAGGCATGTAGCAACATCAGCACGGCAAAGGGCACTCCTTAAAAGGCAAGGAAGGGCAAAAATATTTTAAGTCAAGTGATAGCGATTGCTGTATGAGTCGTAATATTTTTCAATCAAGCACGGGCAACGCCGGGCCATGCTGCCAGTTATTAATATAAATCTGATTAAAAACAACAGTCTGGAGACTTTCCTTATTTACATACTGGTGTAACAACAAAATTGTCCAAATCATATAACAGCATCATTGGCCATCCCACATAATGTTTAATATCTAAAAAACAACTAAATGAGTCTCTTTTTTCCAGGTTTTCAAATAAGACATTTAGCCATCTTGATATCATTAGTCGTAATAATCACTTGAAAATCCTTTGAGCTATTCAGCTTGAAAGAGAACAGGTTAAAATCGTTTTGTGTCAGCCCAACTGTCTTCTCAACTAAGCAAGAGTGAGAAAAAGATCATTCAGTTCTTCAGTAATGGTAGCAACATTCAAACACTGGCTCCCATCTTCAAAGTCTATTCAGGAGTTAAGATCAGCTGAAAGCCTTAGATCATATTAACCACAGTGGTATCAGATTTAGAGATGTTTACCAATATACATAGATACCTATTTTTGACCATGGAATTATTGTGTTCGTTTGCACTTCCCGTAATACAAACCATCGCCTGATCAGCGTTGCTCGGCTCAGGTGAATGAGATCGAATGTTGGAACCTTGAGATGTTCGATGAACATTTATGAAGTCACGACCCAGTGCATCTGGAAGATGTCTTCAAATAAAATTATAGATTGGATTTAGCTAATGCAAATTGTACTCATTTTGCACCAGTTATTTGAGAAAGACATTAATCGAAACATTATTAGACACGATCTCATCATCAATTACATTGAAGAAAATGTCTCGTCACTGTCATGTCACAAAGAAGACAAAGAAGAGAGTGAGCTTCGAGAAAGGAGCACCACCATAATCAGCTCATACGTCGATGTAAATAGCTGGTATACCTATTTTCAGTGTTGACAATGTTTATGAAAACTTTTAATTAAGAAACATAAAATATTTTTTTCACGATGATGTTCACCCTGTACAAAGACAATTATGGTAGATGGTTACGGAGTAAGAGGCACAGCTTATGTGTGGAAGATAGCGGTAAATCCTAGACGTGAACAAGTTAAGATTGTAGTAATCGGGGAAGCATCTTCTTGGGAGTCAATTCCACAAGGCAGCTTTTTGTGAGAAGCAGCTCAAATGGAAGTTACATCTCACAAAAAGAATTCGAAGCGAATGAGTGTGGTTAGCTATAATGTGCGTGGCGTTGAGGGTCTTAGAACTGGTTGAACTAAGGAAATAGTGATAGTCACGTGAGATAATTCGTCACCCGCAAACACTCCGAGACGCTGTACAGCTCCTGTCCATATATGACAGCATTATACCGTTTCCTCCATGATGTGCCTCTTGTAAATAATAATAATAATAATAATAATAATAATTAAAAAATTTAAAGGAAGTTTTAAAATAAAGGCTTAAAGATCAATAATAATTGTATGAAGAATAGCAGCATTAATTCTTTACAATTAAGAAAATTTATATCACTTAGCTTCCCCCATAGTTTCCTTTCCTTTCCTTAACGTCGAGAGATTTAAGAAGGCACTCAAATTCCAACTGGAACTTATTACGATACAGTTTTGTGTGTATAAATAAAAATTCAGAAATAAAATGTCTACATTTGTCTTGACAAAATTTCTCAAGGAACGACACGCGTCAGCATAAAGGTTTTTCCATTTGTGATTTATATATATATATATATATATATATATATATTGTTAAATATAACAGACAATGAATGTATATTGTTTGATCATGAGCATTTCTAAACGGCTCATGATCAGACATAATAGACATTGTTTGTTATAGTTAACACTATACGTTTAAATAATAATCTGCTGCCCCAATGCACTATATATATATATATATATATATATATATATATATATATAGAGAGAGAGAGAGAGAGAGAGAGAGAGGGGGAGAGAGAGATGGAGAGATAGAGATAGATGTGTCTATGTGTGTGTTCGTGCGAGCCGCTTTACGTGTGTGTGTTCGTGTGTGTGTGTCCGTGGGTGACTGTCTATGTCTATCCGGGGAAAGAGAGAGAGAGAGAGGGAAAGAGAGAGAACAACAAGGGAGTATAGGGAGGAAGACGAAACTGTTATTGTTCACAATCGATATAGCGATCGACTTATACAAAACTGACCAAGAAACAGGAGATTTGGGAAGGCTTTTTCTCAAGATGAAAATTTTTCAGCACCGTCTCATATATATATATATATATATATATATATATATATATATATATATATATATATATGTATATAAGAATAAATTTGATGAAAAACATCAGATAAACGTACCTGATAATCATGCAATTTATTTTCGGCAGAACAGGTGAATTAAAACGACAACAAAGGCGTCAGCGGTGGCGCAAACGGAGGAGAGAGACTCACAGAACGAGTTTTAAGCGGGTAATCTCTGCATATTCTGAAAACAGATTATTGCCTGATAATATTTTTTAACGCTTCTTTGAAGATTTAGTTTACTTCAGACTTAGTTTGAGGGTAAGCATTGAATGCATTTCTTTCAGAATTTTGGCTAATACTTTCAGACAAATGATTTATAACGAAATCCTATATTAAAACGCATTTGAAGACACGCACTGGCATATACATAGACCAGCGCGAGAGCGCGCGGGCACACACACACACACACACACACACACACACACACACACACACACACACATATATATATATATATATATATATATATATATATATATACTCGACTCTCCGGTCAAATTCGACGTATGAGGGTCAAGGAGATCAGTTTCCAGGGAACCGACAGCCTGAGAACAGCACATGAGATTTGATTATAGTGGTGAAGGTTTCGTGCAGGACGATCCACACTTTTTGAAGGGCCAAATTCAGAGACCTGGTGCACTAAGTGCCACAAGGTCCCCAAACGACCCTCCGCAGACCAGTGGCCATCCAAGGCTATAGAACCCTGCTATTCTACCAGTAGCTGGTGGGAGAAGAAGAGGATACACACCTTTCCCAAGAGGAGGCACGGTGGAGTAATGGGTAGCGGCTTTGATTTGGGAAATCGCAGAGCCGAGTTCGAATTCCAGTCGAATCCATTGCACTCACTTAGGTGCTTATATATATATATATATATATATATATAGTCATCCACAGACTGTTTCGCTGTATCACAGCTAATTAGTTTGGCTAGACTCCTGATTGCTTCAAGCCGGGATCGAAACCCTACCGATTTGGCATTAGTCAGAGATTCTACCCACAAGCTATCATATCACGGCGGATGGGAAATTTTAACGTTTTACTATGCGAAAGTAGCTAGGAGAGTCTGATTCGAGTAGAAGAGCATTGCATTATCAGTAGCAGTCACGGTTTATAAATCCCCCTTCCTCTATATATACCGCCAATAAAGCGATGGTTATTGTTTAAAGTGCATTTTTAAAAAATAATTATCTTTCTTGAACCTGTAATTTTAGTTTTAATTCCAAGTTTTTAGATTAAATTTAATATTTTCAATAAGCAAAATATTTTGGTGCATTTCAAACTGAATTTACCTTGACTGAAATGTATGTGCTTTTTTTTTCTTATTAGTAAAATCACTAAAATCATCCATATTGATAAATGTGTCAGCACAACATAATTCTCTTTATTATCCACTGGGCCGAATAGATAAAAACTTTGGTTGGATCCAATGACTTGACCAAAAATGTTGTGAATTCAATACCTGGCTACTGCAGTCCTGAACAAGTTGGAGAGTTAAGCTAATGGCAAATAACTGAGCCATCCGGAAGAGACATGGCAAATTCGGTGTGTACAGCGGCCGAAACATCGTGAATATGGCAATAAAGATGAGGACAGCAGTCGGAACAATGTAAATCATCTCAGAAATATATACAAACATTTTAGAATAGAAAAAATAACCATTCTGATAAAATGTATGAATCACAATATATTGTTTAACCCACAAACTCTATCACAATTACAGCTGGAAAGAATTTATCTAAACTCAACATAAAATTTGTTACAACTACTTCTAAGACAATAAGAGAATTAATAATACAAAACAAAATAATAAGCTAAAACTAAAAAGACGGAATTTAATCTATCACCTGTAATAACTGTCACAAGGTATACACTGGAGAAACCTAAAGTAATTTAAATAAAACATTATATAAACAGAAAAGTGATATTATAAAAAAAAAAACACATTAAATGCATTAGTAATGGAAGTAATCTTAATTTTGATTTTAAAAAAGAAGCTACTCTGAAAGAGAAAGTAATTTACTAAGACAAAAATAAGTAAAAATGCTTTAATGGCTAGATCATCCACAGTAAATTTGCGTCTAGTTTCTCGAATCATTTCACATTTCTTGGCAGATTTTTTATTATCACAATGTGGGATATTTAATAACATAAGTGACAGAATAACAAAAAGGAGAAGAAATTAAATAGATTTTATACCACCCCCAAAATTAAATAGATTATATACCCCACCAAAAATTAAATACATTATGTACCCCCCAAAAGATTAAATAGATTATATACCCCCACAAAAAAAAATTAAATAAATCATATACCCAACAAAAATTAAATAGATTATATACCCCCACAAAAAAATTAAAATTGAATTAAAAAATTCTAGCTCCCCACTTTTCTCTCTAATCATTGCATCAGTATAAACATCACTTTAATCTCAGGAAATCCGAAACACCTCACACGAAAACTCCTTCATTTTGTCAGATTTTTCCATAATATAATAATATATATATATATATATATATATATATATATATATATATATATATATATATATATATGTGTGTGTGTGTGTGTTTGTGTGTGTATAACACTTTTTCTTCGTATTCGAAGCATGATGTTCAAGCAGCTCAGTTCCTAGGAACCGACCACCCACGCATCAGCACTTATTTGATTATAGTGGTGAAGGCTTTGTGCAGAACCAACCAACATTTTGAAGGGCCGAATGTAAAGACCTGGTGCACTACGTGCCATAATGTCTCAAAACGACCCTCCACTGGTTTTGAATTCAGAGATCTCCTTCTTCTAGACTAGTTGCCATCCAAGGCTATAGAACCCAGTCTGTCCTTCTATTTACCCATAGCTGGAGGGAGAAGAGGATACATAACTTTCATGCTTACGTGCTAATACACTTGGGAAAGGTGTGAATCCTCTCCTTCTCCTTCCAGCTATGGGTAAGTAGCAGGACAGACTGGGTTCTATAGACTTGGATGGAGAAGGACAACTCTGAATTCAAAATCTCATGTGCTGTTGATGGTCTGTGGTCTGTCAGTTTCCTAGGAACTGATCTGCTCGATTCTCATACGTCGAATTTGACGGGAGAGTTGAGTATATATATATATATATATATATATATATATATATATATATATATATATATATATATATATATATATGGTTCGATGGATAAATTATAGTCTAAAATACACAAAAATGAAAATAATAGTGACATCTCATTTTAACAGATATATTTACAAAATATCACAAAATACCAAAATTTATTCAATAAAAACGCTATTGTCTTCAGTATGGGTCTACAGACGACTTCGGAATCCCTTGCATTTTTGCTTGACGGTCTCGTTGTTCAAGTTGGTGAATGCTACCATAATCCTTGCCTTCCGTTCATCTTTGTTGTTACAAGGAGTTTTGTTGGACACCAGTTCAACTGTGCCATCACACATAAATAATCAAGGGGGTTGCAGTCTTGGGATATAGGTGGCTAGATCTAAGGGTTGATGTCGCAGAAATTGATGACAGCCATGACTGGGTGCTCCTGCTTATATTGCATGGTACAGATTCCCATTTCCAGACAGGGTTTTCCAGCAGCCAGCCTCTTGACCCAGAGCAGCAACACCTCCTCAAAGCAATTCATGCAGGCCTCCGAGTCTGAAGCCCTCACTAAAAAAATTCGGGAGCTATTTTGTTATCAAAACGATCAGTACCTTCCTAATCAAAATTAGACTCATCCGATTCTTTCCGAATACTCGGCACTATCCTTAGAGTGACACCCGAGCACTGACATATTCGGATTGGAGCTTTCGGCGCGAATGCCAAGCAGTAGAGTATTCCGTTTCCAAATTTCTGGCGGAGTGAATTGCGTCATGGTGCACTTATTCTCACAGACGGTGAACAACTGACCCTACTATACAGTGCATTTGACATAATAAAAAAGAACAATGTGCATGTCCAAAATTAAAGACATAAATTGACGAGGATCTACACATCACATCCTGCATATGAATAAAAAAAAATACACATGTTTAATCTCTAAACATAAACAAATATATTTTATTAACATTATACATTTTTAAGGATTTTCATATATATATATATATATATATATATATATATATATATATATGTGTGTGTGTGTGTGTGTGTAAAAAGTGTGTGTATGAAAAGTGTGTGTATATAAATATAAATAAATATATATATATATATATAATTATTTATATATTATATGCGCGGTACTTCTGTTTGTCTGACGATCGCCAAAGCGTGAAACCCAGGGTCACAAACTCACATGAATCCAACCAAATATATATATATATATATATATATATATATATATAATTCATGTCTCTTTTCTATCTTACTGTTTCTCTCTCTATATATATATGTGTATATGTTTGTGTGTGTATGTATGTATATATATATATATATATATATATATATATATATATATATATATATATACATACACACACATACACACGCAGACCCATATATATATATATATATATATATATATATATATATATATATTCAACCGTCTTACAGCCCTTTTATCATCAAATTCTATTTTTCTATGCCAGTTTCCCAGGTACCAAGCACCTGCGTGCATGTACGAATGTAGACTTACTCAATGTCTCTTTCCTGTTCTTTCTCTTTCATCTACACCAAACGGTCATGTCTATAGTCGATCATGGTTATGCAATAAGAACATTATTATTATTATTATTATTATTATTATTATTATTATTATTATTATTGTCACTTCTCCTCTTCCTTTTCTTCTTCTTTTTGTTATTCTTCTATCCCTTAGTAATTTATTTTTGCTATATTTCCTAATCCTTGCTTTCCCAACCATGTACACAAGTTCTTACAGTTGTCCCTTTTCCCCCTACAATAGTATCAAATTATCAAATCCTTCTTAACTCGTTTTGCCACTATAAATTTCAATTCTATCTTTCTGATTCTAAGTATAAGAGCCATTTTTGTTTCCATTTCCTTAAAAACTTCTTCGTAGCTCTCATATTCCGCCGATGGTATCCTAGGCATCCTTATGTAGAAGCACTTTTCTTTTGTCTCATGTCGCTTGTGTCTTTAATATGATTATCCAGGATTCACTGCTATATGGAAATACTGATATTACATACCTCCTTCATACGGCGAACCAGCATGTGAATTGAAGGCCTTCAAATTTTATTTGGCTTTTAGCCAATTTATTAAGTAAGTCTTGTTCTTGTTCTTCTTCGTCTTTTTCTTCGTACAGTGTCAGTTTAGGGGGCAGGCGATTATGGCTTTCCACAACTTCCTGTTCTTTAAATTCCTTAGTAAAGATTGTCATTTTTGTTTTTTGCTATTTTCCCATAATCTATGTTCTGGTAGACATTTACAAATGCTCATGAGGAAGGTTATGCGCTACTTTCCTCTGTCCTTGCCTTCACCATGTCCTCAGAGTGACAAATTTTCTAAGCCCTCTTTCCTCATTATATGCCCTAGAAACTTCAAACTGTGTCTTTCCGATGCTAAATATAAGTGTCCTTATTGGTTCCATTTTATCTTAAAGTCTGTCGTTGCTCCCATGTTCACTCGATGGTATTCTCCGCATCCTTACGCATAAGTACATTTCTGATGTCTCAAGTCTCTTCCCTATCTGTGATGAGATTGCCCAGCATTCACCGTTATATTGGAGTACCGATATTACATAACATTTCTGTACTCCCGGTTGTCTACAATTAAATTTTCCCGTTTCTTAATAATTTGCTTTGCTTTTGTAAGGCATATTTCGCTATCCCAATGCAACTTCGGATTTCGCTGTGGCTTTTGTTATCAGTTAAAATACTTCCCAGACATTTAAATATTTTGTACTTACTGTACGTTCTGTTTTCTTACTGTTGATGTGCAGTCATTTCTCTTCGCTCTCATTTACTGCCTTCTATAAGAGTTTCTATAGTTTTTTTTTTTACTGTGTCTGCTACCAACACTGCCATTTGTATATCTAATGTTATGAAAATTGTGGCCGCGAGTAATAAAATAGATTGAGTAAATAATACTTGTGTAATAACATCTCTATATTCAAATGATTCAGTATTAGCCGATTCAACTTTTCTAAAATCAAGATGGCGGTCATCATTGCAACAAACTGACAAATGTTCTATGCAGAAAATCGAGTGACCCTTGAGATTTTTAATTATTTAAAGCTTGTCGGCACATCCATAAGCATTTAAAGTTTGACTTGTTTCGTGAAGCCATTGTAGTGATCATTGTTTATTTTTTATAGAATATCCCTACGCAATATAAACGACCGCAGGGATTGGCCATTTAAAAATAAAGACTGTGAGATTGAATTTAATAAGAGAGAAGTAAAATTACGGCGATCTTTTAATTATTTCCCTTTCATTTAACAGTTTCTCGGGGGTCATAGGAATTAATTCAATTATATAACAATTATACAACTATGAATCACTTAAAGAGACCCAGTAGATTTTGAATATGAAATATCATGGTGTTAGACAAATTTAAAGCAAATTCTAAAACTTTCTCTAGAACAAGCGATGGAATTTAGTCATTCACAACGACGATATGTCTTTTCAGAAAACGAATCCTTCCATGTTATGTTATCGAAGAGAAGTAAGAATAACTTTAAATGTTTCAACAATGTCAAGGGTAAAGTTGAAAAATAGCCATTTCTATGCAGGAAACATTCCACATTCATTAACAGATTGATAAAGATAATGATAACGATAACGGTGAAATAACTGTTTCCTTGCAGGTATCATTCGGCATTCATTTACCTAAAGATAATGATAACTCTGAAATACCTGTTTTCTTGCAGGAATCATTCGGCATTCATTTACCAAATGATAAGGATAACGGTTAAATGCTCGTTTCCATGGAAGAATCATTCGATATTCATTTTTAAAACAATTTACCTTACAGTCAGCTGAAATTCATGAATTAAAAAAAAATCTTTATCGTCATATTCAAAATTTCACTGTTAAGCCGATTTAAGGTTTCACTGAGTGTTTTCTTCTTAATCTTTTGTTTAAGTTAGTTTGGAAATTCAACATCTTATTTATATCCTTATTTTTCCTTAGCGCTACATGTCTTATCAATTTTAGTTGTTATTGCTGTTGAATGTATTCATGTGAGGTGGGTTTTTTTTATTTGTTTAATTTCTGTGTTTTTGGTTTTGTATAGCCTGTCAATAGGGGGCTGATGAAGGACAGTTTTCTTTAGGACTTGAATGATTCATTCATTTGTAGTCATCTTAATAAGTCTTCTGAAAGAACGGTTGTATATAGGGAATAGTTTAGACTAGGCTTTCCCAACCTAAGTGCTATCGCCTTCAATGGGCGATTTCAATTGTTTAGTCGGCGATGAGCAACTAAAGAGTAAATGGTCGTTGAATGAATCTTTTCTTGGGCAATATAAGATTTAAGTATTAAAATGAATGCCAACATATAACATATTCGAATGAGATATGCAAAGAACCTTTATAATAAAAAAGATCATGCTAAATCGGAATGACTTGATTTCATTCCTAGAATAGATATGAATATCTCCGCAAACAAGGAATATTTGGGCATTTTATATAGTTTTCGAAGGGTAATTAACATTCAAACAATTTTTCATTTTTAGACATAAAAAATATTCGCTAAATTTTTCTTAGTTATTAATAGTGTATATTATTTAATTTTATAATTATAAACATACTGTTTAATTTTTTTGTCAACATTTGCAACTTAAGTTTTGAATGATTCATTCATTTGTAGTCAATAAACATGAAACTGGACTTGACCATAAGACTAAATTATATATACTTTTCAGTGTTCATGTTTTTTTTTTTTTTTTTTGTTCCTTAATACGGTATTAGAAGCTGTAACCGCCGCCGTATAAAACATTTTTGCATTTAGTAATTTTTCCAACGTTATAAATTCAGTCTATGAACCAGTAACAAACTTTTACCAAACAATTTTGATATGCTCTTGAATATTTACTATACAGGTTGGCAGTGGAAAATCAGAATGTCTACATCTGACGAGGTTGCTTAAATTCTTTCTAATGGACTTTTGGGCAACAACATGGTTGGTAGTTCTAACTAAGAGAAAATTTGAAATGAAAAAGAAATTCATCATTTTCTATTTTTAAACCTACGAATAGGCGCTAAGCGGTGGCGGACGAGTTGGCGCGCTAGTTCCCTATTGATTAATAAGTTTGTTTTCCATTAGATACTGCATCTTTTTTTGGAGTTGTGCCAAAACTAACTTAATCTTTGTACATACCAAATATAGGTACATATCTTAGAAGCATCTTCCCACGGTATGGTTAAAATTGAATTCTAATTGGCGATACCATTTTCCATACTAATAACAGTTACGCTTACCAAGCATCCATATTATATATACAATTAATATGTAATTACATCATATGTAATTACATCATATGTAATTACATCGTATATAAATATAAGAAATTTGATATCATAAAGATGGTAATATTATATCATTTAAGCGATTATATATAACCTCATAGTAAATAATTATATAAATATTTCAATAACCAAATGATTATTTTTTTCAATATGCCGTGTAACTTCAGGACATGGATGATAGGTACATCCAAAATATCCTTAATTTCGTAGATCTAAGGAGTGTTTTTCCCTTAGTACACCTTCCAATCCCCGTTCTTCAATCCATTTAGACAAGTTCGTTGTGTTATTGATGTTTACCTTTCATCAAATTTTCTTCAGTATTTCCTTTGGGTGTCATATTCTCCAAACATTCTGTCTTCGTTATTCGTTCGAGTGATTTTAAATCTTTCTAATTCTATGCTCTAACATCACTTTTGTTTTCATTTTTCTTAAAACTTTCCCAATGTCCACATATTCAGTCTATGGAATTCTAAGGCTGTTTATGTAGCACCATATCCAGCAAGTGTCAACTACATTTGTGAAACAATTTCCTAGCATTCACCGCCATCGCAGATAGATTGATGGGACATAGATGTTCGGCAGTCTTTCCGTTGTTTCTAACGAAATTTCCCTGTTTATATATATATATATATATATATATATATATATATATATATATATATATATATTAATTTCCAAGAGGACAGAATCCAGGTAAAGCTGAATGCCCAGGACAGAGTAAGAATATAATATAAAAGGATCAAGCACTAATATTCCATGGTTAATTTATTACATTGGAATCATAAGCCCGATTGAATTCATCAGACCTACAAATTCCAAAAGAAACCGTAATAATTTATTACATTGGAATGGTAATCACGATGGAAACCATGGAATATTAGTGCTTGAGACTTATATATATATATATATATATATATATATATATATATAGAGAGAGAGAGAGAGAGAGAGAGAGAGAGAGAGATAAATAGATAGATAGAAAGATAGATAGATAGATAACTTTGGAGGCAGTTTTCGCTATTCCTACGGATGTCGGGTCGATATTTTCCGTCGTATGTTAAAACATCTTCCAGATAGTTAAATATCTATATTTGCTTGATCCTGAGGTCTCCAATTTGTTGTTTCCATCTTGGGCTGTCATATATAATGGTTTATAATTATAATGTCATATATAATTATAATGATATATAATTATGTCATATATAATATATATAATAAATATATAATATATAAATATAAATAAATATATAATAATAAAAAAGAAATAATAAAAAAGAAATATATATATATATATATATATATATATATACAGTATAATGAACAAATATAGCTTAATATTGAAAAGTATGCTCTTTTTTTATTGTTTAGCCAGATTTTAGAAAATGCGTAAAACTGAAAACTGTGTACTTACCATAATTAGGTAATACTTCCAAACTACAGTAACGAATTTAAAATTTTTAAATTAATAAAGATTCAAATCTGAATTCCGACTATAAAGCATTTTCAGTTTCGACCAGGAAACCGTTTTATGAGTAATTTTCTTTATCGATTAATATAAATTGGCTAAAAATATTTCTGCTTGAGGAATATGACTTAATGTCGATTAATTGCTAATTACAGAGTCTTTTCCTAAAGTTTTATAATAAAAAAATAAGCAGAATAAGCAGAGAGTAATCCTTGACATTTATGCGCAACACTTCATCACTAATAACATTTTGTGAATGCTGATTAGTATTAATTATGTTGAACGACAATTTGCGTTTGAAAATAATTATGATATAAATTCTATAAACAGGAAGTGATATTCGGTATTTAAGTAATTTATGTTTCGAAATTTGGTTACTTAATAGGAATTTGGCATTAGGTTATTATAAATGGTCGTTAAGCCTTGTCAGGGACGACTTTCATTATCAAGATGAAAAGAGAGAAGTTATTTCATATTAAAAACAACTTAAGCAACCTGGCTTTTTTTCATTGACATTTTAAAAATTGTTTTACATTATTTCAGTGTTTTTTTATGGCCTCAAAGCCGCCGTAACATCTCTTCCTTTTTTTTTACATCCAATTTAAATATTGCTTTTCAGTGAAGATCATTGAGTTATGAGACTGAGGTTCGTCTTCTATAAAAATGGAAAAGAAATGGAAACACTTCCCCACCGCTAGCATATTTTTTGTGGGTGGGGGAAAGACGAACAATTATATTTTTCTAATTAGAAATATCACGATTTTCAATAGCAACTGAAAACCCAATTAACAACGTCGGAATTGAACGGCTAATTTACGAAAGGGAAAGGGAAGATAGAACAACGTCATGAGATCTAAAATCTATTTAAAAATAAATAATTTTAAAAATTGAAAAAAATTATGAATAATTTAAATTTAAATTATAGAAATTAAAAAAAAATTCTTTTAATTGGTTACGGAATATTGAAGGAAATTTCGAGGAAACGTCATAAAATATTTATGATATCTGATTGCTACAAAGTTACTTCTAAAGCAAAAACTCTTTCTCTGTACAGATACTCGTCACTTGACCTGAATCCGTTCCAGCTTTCTGATCGCTAAACAAGCTCGTCATTAAAGGAGAAATACATGACTACTATTTCTGGTACACTACGCGTATAATGCTTTGGCGTTAACTAGTTTCAGATATATAGAGAGCTCAAACTGAATCTAAATCTAACATTTCTAAAGTTTTCTGAATGCATACACAGTGCAGTAGTGTCGTTACTGGCGGAACTCGTTGCCGAGTATTGGAGTATTCATCGAAATTTCCTTCTGTGTGAAATGAGTCCTATGTTGGATCTGAAGAGACGTCCCAAGTCACCGCATTGTAAGATAGGTAGGTTCTGGGGATGGAGAGCTCTGAATTTTCTTTGATCTCTTTGCCACTCTTCTATTTGTTTTGAGTTCTCGAAGATGTTGATTCTTTTGTGCACTGCTCCTCTCCAGCTGCTTCTTTCTGTAACTTCCATCTCCCAATTGACCGGATCGGTTTCTGTCCTCAGCAAGGTTTTTGGGGGCTGATCCTTGAATCTACAACGTGGGTTTCCACGTGATATCATGCCAAATACGACCTCTGAGAAGAGGATTTGTTGGTGTCGACGGATGTCTGGCATTCGAGCAAGGTGTCTGGCCCATCGAAGTCGGTGGCGAGTAATGATGGGTTCCAGGCTCTTCATCTTTGCGCGGAGGAGAACTTTGTTGTTCGTGATCCGGTCCTGCCACGCTTTCCGCAGGATTTGACGAAGTTTCATTTAATGGAATCTTTCAAATTTGTGGATGTCTCTACTGTAGACTGTCCAGGTCTGACGGACGTACAGAAATGTCAATATTACAACAGCTCGGTAGACCATGATCTTGGGGCTTTGGGTTAGCCCAAGATTACCGAAGACTCTTTTGAATAGCTTCCCGTAGGCGGGCGGCACTGATTAGTTTATCAACGTCTTTTCGGCAGATGCATTCGATGTTAGTATACTAACAAGGTATGGAAATTGTACAACATTCGCCAGGTTCAGTCCTTTGTTAGTGATTTTGACTCTAGCTGTTAGTAGATGTCTCGTTCCTAGTTGGAGAAGTAAAAGTAATAAAAAATTCGAAGCTCTATACTCTGTACATTAATTCAGTTTGCATGTTGAAATACAGCAGAATTATTTTTTTAATTTTTTTTTTTTACTTTATTTTTATTGTATTTATTCCGATTCATTTTAAAGAAATCATCGCCGGCAAGTATACAGAAAAATGTTTCTTAGCTGAAACATTTCTCTATTCGATGGTGTCATGTTGAAAATACGTTGACTGGCACTCCACAACTGGTTCACATTAGCAGTTATCTCAAGGACTCTCACACGTCTCCTGTACTGTTATTTTGTTAACTTTATCGCTCCAGTAAGTACCTGACCCCTTCTGCTATCCTCTACAATTACAAGAACCAGTTTAGGCCCTAAATGAAGAATTATTGCCATATATGGGCAGGAGCTGCCCAGTTTTCATTTTCTAGTCTCAATAGAGTCAAAAAATATTTCAGCGTCCTTGCGTGTGACAAATTATTTCTGCCCAAAAAACCCTTTCTCATTAACTAAATGTCGCAAGCTTCTCGCTGCTGTATCGCTGTTTCCATGGAAAGTGCTCAAGCGAACTACATTCCTTTGTTCCACCAGTTCTAACCTTCACGGCTAAAACCCGTCATGCCACGTCCATTCTAGCGAACCAAACTTATTCCTTTCCTGTTATATTGAGGTGATGTAAGTTCCACTCGAACAGATTCTTCCCACGAACCGTTAATTTGTGGAACCGACTCCCAAGATGATGCTTCCCAGATCACTACAATCTTAACCTGTTCAAGTTTAGTTTCAACCGTTACCTTCCCCACCATTCTTTTTATAAGAATTTCACCTCAAGCAAGGCAGGATTACCACTAGCACGCAAAGGGTTACAGAGAATGAAAGTAAGAGAAAAAAGTGGGAATTGAGGAAAGGATAAAAAAGATGAACGGGGATCAGAAGATGACGATTAACATTACATTTAAATTTTTGAAAATTAAAGTTATCAGAGAAGCAAGTAAGAGGAATGGAGTTCCACTGTCAGGAAGTGCGAGAGAAGAAGCTGTTGTAGTAGAAGAGGCGGTTACATTGCAGTAAAAAAAAAAGGTAGGATCGAGATGCCAACCTAGTAGCACGCTTAAATTCATGCATTTGGGGCACCAGTGAAAATAGCTCGTCAGAGCAGTTGCCATGAAAATATTTGCAGAAAAGACAGAGCGAAGCCACACCACCTCTCCATATTGAAGATAAAAATTTCATATAGTGGCTTGTTTTTTACGATTTATCAACCCATTGTGGGATCGTAAAAAAAATAGTCGGTTCTCTGTACCTCTGTAGTAAGCATCTGTCTCATTCTGCTATTCTCTACCTTTACAAGAATCAAATCAAGAGGAAAAGGAGTACTGTTGCCATATACGGACAGGAGCTGCTTAGTATTCACTTTCCAGTGTCGATAGACGTAAAAAAAGCGTATTACACTGGGATGATGTAAGATCTACGCGAACAGATTCTTCTCACGAACCGTTACATTGTGGAACCGATATCCTAAGATGATGCTTCCTTGTAAATTAAATTCTTAACCTGTTTAAATCCAGGGTCAACCATTATGTCCCTCGCATAAATTGTGCCTCTTACTCTGTAACCCTCTGTCTTGAGTTTCTCTCAGGTCTTGTACAGGATGAATATCTTTGTAAAAAGAAAAAAAAATCCTGTCTTCGAAGAATTCAGTAAAATTTATTTTAGCCTGTTTTATATAGGAATAAAATGTCGTGAATTAAGTAGACCACGTGACCATAGAGGAAATGCATAAGTAGAAAAGTGGCGTGACGTCTAAACGATCGTTATATCTATTCTATCCTCTATTGCTATTCGGTTTGTAATCTATTCTCTATTACTATACGGACCACCATTCTCTACTTTCTTCACTTAACTATTTCTCTATTCGGATCACTATACCGGTTACTATTCGAGCGCGTATTATTGAGCAAGTAATATTAGTGCGAGTGTTATACGAAGGCGCCTGACGCCAGTATTGTTCAACTGCGTTACTATAGTTGTATCTGCAATTGCAAAGTCTCTGCTACAACGAACATTACGAAAGTGACAACAAGTATTCTTTGGCATTACACAAGTGTCAAACGAGTGTTTGTTGACATCACAAAAACCTATAACAAGATTAAAAATCAACAACAATCTGGAAAAATTCCAATCTAACTTTGCTTTTTGTGCATTAAATCCAATAAAAAAATATTTCGAAGACAATGGTTGGTTGGTTGGTTGGTTGGGTTTTATGGCATATCAACCACCGTGGGTCATTTAAGCCAAATTAAGGCATATATATATATATATATATATATATATATATATATATATATATATATATATATATATATATACACCTATACTTATATCAAACATATAGATGGCAACATTATTTTTTCAAAAACGCATAGCTGGCAACACTATTTTTTTCCCAAAAACGTATAGCTGGCAACATATTTTTACCAAAAAACGTATAGCTGGCAACATCATTGTTTCAAAGACGCATACCTGGCAACATTGTTTCAAAAATGTATAGCTGGCAACATTGTTTTTCCGAAAACATTATCTGAAGCCTTGTTGTTGGACGTAGTTTATCGTCATACCCAGGACGCTTCGAAGACAAGACAATGTACATGACCATTAAGCTGAACCAGCGGCTATGTACAAGAGAATGAATAATATAGTTTAATAATATACAAAACGAAAGAGGTCAAATCTTATATTAAAAACTGCTACCCATTTATATTTTGTGAAAAATCTGAATGAGGCATTCTTTTTCACCAAGACATAGATGGATATTTCAGATTAGCAGATACAAATTATTAAGCATTCTCGTAAATCAGTCTTGTATTATGATAAAAAACGTGTAGCAGAAAAAAGGCCTAAACAATAGTAAGTTTTGTCATTCCAATGTATATGTTTGATGTGGCAAAGGCTTGCAAGTTTGTTCATACTCTAAATAATAGATAAAGAAGCACTATAGAGACGACCGTTTTTCGTTTATTGAAAACAGCACTGGTAGTAAAATTGATTCTATCAGAAAAAAAAAAGTTATTTAAATTGATTAAATATTTAAAGATTTGGTGCTCAACCTTACAGTTTAAAACCATCGATTACGGAGATAGCAAAGTTTAAAGATTTGGGACTCAATATTACGGATTAAAACGATCGAATACGCGGATGTCAAATTTTAAATATTTGGTGATCAACCTTACGGCTTAAAACTATCGAATACGGACATGTCAAAGTTTAAAGTTTTGGGACCCAAAATTACGGTTGAAAACTATCGAATACGGAGATGTCAAAGTTTAAAGATTTGGGACTCAACATTACGGTTGAAAACCATCGAATACGGAGATGTCAAAGTTTAAAGATTTTGAGCTCGATATTACGATTTAAATCCATCGAATACGGAGATGTCAAAGTATAAAGATTTGGGACCCAACCGTACGCAGATGTCAAATTTTAAATATTTGGTGATCAACCTTACGGCTTAAAACTATCGAATACAGACATGTCAAAGTTTAAAGTTTTGGGACCCAACATTACGGTTGAAAACTATCGAATACGGAGATGTCAAAGTTTAAAGATTTGGGACTCAACATTACGGTTGAAAACCATCGAATACGGAAATGTCAAAGTTTAAAGATTTTGAGCTCGATATTACGATTTAAATCCATCGAATACGGAGATGTCAAAGTATAAAGATTTGGGACCCAACCGTACGCAGATTTCAAATTTTAAATATTTGGTGATCAACCTTACAGCTTAAAACTATCGAATACAGACATGTCAAAGTTTAAAGTTTTGGGACCCAACATTACGGTTGAAAACCATCGAATACGGAGATGTCAAAGTTTAAAGATTTGGGACCCAACATTACAGTTGAAAACCATCGAATACGGAGATATCAAAGTTTAAAGACTTGGGGCTCAACATTACGGTTTCAAACCATCGAATACGGAAATGTCAAATTTTCAAGATTTAGGGTTCAATATTACGGTTTAAAGCTATGGAATACGGAAATGTCATAGTATAACGATTTGGGGCTCAACATTACAGTTTAACACCATCGAATATATAGATGTCAAATGAAAGCTTAATAACATTAAAGAGTGTACGGTATAGAAAAAGGAATCATAACTTAAAGCGCGCCAATTCTGAATAGAAACACCCCGTGTGCGTTATATATATAATACCAACAGGCATAGAAAATAGGGTGCCACGCCACTTATCTTTGGAGCATATTGCTGAAAATATCAAACATGATGATTATCAATCAACATTACAAGTAGAGAACTACACAAAAGTATTAAAATATAGAACTGTTTAGCCAACTTCTGAAAATAATGACATAAATGAAAAGAAAAAGAATATATCAATTGGTTTACCTGTTATTATTTAATAGGTAAAAAAAAACAGAATTGCCTCGAAGTTTTTGCATTTTTGAACAAGTATTTTCCGGCAAAAATGTTAGTTACAGCAAAATGCCCAACGTAGATCATATTATTAATGGGCACAACCAGAAATTGCTAAAGTATAAAGCTACATATGAATCTACCAGCTGCAACTGCAGAAACCTTGAATATTGCCCCTTAAATGGACAATGTTTGTCTAGCAACACCGTATATAGGGCCAAAGTTGAAGGACTTTTCTCCATTGTCTATATTATCTCGACAGAGTGCGTATTTAGAAAAAGATTAATAACAATTTAATCGTTCATTAACTAAATATCATAACAGCAACGCTATATCTAGTTACATAACAGAAAATTTATCCGAAGATACAATGGAACATGGTAAGAAAAGGTAAAAACTATGAAAAGACAAAAGTTGGCTATTTTGATTTTCCCGAGCCACAGTTTGTTGCTGAATATGATTAAAGATGTTGGGATGTATGCACGCATGCAAAAAAATAAAAAAATAAAAAAATATTGTTATCAAATATGGAATACAGATGTAGTTCACATCCAGTTCAATAGAAAAACAATGTAGATTTAATTATATTTAAACACGTAAGTTGAGGGCGCCATTTTGTAACATTAAATTATAAACTGGGCTGAATTATCCTGTCCGAAAGCGTGAATCTTATGTAACCAAGGGATTGTATATTTTCCATTTTATATTTTACGTCTTATAAGCTCTAAAAGTATTGAACACGTATTTTGTAAAAGTTAGAATTTGTTAACTACAACTGTTTATATAATAATAATAATAGCTGGCCACTCGTATTCGAGGATACCCATCTACTAGAGTGGCTAGCCAATCCCTATTGCAGACTCTTGCTCAGGCACATTTAGCTTTTGTTTGACACCCACAGAACCCCAGCTGTGGTTTATAGCGCAATTATGCTGAGCACACCTTAGTTAAAGTTTCTGGTAGAGAGAGTGTTAAACCCTCGGTCACGATGACTTGTGACTTCGTGCTAGCGCAGCTATCGACGGCCGCAAGTGTTCCGTCTACCCAATTTCACTCAAAGCTTGGGTCAACTCGTGGTATTTTTTTCAGGCACTTTCAGAATGTACCGCACGCTGGCATCTTCCCCACTCCAGACCGATAACACACGCACACACACACACACGCACACGCACACACAAATACACACACAAATACACACACAAATACGCACACACACACACACACACACACACACACACACACATATATATATATATATATATATATATATGAACCGCAACAAATAGGCTGAAAACAATAGAAAACGGTTAAATGTATCTCATGCCATAGCAATCTAATCACAATCCAAACAATATTCATTTGAAAAAAAAAAATTAATGAATATTCCTCGCTCACTTTACTTTTTACCAGACTTTGAATTATGACACTTTGTGTCTTCCATATGCTTTCACTGACCTTTCAGTCACTTGATGAACATTCATGAACGTTCTCAAATTTAAAAGCCTTGATAAACCAATGACATCCTCGCTTCTGTGTAGATAAACACGTGCCGCATAACAAATACTACACTGCTTTGTTAAAGTCTCTCAGGGGACGCAACCCATCGGCTAAGTACAGTTTTTTTCTTGTCTTTTTTTTTTTTATCTTTTTTTATTCATACGTATGTTTGTATGTATAGGAATCTTCTCCAGTTTTTCAGGAATTTGATCAACACGTGCTAAACTTATGAGAGACGTTTTAAAAATAATGTCTCCGATTTCTTTTCATGATAAAGACAGATAAAATGAACAGATACAACAGCGTTGGATAGAATAAGTTTTTAGCTACATATTCACCATTATTGGCTCTGTATTTTCGAGTAGCTCGCCATTTCGTACTTTCACATGTGCGCAGGGTTTCCCGCCACACACATCACTGTCGTTATTGTTGAAATACATTTGCCACATCCACTGATACATTTTCGCGCCCTTTATGCAAAAGGTTGAAAGTCGTCAGCGAATGCGGGTGTTTTCTACATGAACAAATTCTATGATATATCTTGTTTTATATTTGGTATACTTATATGTCGAAAAATGATTTTTGCATTCTGACGCTCAGATAAAAAAAAATAAGACGCGAAACTTCAAACTCTAGAGGTATACAACCAAAATCATCACTTTCATCGTAAGAAAGAAAGCTTTGTCGTATATGTGGATATAAAAGAAACAAATGCTTCTTTGCTTTTAATTGATATATCTAATCAAGATTTTGTAAACTGTTAGCCCCGCAAGCGTAAACTTATTTCAGGTTTAGATTTTCTCAAAAATGTTTTTAACCGTTACAGAATTAATAAATTTATTTCCCTTTAATAAAAAAGTTTTCATGATCGGAGAAGATGACAGATGGAGTAAGGTCAAGAGAGTAAGGAGGACGGGGGAAAAATTTCTATATTTAGTACGATAATCTTCTACAGAGTTATTTGGACAAAATGTAATGTGTTATCGTATAATATTAACCCGCCTTTGTGCACTTTTCTGCAAATATTTATAAACTGCTTCCAATTAACAAAGCTTCTGGGCATTAACTTTTTATTTGTGGTTTAACGCATCATGATAAATACTACCCTTCAAAGAAAAAGCATACATTTATAGGGTGTTACCCACTTTTCCTCACTGGGAATAATTTTAACCAGCAACGATTCTACGGTAAGTCTTCAACGACGAGCAGTAATTAAACTGAGATACATTCAAAGGCACTCATATGATGACGAGCCCACTGACAAAGGTTAGACACATTTGCAACTTCACGAAGTCGTCTTGTAATTGGAGCATGGCTTGCACTGGGTTAGCCAAAGAGATCATTCGTTTATTACCTCTTACTCTGTAACACTCTACCTTGAAAGGCTCTTGGGCTTGGTGCAGGGCGAACAATATTTTAAAAATAAAAGTAGAAAATTGACTTACTAAAGCGAACGAACTTTTTGTGAATGGGCTATTGATTTTCTGCGAGTGCTAAAAATGTTTGTTTTCATTGGATATACCTATAGCTAACCCACTTTTCATCATTGGCGATCATTATATTTAATCGATTCTCCCCAAGCAAGGTAATAATGCCACTGAGATGCAATGGGCGACTGGGAGTGAAAGAGGTAAAAAAAAAAAGACTTTAGAAGAAACTGGAAACCCAGTCCTAAAGACGAAACAAGGGATGTACCTTTACTCCTGTCCAAAAGACTTGAAAGGGGTGTGAACCAGACGATCGGCGAACGTATCTATTTATACTGAGAAGAAAATATATAGTAAGTAAACTAATAACGATACTGCGGAAAGTCTACACTACAACGACGAGCAAGGATTAAACTGAGAAGCGTTCAGATGATGAGAGGCCCACGGACCAAGTTTAGACACTTTTCCAACTTCATGAAATCTTGTGATTGGCATATGACTTGCATTGAGCTGGTCAAAAAGTTCGTTCATAGACCCTCTACCTCGATTTGCTCTTGGGCCTGATACACAGTTAACATTATTTTAAAAATAAAAATAGAAAAGTAGAAAAACGACTGAACTTTTTGGCTGACCTAATATACATCCGTTTTGTTAATTCTCGCTTAGTTTTTTTTTTTTTTTTTTGTTCAGTTACGTTTTAGAAGTATAGTTCAAATACACTTATACGCAAATATCATTGGAAAATTTATAAATCCGTCTCTTTTCTGCCCAAGTTATTGGCTGAACAGCAGAACAGACTGGGTTATACAGCTTTGGTTGACAACCAGTCTAACGCAGGAAGAAATGGTAACCTATTGCTGGAAAATCTGCAATGAATAGTAAGTGATATGATCACCGAATCGTGTATCTTCTATAGCACTCAACTGACTGAATACCGTTTTGAAGAGGCCCAATTTTTGACAGAATTTGGACGCCCAAACTGAGAAGATACTTTGAAAGAATAATTTCCTGATTACAACTGATCAAACTATCGTTGGAAAATACGGGAATTTTCATTGAAAAAACGAATATTTCCTGTTGCTTTCGTTCCTGGAGATCTTTTTTTTTTTTTTACATTAATACAACATAAAATTTGATCTAAATTATATTGAATCAGGTAGAGTTAATGCAAAACTTACTCTGGTAACGGGTGATCTGCAAAGAAAGAAAAAAAATGATTAGAATGTAATCATTTATAGTTATTTTATCGAAAGTATTAAAAAAAGTATCTACTAAGTAATCATGTCAGAAATGCGACAGTACTTTATTATCAAGCTAATAGTAAAATTGGAGTTATAGCTTTCTTGTACCATCATCGTACAAGAGAGAAGTGATATTTTTTAAATGGTTTCACCCCATACAAGGCAGTAAAGTTACAAGGGATTACTGGGTGTGGAAAAATTAGGAAGAGAAACATTAACCCTAGAACACTAACCATGGGTATATAGTACCCAACGCAAATCTTCCTATTTTTAATTCCAATTTTCAGTACCTGATTTTCATATCTAGATAATATTTTTCAGTTCCTATTAATGTTACCTTAAAGTACAAAGTCAAAAGTGTCTATATGTAAAATATTTCAAATAAAGATTTATATTTAATATTGTTTTTTTTTTTTTTTGTTATTTTTCAAAATCGGGTATGATATACCCATGGTTAGTGGTGTAACTTTAATTGATGGTTAGTGTTCTAGGGTTAATAATGAGCGGGAAGAAAAACAAAAAAATTAGGGGGGTAGATAGCGATTGACATTGCATTTAAATTTTTACAGATTAAAGGTGGCTGGAAAGCATGTAGCCGGAAGGGATTTCCCCAAGCGAGAAGTGTAAGAAAAGAAACAGTCAGCACAGTATTTGCGGCTACATCTTGACAGCTCTCCTAGAAATTGATGAGATCTCGAGGCCAGTTTACCACTGCGCTTAAATTCAAAATATCTACTTACCACAGAGAAGAGCTCATCCGGACAATTACCCTGAATATATTTATAGAAAATACACAGAGATGTGAACCTGTGGCGGTGGGAAAGTGACTGAAGCCGAGCCACCAGATCAGGACCGATAATATTGCTGATCATTCTTCGGATTTTTAACAAGAAGCTCGGGGTAAATAGCAGAAGCACCGGACCATATGTGGCAGAAATATTTTAAGCATAAGCAAATTGTAGACTTATAGATATGTATGATAAATTCTGGAGAGAAAATTGTCTTCTCACGTGACAGTGAACCAACCTTCTTAGCAGCTGACCTCGCAATAGATTCAATACAGTCTTTCTATTCATGTCAGCTGAGAAAGTTGGCCCGAGAAAGTGCGCCGGCTTATTTTCCTGGATGTTAGCATCAGCCATGCTGATGGAAGGCAGAGAGAGGTCTCTGAGATGTTTAATAGAGAGAAGTTTATTTTTGGATGCGTTAAATTTAACAAGCCATCTTTTGCCTCGGTTAACGACGGACTTGAGGATATAACTTTCATAGTGGATGTAGTAATTGAGTTATCTGACAAACTTTGTATGCATATTTACAATAAACAAAAAAAAAGAAAGAAAAGAAAATAAAAACAAATTAAAGGTATAATTCAAGTAAAAAAAAATATAGCAAATTAAAAAAAAAAACTAAATATCAGAAAACTGAAAAAAGCCTTGTCGAAAAGCGTAAGCAAGTAAGTGGTTAAATTGCTTGGTTGGTTCCGTTGGCGACGTTTTTTTCAGCTGCGAATCTCTTTCTTTTCTCCTCCATTCCGGTAATAATGGTTTCTGGTTGTCCTGGCTACAAGAAGAGTAACATCCGATGTCGCCTCTCCCAGTTTTTCAGCGCATGCAACTTGTCAACAATGTTATTAAGTTTTCTTGCAAAGCCTGGGGGCAGCGGATGTGTGCAGGCGGTGAATGTTGATGGGGGTGGGGGAGTGTTATACGGCTAAAAGATAAATAAACCTTGCTGATATACGTCCGTCCATCATATGATTCTTTCCTCCGCCAACCTCTTCCTGCTCCTCATAATATTTTAGAAGATTAATATTTCTTGATTAAATCTTCATATATTTCTTCTTTCCGGCCGTTTTTTTTGTTTTGGTGGGTGGGGAGTACGGATAAGCATCCCCCCAACGACCACCTATATTTCGTTTTAATAATTTTGTTCTTCTAATATTATCCACTTCATCCTCGACCATTCTTTATTTGTGTTCGTTCTCTATTTGTTTTTCATTTCCTCAGAGTCAATTCATTTTCCTTCCCATAGCGTGGATAATACTTTTGTACTAATGACGCTGGCAGGTAAAGTTCGATATCAAATACCCAGCTAACAAAATGACTCTGTTACAACATTTTGGCAAAGTTGCAAAATTTTATCTTTTTCCTTTTTCTTGTTGGTTGCCAACTCACAACGTGCCCGCAACGTTAACTTATAAGCCGACAAATACATCGCCTTGTAACGTAACATTAACAGAAAATAAATACAAAATCTAGGAAGAATGAGCATTTATCATCTAAATGATTCGAAATTAAAAAAAAAAAAATCTATACATTTGGCAAGAGACGAACGTTTAAGCTAGTCTTTCAGTTAAGAGCTATTGATTAAGTGACACTTGCTTGGGCGATCATGGCTCTTTCGTTTCCTGACTGACAGTAGTTTGGGGTTTCTATCTGTGGTAGACTAGTTGTCAACCATTTTTATAGGACCCAGTCTGCCCTGTATTCACCCCCTAGCTAGGGAAAAAAGAGATTGGTTTATAACTTTCTCTAGAGTGTTTACGCGTCAGTGAACCTGCCAGGAAATCGAACTCGGTTCTCTGATATCCATTACGCCACTATGGCTATCACAAAGGCGGTAGAGAAGTTTTATTCCATACAATTTGACAACTGTCCATAAGTAGTGTACCTACCATTACTTTTATAGTAGAGTAGTCCCGGTGGAGGGGCACAGCTATGCTTGGCTTCACCACACCCTTCTATATATATTGTTAAGCGAAGAAAAATATTCTGAGGCAAACTGATCAGCGTGCAATTTTCCAGCTACGGCATTTCGCAATGTTGCCATAATATTGGGACAAAGTTGAAGATAAGCGGTCAGTTTGGGATCAGAAAAAAATATTTGATTGCAAAGTTAGAGTAACGTTGTCAAAACGTCACGTACCACACGGCAAACCAATAAAAATAAAATAAACGCATCTACGACGTGTTCTTCCTAAATAGTGACTATGTTAAGCACAATCTATCTATCTACCTAGCTAGCTCTGTTCCTTATCTATCTCAAACTGCATAGATATGCAGATGAAAATGCGCACGCATATAATTACACAAATTTAGCCACAAACACATGCACACTACTCTGCACACAATTATCTATCTATCTATCTATCTATATATATATATATATATATATATATATATATATATATATATATATATATCAGGTACGATGCATAAAGCGTCACCAATTTATATTTAAATTTGGCGCATACTCGTTGTTTGTTTGGTTTGGTTTATTTTGTTTTACAGCATATCAATCTCAATGGGTTTTTTAATGCCGTGAACATTTTTAGGATAAATTCGTATGAATAGAATATGTATTCTTTGGTTCAGATTAGTTTGGTTTATTTTGTTTTACGGCATATCAACCTCAATAGGTTATTTAAAGCCGAGGACATTTTTAGGATAGATTCGTATGAATAGAATATGTATTCTTTGGTTTAGATTGGTTTGGTTTATTTTGTTTTACAGCATATATTTTATGCCGGCAAAATTTTTTATTGCTAGTAATATTTTGCTTTGTCAAAAATCTGTTTCTGGCAATATTTTTCCTTCAAAATTG
>OZ010582.1:96878105-96885605 GCA_963932145.1 Acanthosepion lycidas | reverse complement strand
ATATATATATATATATATATATATATATATATATATATATATATATATGTGTGTGTGTGTGTGTGTGTGTGTGTGTATGTGATGTAACAACAAAATTGTCCAAATCATGTAATAGCATGGAATGGACAATTATCCCATAGAAAAATGTGTGTGCAAATCCTTGGCATTATTTATATATATATATATATATATATATATATATATGTATAATAGGCAAATCAAGTCTCCCTGCTGCCACGGTTTCGCCACGACTAGTATTAACAATTCTCACTCACTGCCTGTCGACATCCAGGTAGCGATATCGAGGTAGCAGAAAGGTTGGTTTTCTTGTATTATCTTTCTCTCTCTCTATCCCCACTTCTCTCTGACTCTACCTCTCTCTCTCTCTCTCTATATATATATATATATATATATATATATATATATATATGTATGTATCGAGAGAGGGGGAGATAGATAGATAAATAGATAGATAGATAGATAGATAGATAGAACATTCGGTACGAAAGAAGTAGGACATGTGTAAAACGATATAGATATAAAAAGATGACTCAGATTTTAAGTTCATCACACATATGTATAGACTATATGAAAATGTGAAGGAGCTAATATGAGAATGATACAGATTAATACAAAAAAAAACAACAACAAATTGATAGATTGATAGATAGAAAGATAGATAGGAATTTAACAAAGGAGTTTGATACATAGATAGACAGGGAGACATACAGACTAACGCATATTCAACAAAATAAACTAATAAATAGATACTTAAAATATATAGCTAGAAAGATGGATAGATAGAGAACAATATTTAACAACATATATATATATATATATATATATATATATATCAGTATTTATTGAAAAATTATAACATAAATATATTATAAAATCAATTTATATTATGTTTATATTATAATGTTATATTTATGTTATAATTTTTAAATAAATAATTATATTGGCTCTACCCTGTATTGAGCACTCTTTTAAGAATAGTAATTGTTGGTTATTGGAATTTATTCCGTATACACCAATCATATACTTGGGTATATATATATATATATATATATATATATATATATATATATATATATATATATATATATATATAGATAGATAGATAGATAGATAGATCGAAAACATTCAATATTTCTCTCCTGCAACTGCCTTAAAATAATATATCGTCTCGTCGTCCCTTCTCGGTGACAGGTATGATCTCATGACGCCGTTGTAAGATTAAGTCACTTATTACGTTTATTTGTGAGTCACATCAAGCATAAATGCCAATTGCCCAGGTGTTTCCTTGGGTGAAGAGAAAGCGCCATTGTCATTGTAAACTAATATGTGCTTGTTCTTTTGAAGATTGATAGAGGAGTTATTCGCCCAGTGTCTGCTAATTCTCTCCGAACAAAATATCCTCTCATGCATTGCATTGCACGTGTGGTACCTACCAGAAAGTTGGTTAAAAGTACTACACTAGTAAATACTTAATATCGTAGTCGCTAGTATCGGGTGTTGGCCCATGTTAGTATTTTGAATTTATTTTTAACCAATTTACCCCAAGCAAGTGAAACGTAATTCACGTCAAGCGGCTGATCGCTTGATTTTCATTTTAACTGTATCGCTATAGAAATTTGATATTTGTAATCATTTCACCCCAAGCAAGGCAATAAAGCCACTAAGAGGGATTACTGAGAGTGAAGAAACAGAGAGGACAATAAAAAAAACAGGATTTCATGAGACGAAAGAGAATGTTTCATATTGCATTTACCGTTTTGAACATCATAGTTGACATGAGTGCGACACTGACGTCCAAAGTCATATTGGGGGTAGCGAAAGATGTTTTCCAAAAGCTAAGCAAAGCATAAAGTAACAGAAAAATTTCGTTAGAAACAAAGAAAAGTCTACTGAACTGTTATGTAACATCAGTCCTCCTATATGGCAGTGAATTCTGGACACTCTTTTCCCAGACGCAGAAGAGATTTGAAGTAACAGAAATGCGGTTCTACAGAAGGATGCTAAGAATACCATAGACCGAATATGGTAGCAATGACGAAATTTTAGAGAAAATGGAGTCAAAATAAACATTTATACTTAACATTAGAAAGAGTCTGTTGAAATTTCTAGAACGCTTAATGAGGGAGCGACGCTTGGAAAATCTGATACTCACAAGATCGACTGAATGCTGAGGGCCAGAGGAAAACAACGCATAACCTACTTAGCAAGCTTGAGTAAATGAATGGTGGAGCAAGGTTTAGGAGTGATAAAAAAAAGATCAAATTTATTAAGCGCTACAAAGGACAGGAAATTGTTCTATCGAGACACGGCACGTAGAAGATGAAGTTAACAGGAAAGCAGTACATCGGGAGAGAGTTTCACAAGCATGAATTGCCTAAGAAACTATCAGCAACTAACTTACTTTTATAAGTAACAATTTCAGCAGTGAAATTATGAAACATAGATGTCAATCTAATCAGTTTATTGCAACACGTGATTGTCGCTTGAGTGATCATGTCTGTTTTGATTCATGGCTCACTACTAGACAGAAGATTTTCCAGCAGTAAGATTCCAATTCTTTCTATGGTAGACTGGTTACCAATCAAGGCTATAGTACCCAGTCTGTCTTGCTATTTTACCCAAAGCTGGTAGGGAGCGGAGTAGAAACCTATTCATACCTTTCTCAAGGGTATTTTTGCGGAAGTGAATCTAAGGAACTTGACTGGAATTCGAACCCGGCTTTCCGATTCATCATTTCGAGACAATTTAGGGTAGTGCTTAAATTCGTGAAGGTACCAAAAAGAAAAGTTAATCAGAGTAATTACCTTGAAAATAGGCATTGGGGAGTTACGGAAGATATCATATGATAAATTATCGTAGTCTTTTTTCTTCATTATGTGTTAATGAATTCCCTGCTGTCTCATTCTCATTGTAAGTATACATTTTCTTGTTCTTATTTACTTTCTTGTCTTTTATATATATTCACCCATAGTATTCTGAACATTTTTCAGTATAAGCGCATTTCTTCATAGGAAAGCAAATTGTCCAGTATTCACTGTGATAATATAGATTAGATATTACATAGATGTATAGATGTATAGATGTATAGATATATAAATAGCAATTCAGAATATTGTTATTTCTTTCTGGGGACATTTTAAGATCCCTTAATACGTTGTAAATATTCTGAAATGAATTAATTTTAAGAAGGTATTTTATTAGCATAAACCATCTAGAATGGAAATGAAAGCAGTGAAAGCATCATTAAAATTTAGGATGTGGAATTCGTAAATACTAAACATTTCAAAGAACACAGCGTATGGCTCAGCTATAAAAAAATTAAGTAGCGGTGAAAAGGAAATTGAACATAGAATACGCTGTGCTAAGAATAGTTTCCCACAACAACACAATTTGTTACAAAACCAAAACGTCAACGTAAAAACTCGGAGTTATATTCTTAAAATAACCTCGTAGGATCGAGACATTCAAATAGATATACGTAGAACCTAACCCGTTCAGAAATATCTAAACTCTCAGCTGTATACAACAGCTTTATAAGATCAATGATAGAAAAAGGTTCTGGGTCAGTGAAGCCTGATAATCTTGGAAAAGATCACAATTCTTTGAAAACTGTGAACATTCACAAAGAATTGTATTAAATAACAGACATCAGATACCTTAAGGCCAGCATCAGCAACTAAATTTGATAGCCTATTTAAGTCAAAGAGAAAATAATGATATTAGGTTGGTGCAAAAATAATGTCGTTTTCTCATATAGTAAGATATGTGAGAAAACGACATTATTTTTGCACCAACCTAATATTAACATTCCACACTACTTCAAATAAAAGATTAGGAAGGAAACCCTCTTCAACCCTGGAAAGAGCGATAATAGCTACTAGACTTGAGAAAGCTGTTTTCCTGAAAAAGTTGTTTCAAGCGAAAGATTTTATACATTTCAACCAAAAGCAATAATGGCTGCTCGGTCAATGAAAGCCGAATGTTTCGTTGTAGGAAACGGCTTATGAAGGGTGTTTCATTAAGACGGATCAAAGTCAGCAGTAAATAAATCAGTGTTATTGGTGAAAATATATTTATTTCTCTATTGGATCATGTTATTTAAGTCATGGCAATTATGTGAAAAATAATATCGCCCAAATGTCCACCAAGGCTTCGGCTGCACCCCTCCACTTGATGGTCAAACTTTTTGATGATGTCTCTGCATAGTTGCTCCTCGATCTCACCAATATGCCTTATTATCTCATCCTTCAGTTGTTGAATTGTTGTTGGCTTGTTGGCATAGATCTTACTTTTGAGATGACCCCAAAGGAAGAAATCTAAAGGTGTCAAGTCGCACGATCGTGGTGACCATTAACCTTCCTATTTCGAGAGATCATGCCACTTGGGAACTTTTCATTCAAATTCTGTTTGAACACCCATATTTGTAATAGGCTTCGATAACTTTAGCATGTTGTTTGATTGTTAATCTTTCCATGGTTAAATTTTCAAAAGACTTAAGTTGTTAAATATTAAAAAAGAAAAAAAATGCTTAGACGCTTAAACTTAAAAATCGATCCATGTTATTGGAACACACTTTATTATCATTATCGATACCAGCGTATTTCTGTATCCCAATGTCCATTTATTCGAGTAAGCCACAAGGTTCATTTTTCTCAGTTCATTATCATTTGTTTTAATATGTTATGCTATAAGGAACAGTATTAGTACGAATGAGGAAGTGATTGTGGATAGCTAGGTTAAAAATAAGTCAAGCTGACGACCAGCTCCAATTTTTGTCCTTGGACCATATTGTATTTTTGAAATAATAAATAATTAAAATACGTGTATCTGAAAAATTTAGGAAATTTCATTGATGCCTCATATCAGAGTATTTGCAGAATGTATGTTACGGATGAGTATTATTGTTACTGTTTAATTTTGTGAGATTATATTCATCTGTTTATCTATTATCGTGGCTAGAAAAATTTATTTATCGTGGTTAGAAAAAATTCTAAACATACAGTCTTCAATATTTCATATTTTTGATCTGATTCGATCATGAAAACAATAAATGCATATCCGAGTCTAAATCAACAACATCTCAACCCAAATAAATAATTAATAATCGGATTATTTTTTTTCTTATCTCATATATATATATATATATATATATATATATATATATATATATAGGGTGCGGTAGAAATTTCTCACTCATTTTAATGGTTGACAAAAAGGCCAAGGTAACTGCTATTTAATAAAATATTCCATTGTTGTTTAAAAAAATGGCTAGTTTTTATCTACTTGGTTTTAAAAATGAGAAATGGTTGCCCCTAGATTGTAGCCTCTCGTGTCTAAAGAGCCTGGATATTTTCTGGACTTCGAGCACTTTCAGACATTTTAGGTGGCTTTCTTTTCAGCACTGAACCTGTGACCCTGAAATGTTGAACTCATGGCAGTATCGATTTTCAATCCGGAACAGTATCACTTCGATGTAACATTAAATGAGCTTGAAAAGCTCTATGTGTTACAATTACAGATTGAACAGTCTTAAAAAAAATGTTTCAACGATAAGAAAAATGGTACGACATTATCTAGATGAAGACACCATTGACACTTGTCTCAGTTCACTAGTACGAGAGCGGAGGCGGTGTAAAATATGGGAGTTATTTCTGCCGCACCCCTTCATATCGTATAATATACAGGGTGTACAAAAACATTGACGTAATTAAAAATGGGGACATCTGAGTAACTAAATTTCCAAGGCAAACAAAATTAAATAGACTTCATGTCGAACAAGAAAAGATTTATTTATCAAAATTCGATCGAGATATTCAAAGGTATCTATATTTTATAACTGATTTCACAAAGCTTCACAAATATTCAATATGTGCACCACCGGTGACGCGACACCCGTCAAGTCAGGTGCTGGATATTGTTAGGCAAGACATACTACTGCGTGTTTGGCAGGAGCTGGACTACTGAATTGACGTGTGTCGTGTCACAGGTGGTGCACATATATATTATGAAATCAGTTATAAAACCTACATGAATATCTTGTTCAAATTTTGATGAATAAATCTGTTATTTTCCGACATGAATGTTAGACATTTTCATGACGGTCGTCTTCGAGTATAGAATCCAGAGGTTGGCATTGAATATTTCGGAGACAGTAGGAAAGCGTAGTTCAGGTTCGCAGTGGATATCTTAGCAGAGCGTAGTTCTTCCTTCTATCCTCTTCGCTTGTCAAGTTAGCACTGGTCCTTCCGGTAGGTTAAACAAAGATGGCCGCCTTTATACACGACGAATACAATGTTCTGCGGCTTCTGATTGGTTAAGCTTCTATTGGTAGATTATAAAGGAAGTTGAGTCATTTGGATTGTCTCACTAGTCATACATGTATATACACAAAAAACCGCAACAATGAATCCTATTTAATTTTGCTTACCTTGGACATTTAATAACTCAGATATTCCCATTTTTAATTATGTCAATTTTGGGGGACACCCTGTATATTATACATATATATATATATATATACATATATATATATATATGATATGATATGAATGGTGAGAGGGAAAGATCTCTCACATTGCAAACCGCCACCGTGTTAGTGAACTAAGTCAAATGTCAATGGTGTCTAAATCTAGCTAATGTCTTACCATTTCTTTTCTGATAGATCAGTTACAATCACAGCTTGAACTGGTGTACATTGTGCGTTTTCTGTTGAAGAACCAGGATATTTGACAATGACTCAACTACACAGCAGGTAGTACTGCCTTACATGGCAACTGTAGCATTCATAGCATAAAAACTGACATAATGAGTAATATACAGGGTGTCCCCCCAAAAAACTGACATAATTTAAAATGTGAATATCTAAGCAATTAAATGTCCAAGGCAAACAAAATAAAATAGGCTTCATGTCGAACAATAAAAGATTTATTTATCAAAATTCGATCAAGATATTCAAAGGAATGTAGACTTTATAACCGATTAAACAAGGCTTCACAAATGTTTAATAAGCTCACCACCTGCGACATGACACACGTCAAGTCTAGAGAATGTAACTGACAGGAAATGTTTCTGTTGCATTCTGGGTAATTTTTCTTTCTCTTTTTGGTTTTATTTAATTTATTTTAAACAAAGTTTTAATGTTATTTGTTTTATTTTATTTATGGTATTCATTATTATTATTAATATTTTATATTTTTATTTTATTTATTATTAATAATAATAATAATAATATCCATACTGGTATTCATAGCATGTTTGGGGTAAGTAAAACCTGACAGAGGCCATCTCTATCCAGGACAAATTACAGACAATGACTTACAACTTGAAGGGTAATCTTGGTCACAGACACATGACTGTTGATTCCATCAATGGAACGACCACCCTGACCATTGACGTCCGTCTAGGAAGCTTTCCGCAAATGGCGCCTTGTATACTGGCTGTAGGTATAGCTATAGAACGCGGTCTACGTCATAGTGCTAG